>OY728133.1:150816151-151416151 GCA_963277665.1 Viscum album
AACATTACTCTTTCATGAATATGACCTACTGTCTCCAAGACTGTAAAATTGGTTCATTTTTCATAACCATATTACATTATTTGTTGTAAAAGTATAAATTATTTCAAAGTATTATAATTATTTCATGAATATTATTATTTAAATAATTATATAATGAACCCTTTTAACATATATGACTTACAAAATTTGTTTTAGCACACGAACCAAATATAATCAAAACCCCAGACATAAACTTAACATTTTAAGTAATTGTATAAAACAATGGAATAAATGAAGTAAAAGTAACAATAAACATGATATAGGGTATGAATAATGTAAACAATTAAAATAAGTTTATTTTTCATGAAAATAAATACAAGCATGAAAAGTAAGACTAATGTTAAGAAATTTCATCTCGATTAACGTTCCATTGAGGCTTATTTCTTATTATATACCAATTAAATTTTATTTGGTGTATATATAATCATTAATCATGTTATATCATGAATATCATTACTATAACCTTATTATAAATTCCATTTTATTTTATTACTTCAATGAAATTATGATTTAAATAATTAGAAATGGCTAGGAATGCTTGGGAATGATTAATGATTATTTTTCTCATAAATGTTTTATTTATATTTAAGTGGTATTTCCATTCATAAAAATAAAAAAACATTATTGTTAGTTATCCTCAAAAATGGAATTATTGATAATTGTTTATTCTTTATTCAATACATATATTCAAAAAGGAATATTTGTTTGTTTCAATTATTTGATATACAGAATTATTTGGAATGAAAATGATTGGTGGGACATGGACATTATATAGTTCCTTGATGCATTGGGAGGTTCTCATGAGGAAAATAAGTTACCTAATTTAAATAGGCTTCTATCTGTTGTTTTAACCAACTTCTGAAAGGTACTGATAATAAATGTTTTCATGTTCCGTAATCAAGACATCCAATAATTAAGCACTCCCTTCATATATATTTTAGTAATTATTTATCAGTTATATTTTTCATCAACAATTATATATATATATATCATTCTTAGTTTTTTGACAAGATGGAATGTGTTTTGTTTATTCTATTCCTATATGAATTTTTTATTATCTAGTTATATTAATGTCATGAGTAATCTGTTATTTACCATTCCATGTTAATTATTCTCATTGATTCATTGTTGTTTTTTCTTTACCTAAAAATATGGAGAAATTTAGGCCACCCTTAATATGTTTTTGTTCCCCAGTTTTTGAAGGGTATATATTAAAATAATCATTCATGGGTAATTTATGTTTTATTATATTATATATCATATTTTTTTCTTTTCCCAGTGTATTATGGGGATCATGTATGTAATATGGATTTCAAAAAATGCTAAACTAATCATTACTTCATGATTTTAGTCCTTGTAATCATACCAATGTAATAAAATAATGCATCAGATCTAGGTGTCTAGGGTCAGGGCATTACATTGGATGATTACCTTTCCTTTAACATGCCTCCATTAGATCCAATCTTAAGTACCATTGGTATAATTATCCCGAAACCAATAGGCTGGATTAAATTATTGCATTATTAAATTAGTATCAGATAAAAGAGATTACATCCTAAAGGATTGAATAGATTAGTAGTATTTTTAAACTATAATCATTATTTGGTATTTCATTGCCAATGAAAACATGAAATATAATATAGTTAATGTAAAAAATTCCACATCCATAAAATCATTTAAATATTTCTTATTCATATCATATAGAAAGAAAAAAAAATTAATGGTGAGATCAAATGATTACTAATGGTTACATAAAGTGAAATATATGATGAATAAATAAAGCATAAAAATCCATAACCAATATGGAATAGAAAATACCATAACATGGATGAAATATAATCAATAACTTGACTATTAGGATTAAATAAGTTATAATCAATATATAATGGTAAGTAACCGAACAATTATTCCTTTTAATCAATAATTATTTCACAAAACGATTCAATGGAAAATATCAATGTATCATTGAAAGAAATATTTAACATTAGATGTCATGATCTCAACCATCTTAATATCTATACTATCATGACTTTTCACAAGATAGTTTGAAACTATCGGTATAAATCATTTAATAATAGATTAATAATTCACATTATTATATTATTGATGAATAGTGGGGATATATAATGCTAGGTCCTACCCATCACTGCATGTCCATTGCATTCCTCTTATATCGAAATATCAACAAAATTTATGAAAAACATTCCCTATCAACAGATGTATGTATGTAATAAATAATACAAAACATAAACATTTTCCTAGTTAATCAAATAACATTCAATGTAAAACACCATATGTATAAATGATAATTAGTTGATTCATTAATCATACCCATGATAAATAATATGTATATTTAGCATAAATTTATGTCTAATGATCATAATAATGTTATTATTTCCTGGGAATTTTAATAATTAGAAAAATTAATAATCAAAGGGAATGCTAACACATGACCTGGTAAAACTAATCATAAAAAATATAGAGAAATATCACGTATGATATCATGACAACATATCCCAATTAGAATATATGTAAATTAATGTTTTATTGTCCATAATGAAATTAAATACCATAAAAAATCTTAAAAAATAGTATAGTGAAAAACCCCGTTTTCTCATTGAATATCACCATAAAACAAATAATTTATATAATATTAGGAAGTTAATTATCTTTAAAGATAACTTATCATGCATGTAAAATAATTTTTAGTTCAACAAGTAGTCAAGATGACATGAAAGTTTCGTTAATATCAAGAACATTAAAACAATAATTCCATTCATATTTTATTAATAAATCTCAAAAGATTCATTTTTGAGATAAAACAAGTAGATTAATTCCAAATAACATTGTTATGAAATAATATTATGGCCAAACATTTCATTAAATAATCATTGTAAAGCAATTTTTAATTTTTTTTACTGAATAGGTATTTGGAAGAAAATTATTTTGTACAATGTAAGAAATGATGTCAAATTTTATTAAAATGTTTTCTAACCCATTTGTAGTAATAAAGAAGTGAAAACTAAACTATTACATGAAAATCACATAAATAAATATAGGATAACAAAATATAATGGGTTTATTATATAATAATCAATTAATTTCATTGAATTAAAATTCAATTATAAACATTCCCTGTTAAAATGAGATTGAGAAATAAGTCTATTACCACTTTGGTAACATTATAATCGTAATCCCCATGAATGGAATAACATTACATGACATATTAAATTCCATTAATATAAATATATTCATGATATAACTCATTAATTTGAATTTAGAAACATTTCAAGAAAAGAAGATATGTGTATAAAATAACATATATCCCAAAGGAGACAATTTGAGATAAGAAATCCTTAAAATGATCATAATGTTGAATTGATAATTAATCAATGAATATATTATGTCCGTAAAATCTTCATCCACATAAATAAATTGTAATTTTCTTATAATAAACTCATACTTCCTTACATATATAATTATATAATATCAACAATGATGTTGATTTAATATAACCCAATGAAAAGAAATTCAGTTAAGAAATTATTTACAGCTAAGTAATCTTAATGAAAAATACCCTTGGATGAACACATTAATATTAAAACCTAAAATAGAATGAATTATGAATTATTAATGATATTATATATATAATGGGTAGTATATACACCATATAAATGAAATTAGGCATATAACATTACAATATTCCCCAATGAATCCAATTTGAGACAAACTTCCATACCATAAGCATTCTTTTTGATAAAAACATTATCCCTCTATATACGTTTTTTATAAATTACATAAATTTATAATATAACCATTTTATTTTTTGTAATATCATTAATGACTCCATTATAACATCTTATTATCCAGTTTTAATAATATTTTATTATTACTATTATTGTTTAGGGTGTTAATTACCATGCTTTCTTATGTGTGTTTTTCCATGAAAGTTGCAGTTCTTGTACATAGGATATTGTTACATCATCTCCAAGAGTATATTAATTGTATAAATATCATATTTACTTATTGGATTCAATTTTAAAATCATTCATGAATTTTGATCATGGAAAATTAGTCACATTTCTTCATAAAGACCATAGGTCATACATACACATGAGCGATAATATCATTCCATAATGGGTAAAAGGGTAAAGAAGTGGGTATTATAATTTTTTTTAAAAAATAATAACATATATGTATTATATATAATAATTTTTTACATCAATATGTCTATCCATGTGATTGTGTGTTGGAAAAAATTACATCAGTTTGCAATGCGGGGGTTAACCATACACATGAATAATAATTTATCCCATTTGATAGAGGAGGAGATGGATAATATTAAGAAATCAATATATTAACTTTTTAGTATGTGGGAGATAGTGGAGTTATTTTATTGTATTATTTAACACATAATTTAAGGTGGAAAAATAATAATTACAAACAAAATTTCCAAAAATGGCACATTATTATGGTTTTGTTTTAATAAAATGAAATGAGATGTGTAAAGAAGTTAGAGGAGGGAGTTACCTTTCATTATTGAGGATGAGGACACAAAGGTAATTTTTTAAATGAGCAAATCATAACCATGTTTTTCACATGAAAAAAAGGAAAAAATTGCAACATTATTAAACATTATATATTATACGGATAAAATATGCTAAAAATTGTATTTATAAATTTTTTAGATCATTTTAACACTAATGTTATTATTTTTACACCCTGTAAACCTATTTTAACCTTAAATATGGTATTTGACTAATAACTTCACTTTTCCTAATGAGAAAAAATAGAATTGAAAATGGTATATAAAATAAAATATAATAATTTCATATATTTAATCATTTCAACCAATTTGAATTCATATAAGTGGAATGATTTAATTTAGAATAGGTCCCATAGATTTTTTGAAAAAAAGGTTTTCAAGAAATTCATTTTTTGAGTAAAATATGATCTTATATTTACTATATGACAAATAATCATCATGATGTGGATTTAAATTAAAAAATATATATATACACACAATCTAATATTTTCATTTAATTAATTATAGATTACATAATATTTTAATTAATTATAATTGTGTTACATTTTGAATTTTAATAAATTTATCAGATAATATTGTTTTTAACCCTTAAAGAAACTAATATCAAAATCAGGTATAAATATGAATCAAATGTACTTAATTATATTAAATATAATTAAACAATAATTTTTTATATTTAAATTAATTTAAAATCATAATAGGAATGACATAGAACTCAATTTTATAATATGAAATAACATGATTTGAAAAAATGGATTTTTTCACAATAAACAGAAAAATTATCATTTTCTTAAAAGATCAAAAAATTTTCTCGGTGACAATTTTTATATGTTCATTTATAAAAATAAATAATTTTAATAAAATAAAATTTATAATATTTTTGTAAATTTATTATAATTCAAAACATAAAATTCCAAATAAATCCATTTTTAAAAATATGTATTTTGATGCATAAGATGACTTTTAATAATTTTTTATATTATTTATTAACAATTTATAAATAAATATATATTAAATAATAAACATATATATATATATCTTAATTCATATAATCCTATACATACACTCGAATTCAATTTCAAGGTTATATTGGTCATATTTGAATATTATATTACGATTCATTTAGGCTCAGTGTTGTGTGTTGTAAATGAGATTGAAAATAATACCTTTTAAAAAAATCATTGGGATTCATGTAATGGAAGCTAAAAAATGAAATAAATTTATCTAAAGTAAATATACTTTAAAAGCAGTGGGTGTTATATTTTATCTATTTTTAATAATATTTTCCCTCATAATTTGAAGTTTTGATTGGAAATATAGGGTTTGATATTTGAAGATAAATTTTTTAAATCCACAATATAATAATAGTTCAAAAAAAATTCTCTTGATAAGAAAGTAAAGTAAGTTTGATGTTCATCTTGAGTAACACACAATGAGTTTTCCATGATTGAGAACATTAGTTGGAAGTAAAATTACCAACATGGATAAAACATGAAAATAATTAGAGAGAATGATATAGATCATTAATCACATGAAAGTGAATTATCATTACAATGCTAATAGTAAATAATCCATAATCATATATGACGGTTTAGAAGACAGATTTATTCAACATACATGATGGATATATGATATTTTTTGTTTCAAGATCTGTTTCCTAATGTTGAGAAAATATTTTACAATCCATGAATATTAACGAATATTGATACTTGATATCATTTTACTTCATAGTAATAATTTCGTCCTTTGATTTTGCTTCACTCAATTTCCACATCATAAATTTCTCCATACAATAAATATATAAAAATTAATTTTATTCTTGTATTAAAAAAATTATATTTTTATATATTATTAGATCTTTAAAAGAGTTACAATTCATTCCATCGATCTCCAAATATTTTCCAAAACCAAAATGAGTAGCACAAGTTCTCTGATATAATAAATTAATCATTATACCTTAACAACAACACCATATTTTCAATATTAATTTTTATCCGTAAAATCATTTAAGTTAAAACAATTAAATATTAACCATAACATCAAATATACCATTGTTAGGTACTAAACCCTCATCATGCATTTGTTGTGGGTTCAATACTTATAGCCTCACTGGCTACGATTGGATGTCACCCAATATTCATGATTTCCTTTTTTTTCAAAACCAGGTTTACAGTTTTCCTATAACATTCCTTAATTAAGATTAACCATAAACCAGGATAATTTAAATGAGGTTGAAACATAAAATAAAGAGTTTTATTATGAAATTATCAAATAATAAAATTAAATTGTTTTATTATATAATAATCAAATAATTCACATCAACGAAAATTTAGGTATAAACTTGCCCAATTAAGATGAGGTTGAAACATTAATCATTTACCACCATGGGGAATTTTGAACTACAATCCCCCTGAAACTAATAATAAAAAATAAAATATTAAATACCATTAATAAAAGGATATTAATTATAAAACAAAGAAATTGGGAATTAAAAAACCCTTAAAAATAAGACAAGTTTATAACCTTACAAATGTCCCAAAGCAGACAATTCGAGACGAGATACCATTACATTGACAATAATATTGAAGATTGAATTAATCAATGAATTTATTATGTTTATAAATGTTAAATCCACATGATATAATTTTAAATCCAATACAAAAAATTTAAAATTAAATATAATTATAATACTATATTATTTATGGGAAAAGATAAGTATTATAGCCCAATGAAAAAAATTGAGTTTTGAACTTCTTTACCACTTTGTAATTTTCATATAAAATTTCCTTTCATAATATAATTAAAATTATAACTAAAATTATTATTATTGATGAAGTATTCATGATATTAAACTTGAAATAGGTAGTATATTTACCATATAAAATAAATTAGGTGCAGAACATTAAAATATTCCCCAATAAAAGTAAATTTAGAGAAAATCTCAAACCAAACCCTTCCTTTTGGTTGAAAATTCTATTACCTACTATCTAATTGTTTTAATCATGTAATTAAATTATAAAATAACCATATTCATTTTTATAATTACATTTATCATCATTTTTTAAAATCTTTCCACCTTTTCATTATTACTATTAAATTATTGTTGTTGTTTTCGTTGTTAAAAACTTTGTTTTCTCATGTGTGTTTTGTCATGAAAGATATAATAAATTTTCTAAGGATATAGTTCCTTTATCTATGGAATTATATTAATTTTATAAATATAATATATACAGAATTTATGCATTTTTAAAACCATTTATCACTGTTTCACATGGAAAATTAGTCACCTCTCTTCGTGGAGTCATTGGGTCATCCAAACACACGAGTGATGATATCATTCCCTTAATTTCTGAATGGGTAAGGAATTGGATGGTATATAAATTTTAATATAATATAATATTTATTATATTAATAAATTATTTATATCAACATCACTATCCATGTGAATCAGTGATGGGATAAAAATTACATCAGTTTGTGAGGTTGTGGACCACAACACACACTAGTGATGAATTTTTTTCACATTTAATGGAGTAGGTGATGGATAAAGTTTATGAAATAAATGTAATAAAATATATGTGTGTTGTCGGTACTAGTGTTATTAAATTTTATTTTTCGATATAAAATTTAATGTGTAAAAATAATAATTAAAAAAAAGATATTTGGGAAGAAAATTACCTTTCTTTAGAAGAACCTCTTTGGATATCTTACTAGGGAAACTAGTGTTATTATTTTGGGAAGAAAAAAACCTATATAATGTTCATAAGGTTTTTGGGGATAGATTATAATGGGGGTTGGCTGAGACAAATGGATTTATTGGTGTGATTAAATGTAGGGAGGGAGTTCACATTTATAATTGAGGTGGATGACACACATGGATTTGTTGAAAAGAATGTATCAAACCCCTGTCATTAACCTGACTTAATGCCCTAAAATGAATCAATTTTGAATATTATATGTGACATGGTCAAAATATTTCTACACAATATTATTTTGACGGTTTTAGTTCATTAAAACCCTTATCTTCAATGTTTAACCCCCAGTAAACTCATTTTTAACTTAACCATGAAAAAATATTTTTACTTTTTCACTACACATTATGAAAAAATATTATTTATATCATATTAAATAATATAAAATTTTCTTTTTCAAACTATAAAATCCATTTTTTCAAATTCAATTCACATAATTTATAGAATTTAATATAAAATTAAACCCATAAACATTTCAAAAAACAGGGTTTCTAGAAATAAATTTCTAAAGCCTAAGATATTATTCTATTAACAATTGAACAAAGTGTTGATTTAAAATATCAGGGTTGATTGTGAAAAAAGATATCACATAAACCAAATATATATATTTTTAAAAATATACTATAAATTCATTGGTGGTAATCAAAGAAAGACTTTTAAGAAAAATAGAACTTCTACGTCATGACTAGAGAAGCTGAGAATAAAATTGGGAAGGCTTTGGTCAAGATAGATGTCTGAAAGAGATGTATATAAGGTAAATTAAGTGATTCCATTAATAATTTAAAGAGTGGAAAAACGAGAAATATAGTAAAGGATTAAAATATAATAAATCAGTTCTCGAGCTAATATTATTCCAAATGAACATAGATTCGATGGTGGAATAGTATAAGGTAAGGTATTTTAATAAAATATGACATAGGCAAGTTAATTTTTCAAACATACCCTTACTTGTTGGTTTAACCTCCTCAAGAAACCCAGTTTCATAATAACTATGGTAATATATATCTACTCGTTTTACTATTTATTTTGATTAATAAACCTTTTTCACTTATTACAAAATATTAATTTTTATTATTCCAAATAAATAAATCCAAATCATCAAATTTAAATCAGATAATTGTAAGATTTTAATATAAAATTAAACCTGCGAAACATGATGAAACACAGTTTCCTTGGAGAAATGATTTCTGAAGTATAAAACGTTTTACTATTAAAATAAAACAAAATATTAATTAGATGCACATAAACAAGATTATTCATAATATAAATTAAATAGTTTCACATTTAAACAAATTTTATTACTTAACAGAACATTATAAATGATTTAAATGCAATCAAATTATTCAATAATTATCTTTTTCACTATTCATAGAAAAATCCATGTTTTCATAAAATACAAAAAAAATATAATTTATTTTTGAAATTATAGTTTTATAGAATAATTTATTTATATAAGAAATATTTTATAATAATAGTAAAAATAAATTATATTATTTTACAATAATAAGTAATAAAAAATTGTGAGAAAAAATATATTTTTAAAGAATATAATGACTTTAATAAAATTGATTTCATATTTTTCAATATATTTTCTTTTATAGGGAATATAAACATAATTTTAAAAATTTAATTATTCATATTCAAACAAATAATTATAGGTCTAGGATATAGTGATTTACTATATTAAGGATCATTTAGTCTTGTGGTTGTGTGTATCAAATGATATCGAAAAAATAAACATTATTTGAAGAAAAATACATCACAAAAGTTCATGGTGCAATAGAAAAAATCATTGCATCCTTTGAAAAAGGGAGATTATTACATTAAAAATATAAGTTTTATATTATTAATCATTGATAATTAAATTATGCAAACAACACTAGTATCATGGATAAGGATTTCAATAGAGACACGACAATTATAATACTTAATGATCTTGTTATGCCAATTTTGTTTCTCAAATAACATTCATATCAATTCTTTCTCCATTATAAAATAAAAGATAAAATTGAACATTGAAGTTATTCTTATTATAAACTATGCATGGAAGTTAATTTGAAATTATGATCTTACATTCTATACATTCTATACATTTATAGTGTATATTTTCAACAAATATGATTTTCCAAGGAAATAATTTCTCAAGATAAATATTAATAAATCCCATAAAATACCAATTAGAAAAATGGGTTCATGACTCATAATTCTCAACTTTTACTTATAGTTACAAATAATATTACATATTTTCCCCATGAAATTTAATGTCATATGATTGATAATAGAATGAATATAAAAACCAATACTTGTAATTGATCATATAATTTATAATGTTTGATGAATCATATCCATAATATATGTTTTTTTCGAGTGGCTTATTTTATTTTATATGGAGTTGCAATAATATTATTCCTATATTGAGACTTATCTAAACTCAATCCATGAATTATTGTTCATTCCATGCCTCAACAAAATAAATTCTAAAAATAAAACCTCAAAACAAATTTTTTTAAATTAACACATCAATTAAGGCTTGTATAATAATTTTCTATCTATCTAATAACATTAATTGACTATATGGGAATATGAATTTTTGAACTAATTTTTTTACTAGAACCACTAAATTATTTTACACAATGACATCTAATATTTTTTATCAGATGTTAATGAATAGAGAATTATGAAAATTTCAAGTGTATCAAAAATAAATGGATCCCATTTTTATGTTAAAATTATTCTCCCAATGAGATTCTCCATAGGCATTATTTTCTAAATGAAAACCTCTATAATTTATACTAAGGACAAGCAATCATGACCAACTTAATAATGTAAAAAGATATTGCATTATTTTTTAATAGGATATTGAAAATATCTTATACATTTATCTTAAAGATATTATCTTTCTCTACTGTTAAAAAGAAATTATCAAAATTGTATATTTTAATAAAATCAGAAGAGGTATTGATTGAATGTTATTTTAATGTAACATCCTATAATTTTTCTATAACATAACCTTTTTTATATTCATATTTAAAAACTATATTCCATGAAGGATGGTCACACATCTCAAGGATATCAAAATATGATTCAATAAATATTTTCTTGACTACCTATTATTTAATATATCATAAAATAATTTCCTAAAGATGATTTAAAATATTCATTTATAGAAGGCAGTTGTTTTCATTTCCATGAAATAATTTTATGGGAATAATGAAAATAAAAAACAATAATAATGTACATTAATAATAATGATGATATATACACATATTTATTAATATCCAATAATATATTTTTTGAATATTAATTTTGTAAAGGGAGAAATCTATATTGACCAACCCTTTGCATGTTTTTGAGGAATGTGGTGCCCAGAGGAGGTTTTTATGTTTTCTTGATGGGTATGGTTAGGAAATGATGAAGGTTGGGTGAATACATGACATATAATTCATACACAACATTTAAGGGTGTTCCATGGATTGTTAAGGGTGTTTCATGGGATTATACATGATATGTATATTTTTCGTATCAAAATAATAAAAACTGACATGTTTGTTTTTGAGATCCGACCTTCAAAATATACATGATTTTTAAATTGTATATACGTAATATAAATATTTTTTTCATGGATTTTATAAACAATTTCTAGAACATAGGTTTTTAAAACCCTACAACTACTCCTGATCTCTGGATTCCATCAGATCCTCCAATTGGAATTTTTAGATCCCTCAGATTAGAATCAATCACTGGGTTCTTGTCGTGGATCATTGATGACCTGAGATGATCTATGGTGAGTTCCTTCTTAATTTCCTAGTGGTTTCTACAATTATGATCTCATTTTCCCCATATTTATTCCACCAATGTGACGTATGATGGTATATCTGGTTTATAATGGGTCTTTCATGGGTTTTGTTGGTGAGTTTCTGTCGTGTCATCCTTGTATGGATTCAAATCTTATGGGAGAGGTGATCAATGATTGGAAACAAGGTCTATTCTCATGTGAAGAATATTGTATGATTTTGAGGTAGGGAACTCCTAGATTACCTTATTTTAGTTATGTTTAATCATAAATTTATTATTCGTTATCCCATTGTATGGTAATGTAATTGACCTAATAATTACAGTACTAGATTAACCGAATTAGTTGCAATAAAATGTTGGTATTGCAGTTTATTTGTACCAAGAAAACAGTTTTCCTTAGTATATTTATGATCGTGTGATATATATACCTTGATTTGTTAGGTTGTTTTTTATTATGGATTAATAATATTCTCTTAATTAAAATCTAATGGGATGAAATATATAATATTTATAATTAATTAGCCTACGTATAATTAAATAAGAATATTGGTAATGTAGTGGTAAATTAAATTTGATGAGAATAAAATTGATGAAATGCACATGTTTAATTTAAATAGGATATTCCATGCGATTAATGGAATTGTTAAATAAGTTTTATCGTGTTTATCATCTATTATAATAATTGAAATAGAATGTTAATTGAGAATGGTTTATCTCTAGGTTTTTGGGAACAAGGATAAATGCTAGGAGCATGTTTTTCCTTTGGTATCTTGTTATATATTTATGCCTTAGGCTTCCAATAATTGAATACAATTAATAATGTAATCAGTTAAATCAAGATGAAATAATATCAAGCTCTATGATGATGTTATTTTTTAGGTCATGGGTCACCCATTTTCTTGAGAGGGGAAAGTTCCTTGTTTTGGAGCCATGATAGATTGATTTTTTGAAAAGTATGAATTCTTTGTTTTGAGGGACAAATTCCACTCTTTATTGCAAATTTTTACTGATACTTTTGTGATGTGATATAGATATAAGCCTTGTGATATGAGTCTGATACAGATGTTCAGGGAGGTTATATGTAGTTACATGGGGTTGGGAGACCTAGATGTGATGTGAGCTCAGTATGGCTGAGACTAGGATGTATTATGTGATATATTTGGAATTGCAGGCCAGGATGATGCAGCATTGGTTGATGCCTTTGATGGAGATATTCATAGGTATATGAAAATTAGTGCTAGGGATAAAACCTAAGGTGATATAATCGGTTAAAGCTGGGATTACCTGTTGATGAGATGCTATGATCTGGTATGTTTGTTCATGAATATTTTTAAATGAAGTTGGATATATTTATTTTCTTATCTTTATTATTTTTTCTATGTTTCATGGATACTAGAGGTATATGGTTTCATGTTTTCTCTTAGTGGTATCTTAATATGATTTTTTGGAGTACCTAGAATATGGAATTATTATAATAATGATTGAATAATTCTTAATCAATGGTGTTGATTGATGATGCCATGAATATTATTAAAGGATGATAATCATGATTAACAATAGACATGGTTTTGTAATATGTCTAGATGGCATGGACATTACTAGTATGATTAATTTAATTCAGTTTAACGTATTTCATAATATTCATAACGAATAATTAATGGATAATGAATTAATTAATTGAAATATTTGTTTAAAATTGATGATATAATTTAATGTAGCTACATAATAATCTTTTTTGATTATAGGATGTCTTATTTTTCATTGGAATCTGGTATTTTAATAAAAGTTAGGTACATATTATTCTTATAATAGGTTATTCCCATAGTGTGGTTGTGAGATATATTATATATTATATATTCTTTGATTTTATATGCTTTTCACCCATGTCGGTTAGAGAATCAAAGCACTGGTGGACTATGGGAGGCTATTTTTTCCCACATCCCAATGGGAGGATGACTGGCTAACTACCCCTTCTTTCCCCACTCTCTTCTCCTGTTAGTTACTTTTGCAGGAATGCAATATGGCTAGTTTCCCTATGTATTTCCTTATAGGTATGTGATGTCTTATGGTTATTTTGAACACATGTAATATTTGATATATTATCTAATGGATAATTATAGGTTTTATCGGTATAGGTTGTAATGTATTGAGTTACTTACTTTGTGTAGGGGATATAATGATTTGAGTTATAATACATGATGTTTGATACACGTCAAATGGGAAATTATGTATCTTAGAAAATATTGGGTAATTATATATGGATATGTTCATCAGATTATGTGATGATGTGATACATATGGTACTTGTCGTGATTCCCTTCCTAGGTGTCTTCAATTTGTCATACTTTTGGAGAGAGATGGATATGACATGTGATGTTGGGGAAGAGTAGAAAACAAGTGAGAAAAAGAGAGTGGGGTATCCTTGAATTTTTTTATTATATTATATGATCCCTTAAATTTGATTCTAGGTGATAGATATCCATTCTGAGGTTGGGAACTTATTGTACCTATTTTGTGATGAGTTATTTTCACTATTGATCCCTGTGCTTTAGAATGATTTCTCAATATATTATATGAGAGGCTCTAGGGAGAATACAAATAAGTATAATGTAATTCCGAATCATTGTATGTATAGTTTATTTTTATTGTCAACTACAGTAAGATGGTGATTGGTATTAATATTAATATATTGTGGTTTGTTTATGATTTTTTGGGCTTCCTCATTATCGTTGTCATTACTTCTTGGTAGTTACAGTTTTCATTTCAGGTGTTTTATCACTGTATGCAATTTCGTTTTTACACTTCTCATTTATATTTATATTTATACCTAAGTATGTTTTGGTTGTTTTATCTTTCTTATCCATCCCTTTAACATTTTTATCCTAGAGTTTAAGGCCTCCCATATTCATCTTTACAACACCATCAGTGCTATTTACCATCTAGGGGACTACCAGACTAAGGAGTCGAGTAGTCACCATAACTCTGCTCATTACAGTATCATTGTGAGGAGGGGGTCATGAATGATTGGTATCCAAGGTTCAGGTTGGGTATAACATTGTTTTGGAGGATGGCATAGGAGAGATTTCATGTGTTAGTAGGGAAACGTTCCAGTTAAGTTTAGTAAGCAATGTAATCATAGAAGACTAGCTGAGATATGTGTATTTAGTCCCACCATTATAATTAAATGAAAAAAAATTATGTTTACTGAACTTAATAAATGATGTCATATTAGTTTTAGGGTAGAAACTAGGAAATAATAATTAACCACTCTTTATGTCACCAATAATTGAAATGGGTAGACCATGGGATAAGTAAAAACCATTAAAAAGATAAATAAATTATTAATTAATTATTGTTATACATTCAATATTTTAGTTTTAGTATCTCTAGTGGATTTTCATTTTCTATAGAATTGTATTTAGTTCTATATAATATTCAAATTCACACAAATTATGTCTAGTAGGATGTTCCATAAAATCATCTTTGAGTATTGGATTCCAATGATGATACATAGAGGAGGAAAATAAGATTATTTCTACACTCGATTCTACACAACAATGAGTGATCCTTCAAAGATTCATTCTCCAAAAGTCAGTTTGTTGGAGGTTTATATAGATTTCAATTCCATACGTGATTGGAATGAGAATTGGGTTTTATTGGTTTCGAGGATTCCAAATGGATTAGAAAGGCAGTTGTTGATCTTATTACTTAGGGATCTTGAGGAGTCTGTTGTATGATGAGAGAATTCTATGTTTATTTTAGAGTAGATTATATTTTCTCAAGCTGGATAGTGGCCAATTTTTAGGAGATACATAACCATTGGTAGGGGAGATCAAATGTGCAATAGTTGGGATCTATTTTAGTAACCTTATATGATATTCTTCAGACTTGTTTCCAAATGATAAAGCATGATCCTGGAATTTTATGGAGGCTTGCATCATGAAATACAATTCCAGGTCACCCCATTTATGGTGAAAAAGTATCTATAGGTGGTGTAAACGGAATAGTATATTTATAGATGTTTCCCATAACCTGATTGTCATGAGTGGGGATTCATGAGGATTCCTTACCTAGCAGAGATGTGTTCTTGGGTTACCAATTGTTTTGTAAAAATAGTTTTTGGTCATCCAATGTAATGTACCAACCCTCATCATCACATTTTTACAAGGGAATTAACTCTCAAACATATTCCACGGGACTTGATGACTGTTTTTTGTATGGATTATGAGGTCATCATAAGTGAGAGTGACCAACCTTTATGTACAGTTAGCTTGATCCATGTGTTCCACTTGAGGTTCCTCCACAGAGTAAATATTATCCAAGGCAACTGCAGTAGGGTTCCACAGTTAATGATATTAAAATTATAGATTTTTAAGGAAGATTATAGAATTGAGATGATCCTCACCCTCAATGATCATGCTTCTTAATTGATATTGTCTTCAAAATGGTCGTAGTGTCCATTGAGTAGGTTGTGGACATCATCATACTTTAGTATTACTAGTTCCATGAAATGATGATACCATTTGATGAACCTGTTTTTTATTTTATACTTAGTTTCTTCCTTGGATTTATTTAGTATCAAAACAATCCTTTATAACAACAACCATAGTCTATGTTTTGGGACTTCAGTTATGGATTCCTATAGTTCACTTAGTGTTTACTACCCAAGTTGGAGGTTGAGCTAATATGTATGCTATATGTAGAGACATTGATCTAGTGTTGGGGAAATATTTATATTGGGGAGATTTCTGATTTTATGAATAAAACCATATGAAATCATCATTGATATGGATTGGTTGTATTAAATGTATTATATTAAGGAATGAAAAAGAAGGTGTGGTTTTTTAGGATGTGTATGGAGAGCTATTAGTGATTTTCATAGAGATAGAAACTTAAATGGGTGTGTGGTGTGTTCCATCCTTATTATCAAGGATGACTGAGTTGATATTGATTTCATCAGTGGTTTAATAGTTAGTGCTTCCAAGGATTGTGGAGGATTATTCAGATATATTTTTTAAATAGGTTTTACCGTTACCCCCTGAATGTGAGATCATGTTTTGGATCGAGCTATAGCAAGGCTTGTCTCCTATCTCTATGTCTCCTTTTAAGATTATGACTTTTTAGTTATAATATTTTTGAGTAAAGCTTGATGATCTATTGTACTATGTTTTTGTTTAACTGAGTTTGTCCCATTTTGCTGCATAGATTTTCATCAAAAAAGATTTATGGGATTTTACGTCTTTTTATTGATTAAAATAAATTTAACCAAGTTATTATGATGAACCAATATCCTCATACATTGATTGATGATTTATTGTATTATCTAAAAGGGATGATTCTGCTTCCAAATATCTATTTTTGGTTAGTATATTATTAGATGTGGGTGAGGGATGAGGATATACATAAGACTTCATTCAATTATTATCATGGGAATTATGAGTTCTTTGTGATTTCATTCAGTGTGATGAATGATCCAATTGTGTTCATCGGGTTGATGAATGCAATTTTTAGAGATTCCCTTGATATGATTGTGGAAATTTTCATTGATGAAAATTTTGTTTACTCCATGTTTTAATAGGATCATAAAGTGCATTTAGGTGTCATTTTGGGTGTATTTTTTCTAGATAATCATAAATATAAGTTAGATATGTGTGATTTATAGGCTCATGAAATCCCTTTCATGAGGAATGTAGTATTCCACTATGAAGTATCTATAGAACCTTTTATGATCATGTTAATTGTGTCTTAGGGTATCTCCTAATACAATGAATGTGGTAAGGTGTTTCTTAGGTTATTAAAGCTATTAAAATAGGTTCGTAGCCAATTTCTATCAGGTTGTTATTCCTATAACATCTATTACCTAGAAAGATGATTCATTCGTATGGAATATCTAGTGTCAAGAACATTTTATTTCATGAAGGAGATGTTTTTTAGTACTACAATTCAATTTTTTCTTATAGAGGGAGTTCATTTCTAGGTTTTCTATGACATCTTTTCATGGGTAATGTTATAATGAATTAGTGGTTAGTTACTTTCTATGGTCATCAAATGATACTCCCCAATTACAGTAATTATACCACCCATGATCTTCAGTGGCCGTAAGTGGTGTTTTCAATGAATTTTTAGTGACATTATATCATTGGTGAGTCTTTTCTAGTTTTTACTGACCATAATATCATGAGGTACAAATTATCCTAGGATTACATAAACATGCTTTAGTGATGGAAGATGGAAATATTATATGATTAAAACATTGAAATATAATATAAACATGTAAAGGGAAATTTTGTTGCTGAAACACATAGATGATGGTAAAGAAGTGATTTCATTCATGAATCTGAAGATTCCTTGAGATTTATGATGGATCTCTTGGTTATTAATCTTGATATAGGATAGTTTTGAGATTGATGTTTTGTTTTATAGATTATAAAGTAGTAATATTTTGTTTAGAATTTCAAGGTGTCATATCAGTGTTTTTAGAGGCTTAATTTTGGAGGGACCGATTTTTTTTGTGGTGCCGCAGATGGTTCGTTTGAGGATGGAATGTAATGTGTTTTATTTTATTGATGGATTCTCATTACTTTAGTGATGAATGATATGGTTCACTAAGAGTTTTTTTGTTAACATTTTGTTTTACATCATGTCAGGATAAGTATGTACCATGATTTTAGGGGTTAGTTTTGGTGGCCTCGGTAAAAGAGTGTTTTTGTAGTGTTTTTTTGTCGATGTTTGGAATGCAATAATGAAACGGCTGAGCACTGTTTTTCAATTTTCTCTCCTATTGTATGAATTTCTCCATTGGTATTGGGAGGAAATATCTATTGAATTTATTAGTAGTTTAACTATTTCATAGATAGGCTTTGATTCTATTTCGGTGACATTGGATTTTTGACGAAATTAACCCATTTTAATATGATTAGGTATTCAATCTTAGAGCAGGTTTTATTGAGGTAGTATCTATAAGAGGCAATGTGACTACAATGAGTCCCACGGTTAATCATTTCTGATCAAGATCCTCTTTTTACCTCCACAGTGTGGAGAGGTCTCCATCATTATTTTGGGTAAAATTTAATTCGTACCACTAAATTTCATTCATATATGGATGGTGAGACAGAGAAGACCATCCAGACTCTTGCAGACATGTTTCAATATTATGACATGGGTTTTTGGTCCATGAATGGGGCACCTACCCTTGATAAAGTTTTCTTAAATAACTTATTTCACCCCACCATTGGTGTGGCGCTGTTTGATAATTTTTACATCCAATGATGCATTTCTGCATTGTGATGGACCATGGTTAGAGAATAAGTATTTCGCTAGCCAGAACTGGTAAATAATAAAATAGAGATGGATTAATAAATTAATGAATGAATGAAGGTAATGGAATATAATCATAAATCCTATGGTGAACATAAGAGGTGACATAGGGAGTACGATGTTGGATATCACATTTTCTAAATGGATACTCCACATCTAGGGAAACATTGGTATGGTCATGGGAGTAAGAATTATCGACAATTTTTTGGGCCTTTTGAGTTATTTGATGGTGTTTGATACATGGTGTATCACGTAGCACAACCACCACATATGATCATGATAGATTATGTTTTTTACATATCTCTACTCATTAATTATCTTTAGGTCAACTATAATTTCATAATTGGGGTGAGATTGATGTTGATGATGATGCAACCTTTAAGGAGGGGCATGTGGAGATCCAAGACCAATAGGACACAGATTTACATGGGTCTGCTATTCAATTGGTTCAGGTCTTGTGGAGGCATATTTTTATGGAAGAGTAATCCTAGGAATGTGATTAATTGATACTTGGTAAGTACCCCAGGATATTTGATATAGGGTCTTCCCTTGTAACACTTTTATTCCATAGATCATGATCTTTCTTGTTTATAATATGGTTTTGTATTATTCCTAGGAGTGTCTAAATTGTCATTTGAGAGTTATCTCCCATTAGAGAGTGTTTATGAGATGGTTGTTTTTGTTCCATAGTTTTTTTGTTCCTGTGTGGGAGATGGTTATCATCCTATATCCATGTGATCTTTGAATGGTATATCATTGGGTGGCTATTCTGATGACCCCTTTTCATTTCCACTTAGGGTTTGGTTTTGGATTATCCAGAATGATATTTATTTGAGAGTTATATAAATTAAGTTCATAAATCAATGTAGACTGACCCATATTATATTTGAGAGGATCTTTGTGCTCAAAAGATGTTTGGAAGTGGTCTAGAGGGGTTTAGCTAAGAAATGTTGCCATCATGGTGAATAAATGACGGGTACATCAAACATGCGACATAAATATGATTCATGGATTGTAATGGGTGGTTCATGAGATATTAAATGGCATGTACATTTTCAAGGCAAAATAATAAAAAGCAATTCCTTTTTTGGAAAGATTTGAAAATAGAAGTTTTCATAATGTGTAAATGGGTTACACATCATGTAAATTGTCAACAAACTATATATATCTCTAGTAACAAAAATTATAAATATTTTAATCGTCATTGGTTTCTCAAACCCAATAGCTTCTCTCATTTTCTAGTGACAAATAGCTCCTCCCTTCTGTAGTTGGGTTTCCATTTAATAGCAATGAAACCTAGTTCTTCTGTCTTCTACCCATGGTGAATTGAATTGATCTAAGGCATGTTTCTTCTTTTTATTCTAGTAGTTTCTACTAGTTTGATAATTTTTCCTACTAATTCTGTCATGACCCGTCCATGGGGCCCATGCCGTGACTACCCCAAGCCCGCCTTCCATAGGCCAGGGGCTGGAGACTGGCACCAAGGTGAAAATCCCGGTAAAAACGGAAGGCATTGCCTTTGTAAAGTAAACAACAAACACCACAGGGCAAGCAAGAAGAAGTAAACACTAAGTAAAAACTGAGTACAATAGAAAGTGTGGAAAAGGAAGTGGGCAGAATACAAACCCAAACTGAAATTAAAGTACAACTGAAAAGGGAAAACAACAAATAAAAGTAAAGCCGCATCGTCGAGCCGTCCACTGGAAATCCCACCTGAAGGGTGAGTACATATGGCCTCCACAGCTCCTAGGGTCCATCCGTTCGCTCCGAGTACGTCCTGCCCAGTGGCCCACCTCCAGGTATCATCCTGCTCCGCAAGCCTCAACCATGATCAGCGTTGTCCGTCGTCTGCAACCAACACAATGTAGTGCGGGAATAGCCCGTGCAGGGGTGAGTATAAGCTACTCAGTATGGAGCCCGACACCCCCGAAGGTCTCCCAGAATCCACAAAGGATAATCCAGAAATGAAAGATACAATCACGAAGTAACATCCGACACTGCTTAGGTATATGCCCATACATAAACCTAACTCATTAATTCCAGTTCGCTCCAACCTTCGAGCCCAAGTACAACCCAGTCCACACAGGAAAGAAAAACGTAAATCCACACAGGATAGCACAAAACCATCCACATAGTAAAGAAAAACAGGATTCAGCTCACACAGGTATACTTCTTCGAATGACGATAGAGATAATCAGATATTGCCACTGATTCATCTAAGTTGTCGGACCTACAAAGTATCAATAGGTACTAACCCCCGCAATGACCCACAAAGGATCTGACCCACACAAGATCGATAGGTAACTAACCCCCGCAATGACCCACATAGGATCGGACCCACACAGGATCGATAGGTAACTAACCCCCACAATGACCCACATAGGATCGGACCCACACAAGATCTGTAGGCGCTAGACCACACAGGACCGTTGAGCGCTGACCCACACAGTATTGGACCCACACAGGATCTGTAGCACTGATACATAGAGGATCGCTGCGTGTTGTAGTCGTCGTCGTCAAATCCACTGAGGATTTCTGTACAGTCGTCGTCGTCATCGTCGCAGCCAGCTCTAGAGTTCCCGCACACATCAAGCTCATTCGGGAGGGTCCGCTCCACGAGCCGAGAGGTTGATACATAAACTGACACATAGTCCGGAGTTGATGTATCCAAAAGTTCCGTATCATCAACAAGAACTCAACGCCACAGACGGCGCATTAATCGGACGCCCGGTCTGAGAGTTATTGGCTTTTTCACCCCAGGGGCCCGGTTGGTTTTTAAGTCAAAACCAACCCGACCATACTCCCCCTGCATCCAAACCTCAAGCGGAGTAAGCTAAAAGATTCTTCTCACTTAGAGGAATCCAACAAAGTTTATGGTACGTCAATCAGACGTCAGGAGTTCATGTTATAAGCGTTTCCGCTCTGAGGGCCCGGTTGGTTTCATGTACAAACCACCCGCCAGAACCAAAAGTATTCTGAATCCTTGAGTGCAATATACCAAAACGACCGTTTTGATCCAAGGAATTCATCGCAACTGACGATGCATCGTTCGGAGGTTCGTATCTCAAGTTATGGGCAACAGACCGAATAAGGTTTGGTATTACGGGGTTCGGGCCCGGTCCGACCCGGCCCGATACCCCCAGGGTCGGCCCGAACCTGGTCGACCCGTCCCGGGTCCGGGTCCGGCCCGGACAGCGCGGCCCAACCCGGCCGGGGCGCGGCCTGGCCCGGCCCAGGCGCGGCCCGGTCTGGCGGACCGGCCATGCAGCTAGCCTGGCGCGCGGCGCCCTGGCCAGTGGTTCGGCCGAACGGCCGAACCATTTGGGGCGGGGGGCACTGCCCCCGCGTGAAATAAACTACGGCCCCTTAATGGGGCCGCATCGTCTGGCCAACCAGGGGTTTCGATCCCTCGGTTCCTCCATGGTCCAGTCAGCCCGCTCCGGCCGGAAAGCTTCTACCACCACGGGACCGGCAAGCCCGATCCCCTTGCTCCGACACCGGCGGCCCGGTACCGGCCGCCGGTTCCACATTTCCGCCACGGCCCAGAACCGGCAGTGGCCTTGGTTCATCCGGCGCGCGCGACGACACCGCACCCCTCCGTCGCGGCCCCGCTCCGGTCGCGGTGCTTTAGTGGTTCTCCAGTGCAGCGCGAAGGTGCCGCATCTTTGGTTCATTTTCAACAGCGTGGCGCGACGACACCGTGTCTTGGTTCGTCTTCAACGGTGTGGCGCGACGACACCACGCTTCTCCCCCTTTCCTTATCAAAATTCTGCACGGTGCTTTGGCATCGTGTTGCCGTGCTCGCCACGACAAAACCAACAACCAAAAAAAGGGAATGAGTGTCGGCTGTGTTCGTGCGGTCCGACCTCCTCCTATTATCACGATAACAGGCAGTTCAATGAAAAGCAGAAGAGATGGAATATTTCACGAACTAACCAATAATAAATAAATCCCTACCTCAACACTGTCTTTTAATGAGCGTTCGTCAAAGAATTAACTGTCACAGAAGAAGACGACCGCCGCGGAAGAAGAAGATCACCGCAGAAGAAGAGAATCATCATTGGCGTTAGGTGATCTCTTAGGAAGGTGTCACTCACCGTCGTCCGCCGTCGGAGATTGGCGTTCTTCGTCGGTGGTGGTGCGTTCTTCACGTTCTTCGTAGAAGAACGTTGAATCATGTCTTTTTCCCACAAAGGTTTATCATAACACAACCCCCAACCATAATAAAATAAGTCCAACACTCATTTTATTATCAACCTAAGCTTTTGAAATTCAAAAGATAAGAAACGAACAATTAATTCGAAGAAATAATAGTAACAATTTAACTACCCAATTTAATGGGGCGTTTCTTAAGCAGAAAAATGCACGGTTGACTTTCATTAAAGAGAGGGGGTTTGCGGGTGCGTTACTTAGGAGGGAAGAAATGGTGGGGCTCGTGCAGGCCCCACCTCACAAATATCCTACCAAGTGGGTAGGATATTGTAGGCTCCACCTTATTCTATTAACTTAGCTAAAGTGGATTTAAGTGAAATAAAATAAAGTGTCACACCACTTTTATTTTATTTCTTAACTTAATCCCAAAAACTAAAAACCACACCTGAGAAAACATAACTCCATAAAAGGAGTTTCTAAGAAACTAATGGTGCGGCGATTCCATCGGTGTCCTCGGAATTCGATTCCGAGCACCGGTTCAAAAGTTAGAAAAACTGGCTCGTTCGTTACCTAAACGTACCTGAGCTAAACTTTGGAAAATGATTCCGGGCACACCGGGCCTCGGAATCAGGTGCCGTCAGAAACTGCATTATTGTAAAATTCGAAAGAAAATTATGAAAAAAAATTTCCTTGAATTTTACGGGTCTTCACATCACTCCCACCACAGGGATTTACGTCCCCGTGAAGATACATCATAAAATAGGGAAATAAAAGTGGGTACTGAGCACACATCTGAGCCTCCCGCTCCCTAGTGCTCTCCTGGAGGTTCCAGTGCTGCCATATGACGCGCACTAGAGGAATCGACCGTCCACGTAGGACCCGCTCCTATCGATTCTCGATCTCCACCGGGACCTCCGCAAATGTCGCCCCATCATCAACGTCCAGCTCCCCATGGTCAATGATATGTGTCGGGTCGTGCACGTATCTCCTCAGCTGAGATACGTGGAAGATGTCGTGCACCCGATGCAATAAAGGTGGTAGAGCCAGGCGATAAGACACCTCACCAATCCTGCATAGGACCTGGAATGGTCCGATGAAGCATGGAGACAACTTGCCGCCTTGGCCAAATCTCCGTAATCCACGTCGCGGTGAGACCCACAAGAAGAGGTGGTCTCCATCCTCGAACTCTAGTGGCCTCTACCTCATGTCATCATAAGAATTATGCTAGCTCTGAGCTGTCCTCATCCGCTCCTGGATGACCTGGACCTTCTCTATCATGGCATGGACCATCTCAAGTCCCACATGTGCTGACTCCCCAGGGTCTGTCCAGCACAAAGGAGATATGCAAGGTTGGCCGTACAATGCCTCGAATGGTGCCATCCTGATTGTGGAGTGGTAACTGTTGTTGTACGCGAACTCCACCAAGGGTAGGTGGTCCTCCCAGCTGCGACCAAAGTCGAGAACACATGCACAGAGCATGTCCTCGAGTGCTTGGATGGTCCTCTCCATCTGACCATCAGTATGAGGGTGAAAGGCAGTGCTCAGACATAGCTGCGTCCCGAACGCCTCCTGCAACCCCTTCCAAAGCTAGGAAGTAAAGCAAGAATCTTGATCGGAGACGATATATGATGGCACACCGAGAAGTCGTATAATCTCCTAAACGTAGAGACATCCCAAGCTATCCAATGAGCCCTGCTCTCTGATGGGTATGAAGTGAGCCAACTTGGTGAGTCGGTCGACAATCACCCAAGTAGAGTCATGACCATTGGATGTGCGTGGAAGACCAGTCACGGAGTCCATAGATATCCCATCCCACTTCCACTCCGGGACCTCCAAGGGCTGTACCAATCCTGCCGGTACTTGATGCTCTACATTCACCTACTAGATGGTGAGGCACCAAGAAATGAACTCTGCCACAACCTTCTTCATGCCCGGCCACCAGTGCTGAGAGAATCGGCTACCACATTCCCCTTTCCAGGAGTATAGAATATCCCAAATTCATTGTCCTGGAGGATCTCGAGCCATCGCCACTCTCTCAGGTTCAGGTCCTTCTGCGAGAAGATGTACCTGAGACTCTGATGGTTAGAATAGAATGTAAATCTCTTTCCCATCAGATAGTGTCGCCACATCTTCAGAGAAAAGACCACTACTGCTAATTCCATGTCATGGGTAGCGTATTTCTGCTCATGCTACCTCAACTAACGTGATCCATAGTTGACCACAGACCGCTCCTGCATCAGGACACATCCGAGTCCGGTCCCTAATGCATCACAGTAAACTACGTACCCTACTCCCTCCTCTGACAACCTCAAGATTGGCGGGCCGGTCAATCTATGTATCAGCTCCTGGAAGCTCTGCGGACATCTGTCTGACCACACGAAGGGTTTCCCCTTCCTTCTTAACGTTCTGCAAGCTGCGAAGATTTCTCCTTTTCCCAAAAGAGAAATCCGGTCTCATCCCCTGGATGAACCACGTTCCTTTCCAAATACCGTCAATCTCATCATGATTAGTTAATTCATGGCATTGGTGACGTCGTAAGGCCTCAACGCTGCTACCAAGAGATCCAACCATTACTCTCGCCTCCAAGGGTTGAGCCACACTGTCGGCATCAGTGTGTGGTCACTGGGTCTCCTCCAATAAGAATGTCGCATGTGAGGGTCAAGTCAACAGTTTTTAATCAGGACCTCTTAGTATTAACAAACAAAAGACAAGAATGAAGATGTCACTAATGCAAGCGTCTTTTATTACTTCAACTCAAGGTACAAGGATACAAGGCAACACAAACAACGAAGATAGAGGAATAATGGGAAAAGGCCTCTATGCATGGAGCTAGACCCGCACTTGTCCACCTGCTTCCAGAGCTCCATGATCGTAAGCTTCAGCTGCCTGAAGCTATTCTCTCCCCTGAGGTCGGGGTGGACCTCGTTGTGGTGGTGGTGGTAGAGCCTCAAAGCGTCGCCCACCACCTGCTGCTCGGTGAGCTCCTCTACCTCGTCCTCCTGCTCCCTGTGGACTGCCACGGTCAAACCTCTGCCTCTGCCACGGTGGTTCCTCAACCGTCTGCTACTCCTCTGCATGGCAGGTCAGGCAGTCACGAGCCATGTGGCCCTGCCCGCTGCATGAAAAGCACTGTCTTCCACTCGTAGGACTGGTTCTGCTGCGTGTACCCCGCACCTCCGAGCCAGTATCCTATGGTCGTCTGCCCGATGCCCTAGCCCGCTGGACCTCTGCGACATGTGTCTACTACCAGCCACAGAAGACTCCGCCACGTGTCGCCCTGCGGTAGGTCTCGCCGTTGGGGTAGACTCAACAAGAAATCTCTCGATGAGAAGAGCTCGCTCTAGTACTCCTTCCTGAGTCGGAATGCTAAGGGAGATCAGTGATGCCCTGATCTAATGCCTCAATCCTTGCTCAAAGGTCCAGGCCTGGAAGAATGAGTCTCGTACCATGTCTGTCGAGTAGCACGAGAGATCGGTAAATCTCGCCGAGTACTGGGTGACCGTCAAGCTGCCCTGCCGCAGCTGTAGAAGTTCCTAGATGTGCACTGCACGGAGGGTGGCTGGGACAATCTTTGAGAAAAAGTGGCTCTCAAAATCCGTCCAAAGAAGTGATTCCTCATCGTGCACCTAGAGCATCAAGATCCACCATCGGCCTGCTGCCGCGTGCAGTAGGCTCCCAACGATGATCACCATGAGGTCTGCTGGTGTCCTCACTAACCTGAAAACTCGTTCCACTGCCTCCAGCCAATCCTCGGCTGCCTGGGGGTCCATCTCCCCGCGGATCCTCATCGGTCGCTGGTGCTGAAACTCGTGCAGTGCACTAAGGCGACCTGCATTGTCAGAGGCTAGGGCTGGTATCATCAATGGCTCAGCGGGTAGAGGTACTGCCGGTGCCTCAGCTAACAAAGGGACCTGTACCGAGGCCTCGTCGCTCGGTGGGCGGTCGTCGCGTACAACTCTCGGAACCCTAGCAGGCTGCAGTCGTGGGGCCATCCTGAAAGGGAATAGGTGCGCCATGGTCAAAACAATATACCTGGTGAGCTGACACAAATTAATCAAAAAGAAATTGTGAAACACACATGCAATCAATGTTTTCTCACATTAAGTCAGAAATCAGAAGTCAGGGTCCTGGTGTACGGATACGTCAGTTGCCGCACCAACACTGGACTCCCTGGATTGATAACCACACCAAATACGCTTAACACTATTTCTTAACTTAGAAAAAGATCAGAGTCCAATGTTCTGTGGTAGAACTGAACTCCTCTGATACCAATTGTCACGACCCTTCCTCGGGGCCCGTGTCGTGACTACCCCATGCCTGCCTTCCATAGGCCAGGGGTTGGCGACTAGAACCAAGGCGTAAATCCCGGTAAAAAGGGAAGGCATTGTCATTGTAAAGTAAACAACAAACACCACAGAGAAAGAAAGAAGAAGTAAACACTAAGTGAAAACTGAGTACAATAGTAAGTGCGGAAAAGTATGTGGGACAGAATACAAACCCAAACTGAAAGTAAAGTACAACATGAAAGGGAAAACACCAACTAAAAATAAAGCTACATCGTCGAGCCATCCACTAGAAATCCCACCTGAAGGGTGAGTACAGATGGCCTCCACAGCTCCTAGGGTCCAGCCGTCTGCTCCGAGTACATCCCGCCCAGTGGCCCACCTCCAGGTACCGTCCTGCTCCACAAGCCTCAACCACGATCAGCGCTGTCCGTCATCTCCAACCAACACAATGTAGTGCGGGCATAGACCACACGGGGGTGAGTATAAGATACTCAGTAGGGACCCCGAGACCCCCGAAGGTCACCCATAATCCAAAAGGATAATCCACAATGGATAATCCACAAAGGAAAGATACAATCACAAAGTAACATCCGAAACTACTTAGGTATATGCACATACATATACCTAAGTCATTAATTATAGTTCGCTCCAACCTCCGAGCCCAAGCACAACCCAGTCCACACACGAAAGAAAAACGTATATCCACACGGGATAGCACAACACCATCCACATAGGAAAGAAAAACAGGATTCAGCTCACATAGGTATACTTCTTCGAATGACGATAGAGATGATCAGATATTTTCACTGATTCATCTATGTCATCGGACCCACAAAGGATCGATAGGTACTAAACCCCACAATGACCCACAAAGGATCTGACACACATACGATCAATAGGTAACTAACCCCGCAATGACCCACATAGGATCGGACCCACACAGGATCGATAGGTAACTAATCCCCGCAATGACCCACACAGGATCGGACCCACACAGGATCTGTAGGTGCTGGACCACAAAGGACTACTGAGCTCTGACCCACACAGGATCGGACCCACACAGGATCTGTAGCACTGATCCACGGAGGATCGCTGAGTGCTATAGTCGTCGCCATCGAATCCACTGAGGATCTCTGTATAGTCATTGTCGTCGTCATCGTCGTAGCCAGCTCCAGGGTTCCCGCACAGAGCAAGCTCGTTCGAGAGGATTCACTCCCCGAGCCGAGAGGCTGATACATCAACTGACATATATTCCAGAGTTGATGTATCCAAACGTTCCGTATCGTCAACATGAACTCAATGCCACAGACGGCGCGTCAATCGGACGCCCGGTCTGAGAGTTATTTGCTTTTTCACCCGAGGGGCCCGGTTGGTTTTTAAGTCAAAACCAACCCGACCGTACTGCACCTGCATCCAAACCTCAGGCAGAGTAAGTCAAAAGATCCGTCTCACTTAGAGTAATCCAACAAAGTCGACGGTATGTCAATCGGATGTCCGGAGTTCATGTTATAAGCGTTTCCGCTCCGAGGGCCAGGTTGGTTTCGTATACGAACCAAACCGGCTGAATCGAAAGTATTCTAAAACCTTGAGTGCGATATACCTAAACGAGCGTCTCGATCCAAGGATCAAATCTCAACTGATGGTGTGTCGATCGGAGGCCGATAGCTCATGTTATGGGCACAGACCGAATAAGGTTCAGTATTAGGGGCTTCGGGCCCTGTCCGACCCTGCCTGATACCCCTAGGGTCGGCCCGAACCTGGTTGACCAGTCCCGGGTCCGGGTCTGGCCCGCATGGGCATGGCCCGGCCCCGCCAGCATAGCCCGGTCTAGCGGACCGGCCTGGCAGCCGGCCCGGTGTGCGGCGTGCTGGCCAAGGGTTCGGCCAAACGGCCGAACCGTTCGGGGAGAGGGGCGCTGCCTCCGCATGAAGTAAACCGCGGCCCCTTAATGGGGCCGCTTCTTCCGGACAGCTAGGGGTTTCGAACCCCTAGTTCCTCCATGGTCCGGCTGGCCCGCTCCGGCCGGCCTCTACCGTCACGGGACCTGCAAGGCCGGTCCTCTGGCTCTGATGCCGGCGGCCCGGTATCGGCTGCCGGTTCTGCTGTTCCGCCGCGGCCCCGAAGCGGCAGTGGCCTTTGTTCATCCAGTGTGCACGACAGCGCCACGCCCCTCCACCGCGGCCCCACTCCGACTGCGGTGCATTAGTGGTTCTCCGGTGCGGCGCAACGGCGCCGCATCTTTTGTTCGTTTTCAATGGAGCGGCGCGACGGCGCCGCGTCTTGGTTCATCTTCAACGACGCGGTGTGACTGCGTTGCCCTTCTCTCCCTTTCCTTACCAAAATTCTGCGCGGTGCTTCGGCACCATGTTTCCGTGCTCGCCGCGACAATAACAACAACCAAAAAACGGGGAGGAGTGTCGGCTATGTTCGTGCGGTCCGACATCCTCCCGTTATCACGATAATAGGCAGTTCAAAGAAAAGGAGAAGCGACAGAAGATTTCACGAACTGACAAATAAAAAATAAATCCCTACCTCGACGCTGTCGTTGAACGAGCGTTCTTTGAGGAATTAACCATTGCGGAAGAAGAGGACCGCCACAGAAGAAGAAGATCGCCACAGAAGAAGAGAATCACCATTGGCGTTAGGTGATCTCTGAGGAAGGCATCACTCGCCGTCATTCGCCGTCGGAGATTGGCGTTCTTCGTCGGCGGTGGTGCGCTCTTCGCATTCTTCATCGAAGAACGAAAAATCTTCTCTTTTTCTCCCAAAGGTTTATCACAACACAACCCCCAACCATAATAAAATAAGCCCAACACTTATTTTATTATTAAACCGAGCTTTTGAAATTCAAAAGATATTAAACGAACAATTAATTCAAAGAATTAATTGTAACAATTTAACTGCCAAATTTAATGGGGTGTTTCTTAACCAGAAAAACGCACGATTGACTTTCATTAATGAGGGGGTTTGCGGGTGCGTTACTTATGAGGGAAGAAACGGTGGGGCTCGTGTGGGCCCCACCTCACCAATATCCTATCAAGTGGGTAGGATATTGTGGGTTCCACCTTATCTTCTTAACTTATCTTATGTGGCATTAAGTGAAATAAATTAAAGTGTCGCACCACTTTTATTTTATTTTTTATCTTAATCCCAAAAACTAAAAACCACACCCGGGGAAACGCAACTCCAGAAAAGGCGTTTCTAAGCAAATACTGGCATTGTTATTCCATTAGTGTCCTCCGAATTCGATTCTGAGCACCGGTTCAAAAGTTAGAAAAACCCGCTTGTTCGTTCACTGAACGTACCCGAGCTAAACTTTGGAAAATGATTTTGGGCACACCGGGCCTCAGAATCAGGTTCCGTCAAAAACTGCGTTCTTGTAAAATTCCAAATAAAATTAAGAAAAAAATTTCCTTTAATTTTACGGGTCTTTACAAATTCATATTTCTATCTAATTATGGAAGATATATCATGCATTTAAGGGGGGTTTTAGGTCTTTTTTGGCGTTGTTTGGCCGTGACATCACCTGATGTAGGAAATTCATGGTGGAGACGTGATTAGTGATCTATAACATGGTATGTTCTCATGCAAAAAATGTCATGGGATATTGAAATATGAAATTCATTTATTATATTATTTTATTTACATTAAATAAATAATTAATCCTGGTCTATCCTATAAGATGTAAATTTAATCTATAAAATAATTATTGAACTAATTGAATGTTGTCAATTTCAATCACCTATTGGTGATGTTGTTTATTTGTATGTTGATAGAAGTTTACCTCATGATTTTCTAGATAGTATGATATATTTCATGATTTTTTTGAATTATTGTTCATGATATGTATTAGCATTTTATTCATAATGAAAAATGATAAATAATGTAAATCCATAATTAATAGATAATAAATTGTCTTAAGAATAAATAAAGAGTAATGTTTGTAATATAGAGGTTTAAAAATTGATTAAAATGAAAATAATGTAATGAACATGATAAATTCAAATATTAGCTTATATATGATTAATTGAATTGATAAATAATGGGAATAATGTTTATACTAGAAGATAATAATGGAAAAGGTATGTTAATTGAGAATGATACTTATCTAGGGTTTTTTGAAACCAGAATAAATAATAAGAGCATGTTTTGTTATTGATATAATTTTACCTCTTGATGCCCAAAATTTGTACAATTTTAAATTAGTTAATAAATGAATCAGTTTATTCAATATGGAATAAGAACCAATTGTTTGATAAATATGTTTTCTAGGATCTGAGATTCCCAATTTCTTTATATGTAAGAGTTCTTTTTTGAGCTACATTATATTGTTAACATGAGATAGACGAATGCCTTATTTTGAGGAATGATTTTTTTGATGATTTTTAGTTTGTTCATAAAATTTTTGTGATGTAATCTGGATAGTGTGATTCTGATATGAACAAGGTATTTATGATCCTAGAGGGTTTATTCTATGACATGGGGCATGGAGTCTCATTTTTGATGTGAGACTAGTATGTATAATCCTAGGGTGACTTATTTGATATATGTGGGTTAGAAGGCCCACATGATGTGAAACCAGTTGATGCCTATGATAGAGAGATGCATCACTATATGCATGTTGGGGGTTAGGATGTAACCTAATCTGATTGAATGGGTTAATTTTGTTTTTACCTGTTGATGATATGTTGAGTCCTAGTTGGATCGCTCTGAAATATATTCTATAGTAGATGGTTGACTTTCTCATTTTATTTACATAACTTTTTCCACTAGTTGATGTAGCTGATGGTTCTTGGATTGATTTTGTCTCTTTTTCATATCTTAGAATGGTTTTATTAGTGTACATGGTTTATTAAAAAATGATAATAATGATATAATAATTCCTAAATCAATGGGTTGGTTGATTATGCAATGAAAATTCTAAAAAAATTAATCTTGATAAACCATGGACTTGGTTTGGATTATGCACACATGGCATGAAATTTACTATGATGGTCCATACAATGAAATGTAAGGTTATGTGGAATAAATATAATGGTTAATTAATCTATAATTATTAATTAATAGAATAAAATGGTTTAAAATTTAAAAGATAATTTAATTTATATCATTGATAAGATTATTAAATAATTTTTTGTTGGAATTAGTGTTGAAAACACGGAGTTTGCGTGAAGTTAGTTGTGGTTGAGTTGAAGAATATATTATCAAGAGAGTGTGGTTATGAGATATATTATATTATTTATATTTTGGGATTTCATATGCTTCCCCAACCATGTTGGTTTGGGGAACATACACCGAATGGACATTGGGAGGGTGTTTTACCCAAAATTCCAGTGAGAGGATAGATGGATGGCTACCCCCTCTAGCCCTAATTTGTTATATTAGTTGTTATGTCTATTGGTATAGATGACTATTAGTTTTCCCACATATGTGTATAGAGTTCTGTGATAGATAGTGGCCATTTCACCCCCATGTTTTGATGAATATAGTTTCCAATTTTTTATTATTAGTATGAGGTGTATAAGATGTGATGGATTAAGGTAATTAATCAGTGTATGGGCTATTACAGTTTGAGGTATAATACCCATTTTGTGATACATGAATTATGAGTTATGGTGTCTCTAAAAAATTACTCTATTTATATATATGGATTTATCGATGTAATGATGTGGTGAAGTGATTTATTTGGTGAGTGTTGAGATTCATTTCCTAGGTTTTTTCAGGCTAACTTATTTTTATATAAAGATGTCTCAGGATGTGTTATGTTGGGACCAAGTGGAAAACTATTGGGGAATTGGGAGATGGGTACCATTGATTTTATTATTTTAAATTATCTCTAGTATGATATACTTAGTCATAGTTATCCATGGTGAGGCTGAGTGCATAGTCTAAATTTTAAGTGATGAGATAGTTCCAGTACTGTTCGTTGTGATTTAGCATGATATCCTTGTCTTTTTCATGAGATTATTCATGGTGGGACATATTGAGTGTACTTATATTCCCAACCTACATTTTTAGAATCAATTTTATAGTCACATTGGATGGTTGTTGATAGGGCTGGAGAATACTATCTCGAGGTAGTCCTGGAGTTGTTTGACCTTCATGGTGACAGTGTTCATTATTTTTTTAGAAATTAGAGTTTCAATTTTAGATATTCAGTGAATTTTGGAATATCATGTTTGGAAATTATATTTTCTTATATATTTATTTCTAAAAAGGTTTTATTTTTAGTTCCCATCATATATATCTCATTGAAATGTTTCTATTAGATGGTAATGCCTCCTATATGCATATTTACTATACACTCGAAGATAGTATCTAACTCAGGGCCTACAAGGGGAGGAATTTGGGAAGTCTCCATCTTTAACACCTAATTTTGTTTCATTATGGGGTGGGGGTTGTGAAAAATAGGTTCACTATAATTTAATATGAAAAAAATCTGTATTTATTTCATTAAATTTTTTATTAAAAAATTTCAAAAAATCATAAAAAATAGAATTTTTTCTTTTTATTAGTGGTAAAAATCTAGAATCAAATTAATCCAGGAGAAAAATATTTTTATCATATTTTAATGAATAATATAGATTACATACAAGGGAAGAGGATGAGATTCTATAATTTTTTTAATCATTCTAAAATAGATCAATCCCTTCACTAATAATAGTTATGATAAATAATCAGGAGAATGATTTTTCATAATCATCACTGAAATTCATGTTTCACATTTAGAGAGACCTTGGTATCATTTTATAAAGTACATAATTGATATCATAGTGTTTTGTAAAATATTTCTAAGAGTAAAATCGTTTTAAGGCCTTAAAGGGTTTCATGAATTCCTTTTTTTCATACCTATCTATTTAGTTTATAATCCAAGAGACTATAATTTATAATATAATGTATCCACTTATATATTATGTATATTTTATTCCCATTTCATTGGAATAACCTTTTAAATGTCATTTTTATACAAGTTTATATTGTTATTGAATAAATATATATTTTTATTGGTAATGATAATAGACAATCATTGAATATTCAAATGAAGATATATTACCTTAATCACATACATTACGAGTTATTTCAATTCGTCATGATTTAATTCAGCATTGACCATGTAGTCATGGTTTTACTAATTTATTCATTCAATATCTCATTTCCATAGAAAATTTTTCTAGATCATCTCTTATGATTTTTTATTCATATAAAAATATAATAATAATTTTTCTATATCTTCTTGGCATTAAAATAATAAATATTTTAATATTTCATTGAGAAATTTAATTTTCACAAAAAAAAATTTCATTGAAGAAATAATCTCTTAAATAGTGCATAAGTGAATGATATTCCACTAACCATTTTTTCTATTACAACCCATCATTTATATTCAATGATTCCCTATATAAATCAACACCTAACATCATGTAAATTTCTCTAAATATCAAGGGATGGAAACTATCACCAAATGTTAAAAGGGAAAAATTAAGAAAATATTTTCCTAAAAAATGAACTACTAGAATCCATAATGAAAATATAATATTAATATAAATAGATGAACACCAACAAATAATTTTTATTTAACTAATAAATTCCTTCCCTAATGTATTAGGATACATTATGTTTGTGTTATAAATTTATAGTTACATTGGTTACATAATTAAATATAAGAATCCATGGATATAATACTAAATGAATAACGGTTGTGCACAATTTATACAAACATTATCAACTAATAAACCCCATTACACTGAAAAATATTACCATACATAAAATAATGTTTCACATTAAGCATTTTAAATACGTTTTATACATGATGTAACACTTATCTATGTATATTTTTTAAAAATAAAAATAATAATTCATTGTATATAATATGATGATAATTTGATATCCAATGGAAATTTTTCCATTCATGGTTTAACATTTTATTCATTATGAAGAAGTTAATATTTTTATAGGCATATGCATTACCATTGAATGAATTAGTCCACTAAGAGGGTGGTATGAATTAGTATGGACCAGTTTTAATGATTTAGTATTAGTTAAATCCCCCATGTTACCTTATACAATTATGTTCATTATAATATATACTCTTAACCTCACTCAAGTATCTAAAAAATAACGAGATAATGAAAATGAATGTTTTTATATGGTTTTCCACATCATTGGTAACACACTCCTTTTTGTGGTTGTATATTTTTCCAAAATAAAAATTCGTTAGTATATGAAACAACTAATCATTAGTTTATATTATTGGAAAAAATTCATACAATTCATTTACAAAGTCACATCAGACTATGCAGTTTAATGCTGCCCTAATATAGAATACGTAACTAATATGAGAAAGATCATATTGATTGTTTGGTTGAATATAAATAAAAGAAGTATATATACATTAATGAGCCTTCAAGATTATTCTCTAACTATATATCAGTTCATATAACTAAAATTTATTAATCCTCCTCAATATTAGTCTAAGATGATATCACTGAACACTCAGGCTTAACCAAATATATAAGTTGGTCTACAAATGACATCTTTAGACTATCTCTCCCAAAATCTCAATTTTTTCACTTCTTTTGATATCAAGAATGTGTCTAATTCATTATTTGAAAACTAATTATATTATGAAATGTTAAAATACATGATTTAGTTTTATTTAAATAATTCAATATATAGCATACTATTTTCTATTCCTCTCCCAAAAAATCATACAAACTAATCCTCTATTACTTTAGTATTTTGTTAGGCTCTCATACATTCACCATGATCTCCTAAATATTATTTAGTTTTAATAAATACATGTATCAAGCTGATTATAAAAAAAATCAATTAATTTATTCTTTTTAAATTAATTGAGAATAAATAATACATAATAAATACCTGAATATATTTGTTTCATATAAAATAAATTACAAATAATTATTTTTTGAATTCCATCGAATACCCATAATCATATTATTTTATTAAAATCTCAAATTCATTTTATTCATTTTCTATATGATATGAACAATTATATCTTAGAATAATAAAAAATAACACATCTTATTGAATATCCATACTATAAGAATTCAACTAGAGTCAGTAATTTATTTTATTAAACTAATTATTTGACATTAAATGTACTATGGCACCATCATATTATCAATATAGATTTAATATCTTTAGATTCTTCATAAATAGAAAAATTATCAAGCCCAAAACAACTTTTGAAATAAATTCAAAAAATTTAACACATGACCACATTAATGAAAATTATTATTATCTCAAAGGAAAAATATTGAATGGCATTATATGTTTGATATTTTCTCTTTGAAAAATATCTTGAGCATCATCGAAATTAATTTTTTAAAATAAATTAAAAATATATAAAATCACATTTTTCTCCAAGTAGAATCAGTTGAAAATTATATACATATGGAAATCACTATGAGATTAATCGAATGTGTCAAGATACCATGGCCTGAATTGATTGTGATTAACATCTTCATGATCAATTTACAGACCATAGTGATGAACTGTAAGACTATATATTGAATTCAAGATGAACTGATCTATTGTATATAGAAATTGTATATTAACCATACAAATAACTAATAAACCACACGACAAACTGATAGACCACGTGAACAACTATTTAAACATAAAAAATTCTAAAAAACAAGATAAAAATCATGTATATTTCAATAATTATCATACTAAACATAGAATTTCATTTATTACATAAAACACATTTTTCAAAATCATCTAGAATTTTGAAGGCTATTGAATTCGATTCAGCAATTAATTACATACTCAAAAGGAACTTAAATATCTATGTTTTTAATTTATTAGAAACATCCATCAACTCTATAACAAAACCCTATATCTTTTCACAGTTCCATAAGATGTATGAGAATGATCAAATCACATCCTATTTCATAAGAGAAGTTTCTATCACCAAAAAAACTTATAAGGTTATGTTTCTAAGATAATTTTATTCAATTATGTCAATAACATTTATCCAAGTGACATAAATAACTCCTCCTCATTTTTTGATGAATCATATTTCATAGAAAATAATGTCCCACATTCAACATTATCTATAGATTCAGATGACAAGGTATTGATCACTCTTCCTATTATAAAAAAACATTTCCACTTTGAAATTGAGTAGTGTCACTTTTTCTACCCCTTTTGTAATAAAATCCTCATCACAATGACTGTTATGATCCACATTTATTTAAGTGATATGAGATAAAAGAAATAATGTTTTCTACTCAACTCACAAAACCTTTCCCTTAGCATAGATTTTGTGAAGATATCAATAATAAAATTCTATGTAGAAATATATTAAATATTTATGCCACCAATTATAACAAATTATTTAATGGAATGATAATTTTTTTATATGTATAGATATTGAGGGATTTAATTGAATATTTATGGTTTTGTTAACATGGTTTTCTACCCCAAATAATTAAGGGATTATCGAATTCAATTATCTTATATTATGAAAACCAAAATATCTATAAAACCCTTGAATATTATTATGTGGTTGAAGCATATTATACCTCAGCTATGTGATGTTCCACTATTTCGTATTTCTAAATTTACTAGATCACCCCACCCTCACCAACAAAGAAAGTATCACTTAATGTGGATGTTTTATTTGTATAATCACTTGCACAATCTACATCAGTGTACCCATGCTACATAAATTTTGTACTATGTTAATAAACTAGGCTGTAATCCATCATTCCATTTACATATCATATTCTCCTATTCCCATTAAGAATATATAAATCCATTGGATCAATCTAAAATTGATCACACAGTTTCAATGAAAAGTCTATGTCTGATCTTGAAATACTCAAATACAATAGATATATTGTGAGTCGTATAAATTTCATTTTATTAACCATGATTCTATTATCATATTTACTTAATTTAGTAACAACTCAAATTAATGTTGAAACAGAAAGTATTGTTCAATAAAATTGATTTTTAAAAAAATCATGTTTTTATGATGACCAACTTTAGGAAATTGTTTTCTCAATTTATGATCCAATAAAATAAATCTGTGTTCCTAGCATGATCATCTAAAACTGTTATATTGTTTTGGTATAAAATTTAACTAAAAGTTACAATTTTTTCACTATAAAAAATTATATAATCACAATACACTATGTCATGTAGTGTACCTATGGATATAGATCATACATAAAAATCTCTATCAACATCTCCTTTAGTGAAATAAGTTTCTTTTAAACACCAATCGTGTTTTGAGAAGAATGCTCTATGAGACTATTTTAAATAAATCAATTCTCATTTTTCAAACCATGATAATAACATCATATATAAAAAAAATTATTTCAATAAAGGATACTTATTCTTGTACTCCCATAAAAATGGGGATTTTACATCAATTTGATAAACCTTATAGTGCTTTTTTCTTCCAAACAAAAAATATCACAAATATTTAAATACCATCTAATAGAGTAAAGGAATATTATATATTAATACATTACATTTTAGTGTAAAATTTTAATGTAATACGATATGTTTTTATTTTCATGAACATTATCTATATATTTCGTTAAAAACACCCATTTAGTTCAAATGAAATTCATATATTTTTCTTTGGGGATAATCTCCTAAGATAAAGATTTCTTAATATGTTAAAATTTATTATTCATAGATTATACCCATTTAACATTATCTTAAACACCAAATAAAATTTGTGTTTTGACAAGTGATAAGATTACTATATGACTTCTTACTATCAACCTTCATTTTATTTTAATAGAAGGTCCTTTATCATCATTAATTTTGTTAACATAAATATTTTATTGTATCCTCTAAGACTACAAAATGTCACTACTTACTACCTTTTAATCAAGATATATATATATATATTCATAATTAGCACAATCAACAATTATTATGATATCCACATATTTTTAAACTTATTTATTTAAATTTTTCATGCTATTTTTATTTGAATTTTCGAAATCACCTCCAATTGGCTAGTATATTTTTAGTTTTTTATAATTATTGACAATTTTATAGTCTACAGGCTTCTGAAAAATTGTTCTCCATAACTAGTATCATCTTCCAATATATATATAACCTATAAATACCCCTCAATGGTATTCTCTTCAATCATTCTTGGATTTACAATTATCATTTTTATAATGAATGGAATTCCAAAAAAATAAATATACATAATAGTTGGATTTTTTATACCACATTTCAGAATGTTGGAATCATGTCTTAGATATTTAATGATGTCTTTTTTGTGTTTATTTTGTATCACAAACAACCTCACTGAAAAAATTATTTTTAGAATGTATTGACCTTCCCTGTACAACAGAACACTATTCATTATTCTATCGAAACCCATTTTGTTGGGGAGTATATATTTTTCTAAACTATTTCATGATTCTATATTTACCAATATAATATTATAATTCATCACCTATAAAATTTTTCTAATGAATAGATCTAAATTTTGTAATGTGAACTATAAAATCATTTAATACTTGTCTTTGAAAAACATTTTATATATCAAATGAATTTAATTTGTCTCTTTGGAATATCATATTGGCCATTAATTTGAAAAATCAAAAAATGGAAAGATATATAAATCATAAAATGTCAACTTTTTCATTAATACAAGTCATAAATTAGTTTGTATAAGTTACATATACATTGAAGTGAGAATAAATACCTTTTTATGTCTTCAATGATTTATTTTTCCAATTGAAATGATTCAAGTACAACATCTTTTCTATATTACGTTTTAGAAGCTATTAAACTACATTATATTTCATAAATTTAGTCACACTTCATTAGCCTATATTTTTAATCCATCTATTATAAAACAAAATTTATTCTTTTAAAAAAATCATGAAATTGTTGGAATGATTGCTTATCCAAAATAGGATACTATGGGTTCTTTTTTACTTAAAAATTTATTTTACAATTATCTATGATTTTAATGACATAATTTCACTTCTTAAAGATAATATAATGGATATCATCATAGATATCACCAAAACATATGATATTATTCTTTAGAATTTATAGATATAAAATGTTCTTTCTTTACATGTTATGAGTATCAATTTCATCGAAGCCAATAGGCATGATTTTTAAGAGAAATCATTACTAAAAGTGACTTCCCCTCCTTCATGGTTATCAATATTCTATAAAATACCTTTATCACTAGTCATGTGGGAGGTTCACCCTATCTTTTGAAGCCATGATTTTTTTTATTTCCTTTCCTTAATTGAATCTTCAATAAGGCATGACATATATTCCTTTGTTTTTTGAAACCCCCTTCCACTATTAGTATTAGTAATATATCCTCATAATATTTAAATATAATTTTCTTCATAGAGGAATAGTTACTAACATCTTATAGAAAATCAATCAAGACTCTAAAACATGTTATTTTTTTTGAAAATATTGGAATACGTGGTTTAACAAAAAATATTTTAAAAAATCATTATTTTATTTCTTATGAATAACTCATTCAAATATCAAATTTCATTCCAGGTAGGTCCATGGTAGAAAATAATGTATATTATTTTTTACCAAACATCCCACAATACCAATTGTATTCTTCAAACATAAATATCCATATTTCATAAACATTTAACTTTTAATGATGTCCAAATGTTTGTTATTGATATATATTTTCAAATTTAATTTTTTTATGGATTTTAATGATCTTGAAAGTACCAATTTTATACTATAGAAATGTGATAATATTTATCCCTAATTTCATGGCCCATTTTTAGCTAGATTCTGAGTTGGATACTAATTTTTAATTATAAAAAAATTAAAAATATTTTTTTAGGTACATTGTTAACCAGATCTTTTTTGAAAATCATTTATACTGATTTAGAGGATTCATCTACGACATCAAAATAATTTTTCGAATTCATATTTATGTTATTTTACACAATTTATTATTTACAAATCTTATGCCATGTCTTATATAATTCTTTTTGTTTCTGGGAAAATACATCTTCATTATTTTTTATTTTATTCCCATGATTAGATGATTTGAAACTGATTTTGATGTCATCATAAATTATTCCAACTTATTTCATTTAAATAAAATTATATTCTTAAATAAGCTTCATATATTCAACAACAGTCATTTTAATTTCGTTCTTGATAATAGTATTCTACTCAAAAAATATTTTATGTTAATTCTTCAGTATGTGTTCCCAGTCAGTTGGTTCAAAGTAGTCATCCTAATTTATAATTGTGTGAAATACTTTTTAAACATGAGATATTAAATTAGAAAATTTCAAAACAAGAACACCTTTTGATTAACTAATAAATCCGTTGTATAGAAATTCTTATTTTTTTCCGATAAATTCTTTTTATTCGCCATTGGAAAATTACATATTTCATTTTATAGAACTCTATAAGTCTTTTGAGTTTTTTCCTATTTATTACGAATGGTTTATCTTAATCATAAAATCCTTAATATGAATCCTTATCCCTATAATTATAAATGGTAATGTTCCCAATTCTTATTCATTTTTAGCATTTTTGGGGTTACATACCATTTTCATTATTCTATACCATATTTAATATCTGTATAATAAAATAAATGATTCATTGATAGTATCCAATATCAAAATACATTTAGGAGATTTTTTAATTAACATTTTCATCATGTTATTTAATTTGTTCTATTATCATGGCCTTAAAAAATTAATATATTACATTTTTTGAAAGAATTTATTTTGTCTCATTATATAAGTTATATGAATTATTACTAATTTATACCCAAAATGACCATATTTATCTTCTAAAGCTAATATGTTATAGATAAAAATTTCTTTAAATATTAGATTTTTTAAAATTATAAAGTCTTTATGTTTTTCACTGAATCCCTAGATATTTCTAACAACATCAATCACCCAAGTTGAATAATCATCCATATTCACTTAAGCATCTATATTATTGACTTAAGATTCACTTCTCAAAATTGATAATATAGAAACATTGATATTCACAATAACTTTATAGAAATTATAATGATTTTTCCTGGTAGATTTATAATATTGAAGGCCCTTCAATTTTGTATCTCCTTTTTATGAAAATAATATATCAATTACCATTGGTTATTTTTCATTATTATTTATATTAATTTTATCTAATATGTTTATTAGAGATTTCTTTTAAAAGGGTAAAAAATAAAGGAAAAATTCAATAGCTTCTATGATTAGAAAAATATGGTATAAAAAAATTATATTCTTCCAACAATGATAATTAGTTCAATGAAAACTTAAAACACTCGTACTATTTAAAAAAATGTTATTATCAACTCTAAGAACATAATTGAATTAAGAATATTTACTAGGATATAATACCAGTTCATGTACCTAAGAATAAATTAATCCATAGAGAATACTGGATTTATTAGTGTATAAGACTTTTTACAATTTCATTTGAATTAAATCATCATTTTCAATATATTAAGGAAATATTAAGTGGAATATAGACTCTCAAACTTGCTCATGTTTGTATTGAATATTGTGAAAATAAAAATTAGGACATTTACAAGGTTTATACACTTCACATGTAACCTAATCTTTACCATGGTTTATTATTTTTCCTCAACCACATGTTGTTAACAATGAGAAACAATAGAGCCCAAGAATACATTTTTATTATGGAGTCACACCATTCCCATCCTAATTCACAATTAATTATGTAGTTTCACAATATGTGTATTTAAAATATGTAAACAAGATGAAAATGATCTTTATGAGTGTTGGTTTCCATAGAGAAGTCAAGAATATTTAATATATTCTTCTCGCTTTTTGAAGATCTATTGTATAAATACCTCTCAATATCTAACCCATATAGTCTCACTGAATTCTCATGTTCTTCTAAATGTAGTGGACAACCAAAGAACATTGGATTCAAATAGGTTATTTTGATATCATTTCTTCCTTAAATTAGTTAATATTCATGATGTTGCTAAATACTTCCTAAAAAACACTTCATACAAGAAAATTTTCAAATGCATGAATTAATTTAATTATTTCTGTTCAATTTCTTGATTTGGACTCTCGATTCTTCTCTCATTGGAATCATATAACATGATCTAACATTCCTAAATCATTTGGTAAGGCCTATAAAAATTAACAATGTTCTTTTTAATACTCATCACATTTATTATCCACATTCATTAAACAAATTTCCCAAACATTTATTATTTTTTCCATAAAAAATAAAAATAATTAATAAATGCTTTAAAATAATTTAGAAACATGATTCTTATAAAAATAATTAAAAAATAATCACATTGTTCATTTTTAGGAATACCCATAATTATCTTATTTCTTTAATAGATAATAATAATCACCTTTATTAAATTCAATAATATGTTGAACTATATCTCTTAAAAATACATAATAACTCAAAAAATTCACAATCCGTACTATAATAAAGAAATTATAACCAATTAAAAACAAATTTTAATAGATAATTTTATCTTATGAATAACAAAACATTATCACATTACCATTCAAAATTTAATATTTGTTTATTTTTCAAAAATTGATAATTATATTGTGTAAATGAGGTTTTTCTATTAAGACAACTCAAAATTTCAAACACATAACTATATTAATAACAATTATCAAAATATCTCTTGAAAAAAATTAAATCACATTTTATATATGTTTTTTACTCAATTATGCTAATAGTTAGAATCAACGAGTTTAATTTCATTAGGAAGTACAAACTATCGATACTTAGAGGTTTCACTCATCAGTATCACCTGAAAATTCTCTATGTATAGGACTAATTATTGGTTTTATTGACCTTGTGAGGAAATAATAATATGGATATACTATTTACGATGAAAAATGACCATTTTAAATACCATATTGATCAACTACAATGATTTAGATTGATCATGGGAAGAACTGTTTGACTGTATGATGAAATAATTGATAGACAATATAACCATAAGACTGACCATAAGACCAAAATATTGATTTCACTTCCATCTGATTGACTAAACAAACAACTTATTGACCGCATGAACTACTAATAAAAAATATTAACAAACTAAAGAACAATTCTAGAATTATAAAATTAAACATAAAATTCCATCAGCTACCTAAAAAACCTATTTAAAATTGTTAGGAAAATTTAAAAAGTAATTACCCCATCATCCACTTCATCAATAAATATAGAGGTACTTATACTGATATGGTATATTTAAATATTTTTTTTATTTACGGGATTAGTTCATACACTATCCTTGTAAAAATAACTCCTTGAATAAATTATTTTTATTTTTTATTTTATCATTTTAATGTATTTCTAAGAAGTTTGACACATTTCGTTAATAAGTTATGAACTCTAAAGTTTCCCAATCACTGATCGTACCACAATTCACTATTTCTTTTTCACCCTTACACCGCTGTGCTAAAAATATTTTGCATTAAAAATTATAAGAATATTATCAAATTTTGCATCATTTTTGATTCAATAATTTTGTGTTTATCACTGTTAAATAGGTAAATGATAATTTTTTTGAAAATTACAATGTAGGTGGAGGTGATTTGGAGGGCTCATGATGAAGTCCTTGAAAAATGGGCCAAACTGCGCAGGATCCAAGAAGTTCAGTGGACTCAAATTCATGATGATACAACACCGTGCATCCCAATAGGATGCAATTTTGTGGGATTATCCAAAACTCATTGGGATACAACTTTCATGTAATAACCCAAGAGAGATTTGGCCATTAAAAGGCCCAGCAGACCTGATCTGTCCAGCCCACCCAATCTGCTCAAGGTCAAAGGTTGTGTGCAGTGATCTATCCATATCTCGCGCTCCACATGTTGAAATGATGCAAAACATTCGGTGGAGATACTAAAGACGTGAGGATACAACTTTGTAGTTTTCCAGAAAACGTGTTAAGACTTTCTGTTAGGATAAAACAATCTTCCAAAAGGTTTTAGTAATTCTGTTGTCCCAAAACCACCTCCCACATTTCCTATAAAAGGGAACCTTGGGATCCTCATTTAAAAGTTAGACCAGGAAGCAAAGCACTAGTATTTTGGAGACCCAAGGGAGTAATATAATCATCCAAGAAGTTTTGGAGGCCCCTATCCTCAGAGGGGGACCATGGATGAAGAAGGTGTTTTACATGAGCCTCATCCTCCTCACGATGGCGAGCTAAATAGTGGGCGATCATTTCGAGGGAGCTACACTTACTTGGGAGGGAGTTCCAACACCTGTTATTCCACTGGTTTTGTATAATTTGTGTGTTAAATATTTCACTCATGATTAGACTCTATGCGCTTCTCTTCTGAATTCATTTTTTTTGGTATTAATTTAAGTGAAACAGTTTTTATCTCAACACTGATTGGGTTGAGATTTCAAGTGGGGATCTTGGGTTGTTCCGATAGGGAAAGACATGAACCCTATTAATATCACACACACATAAGATTTCCGTATTTTTTGGTAGCCTTAAATCTGTTATTGAGTCCCAAACCTTGACAACATGATTGTTTTGTCAAGGGTTGGTGCTTTGTGTAACCTTCTAAGAGGCAAGAGGGGAATCAAGATCTTGATAACCTTCAACCAAAGAATTGAACAAAACCATGTCAGTATTTTCAGAACAATGAACTATCCAAGTTGTGCAGTGAACTTGAAATGATCTCTTTTTTCTCATAATTTTAAAATGCCTCTTTTCTTGCCAATTATTAAACTCTTTAAATTAGTTCATTTTCTTTAAACTGTTTTCAAAAACACCCCTTTTTTAGTCCCTTTTATTAAGAACACACACTCTAATCCTACCAACGCTCCTTGAGAGACGACCTAGGGTATGCCATAGACTATAAATCATCCTTAAAACATAATCAATTTGACATGTCACAATAGTTTGGCCAAATTTAGGTGTCGTTGCTGGGGAGCACTTTGGTTTTTAGTGCGTGTTTTTAATAAAGTAGTAGTAAATTTTGTGAATATTTGTTTGTTTGTTTTTCTACCTTTTTATTTATTCTTGTATTCTGATCTATATATTCTGTAGGTTCTGTGTATGACGCGTTCTACTTCGGGAGAATTACCACCTTTCGAACCCGAACCGGAGAGGATCCTACGTCAGCGACACTGAGACGCACAAGACCCCCTTTTAAAGGAGGACACACCACTGGAGACTCTTTTAAAACCATTTTCTTCTAGAACCAAATTTGAACGTGAAATAATATTTAATAACATGGCTGAAAATAATCGAACATTAAAAGAATTAACATCACATGACGTTGATATCCAACCCACTTACATTAAAATTCAAGGCGATGCACCTAATTTTGAATTAAAATCTGGTTTAATCCATTTATTACCAAGATTTCATGGACTGCCTGGAGAAGACCCTCATAAACACTTAAAAGAATTTCATACTGTTTGTTCAACATTAAAACCTACTAATATTGATGAGGAATAAGTAAAGCTTACATCATTCTTATTTTCTGTAGAAGACACTGTGAAAGATTGGTTGTACTATGTTAATTCACCAATAAGAGGCAGGGCGGACATGAAGCACATTTTCCCTGAAAAAGACTTCCCAGCCTCTCGAACTGCAACTATAAGGAAAGAAATATGTGGTTTAAGCCAACCTCAAGGGGAAACACTTCATGAATATTGGGAAAGATTTAAAAGGAATTGCTTAAGTTGCCCACACCACCAAATAAGTGATCAACTCTTAATTCCATATTTTTATAAACGTTTAATTCCACTTGATCATAATATGATTGATGCTGATGCAGGTGGTGCACTGGTAGATAAGACCCCAATTGCTGCAAGAACCCTCATTGAGAACATGGCACAAAACACTCAACAATTCGGTACACGGTCCAGTGTTCCCATTTGAGGTGTCACTGAGGTGCAAAGTACTAAGATTGAGAAGAAGGTGGACACGATGTTCGAAGAGGAAAGTACCCTTCTACGACAACTTGCTCTCTCCCAAGGGAAATCTCAATCTCCTCCTCCCATCTATTGTGGAATCTGCTCTTCTGACACCCACTATTCTGACCAATGTCCTCAATTGAGAGAAACTTCTGAATGTTGTGAGGCAATATTTCCAGGACGCCCCTTTAACCAACCCTTTTGGAAAGAACCATACTATCCATCCAACCAAGGGTGGAAGGAAAACCAAGCCTATAGGGAAGGGGGGGTATTCAAACAAACCTCAACAGCAATGGAACAAACAGGGTCAGAGTAGTCATCCACCACCACCCAGAAATCCTCAACCACCCCAAATGCCATTCCAACCACCCCCTCCAAAAACCGAGCCTAGCCTAGAAGATATGATGAAGCAAATGGATTCCAATAATATCCAATTACAACAAACCACCCAAGAAACCATACACGACCTAAACACCCAACTAGGCCAACTTGCCAACTCAGGGGGGGGGGGAATCCAAAGTCATGGGTCGGGTAAACTACCATCTCAACCAGTAGTAAACCCTAGGGATAAAGGAAATGTTAGTTCCATCACCCTTAGGAGTGGGACACAACTCAAAAGCCAAATGACCCCTCTATTAGAGTCATCCCATCAAAAGGAAACCACCATACCAACTGCTAAAAATGGTCCAAGAGAAGAAAACCATTTTCTTGAGAGAAGCCCTTCCAAAGGAAAGACTGTGGCTATTGATGAGTCACCTATCCCAACCATTACTCTTCCATTTCCTCAAAGGGCTGTCCAAGCTAGGAAACAAAAATAAAATGAACTTGATAAAGAAATCATGGAAACATTCAAGAAAGTACAGGTTAACATTCCTTTGATTGATGTTGTGAAGAAAATTCCAAGATATGCCATGTTTCTGAAGGAGATGTGTACACAACGAAGGAGGCAACATGGTGATGAGAAGGTGAGACTATGGAGGAATGTTTCATCATTGATAGAGCCATCACTTCCCACCAAGTTCAATGATCCTAGGACATTCTCGATTTCGTGCACCATAGGGGAGTATTCATGTTCCAACTCTATGCTTGATTTGAGTGCTTCTATTAATGTGATGCCTCACTCTATTTACTATTTATTGCAAGTCGGTGAACTGAAGCCCACTGGTATTGTCGTTCAGCTAGCAAATCGGAGTACAGAACACCCCTCTGTTGTGTTAGAGGATGTTCTTGTGAGGGTGAAAAATTTATTTTTTCCTTCTGATTTTTACGTGCTAAAAATGGAAGATGATATGATGAATGGACATGCCCAAATTATAATGGGGTGACCTTTCATGAAAACCGCCAAAACCATAATTAATTTCCATAATGGTACATTATCTATGGAGTTTGGTGGTAATACTATCCACTTCAATATCCTTGATTCCATGAACAACCCCTCAGAAGAACACTCCTCTCTCTCTGACAATTCAATTGATATTCTCCCTTCCCCTGAAACAACTTATTTTCATTCCCCTGATCCCCTTTCTAAGTTTTCTTCATTGATTGAAATGTTAGGTAATGAATCATGCATTTATTATTGTAGTGGTCTAGAGAAATGTCATTCATGTTTGTTAATTGATGATTTCTTGAACACAGAGGATCACATGACCATCGATGATATTGCTAAGCTGGTAAAAGCTCATTACCCATCTGAGGATGTTACCATTGAGCAGTTAGATGAGATCAGTGACTTCTCACTGTCACACACACTTCCTTCATTCCAAAATCCCCTAGAATTGGAACTGAAACAACTGCCTCAAGATTTAAAATAATCATATCTTGAGAATGGAAACAAGTTGCCCGTCATCATTGCTAGTTCACTCCCTCCTGAGCATTAATTTTGACTGCTTGATCTTTTGAGGGAGTATAAACAAGATTTGGGATGGACATTTGCTGACATTCCTGGCATTAGCCCATCAATTTTTACACATCATATTTTATTAAATGATGAGGCTAACCCAGAGAGGTAGTCACAACGTCGACTGAACCCAAACCTACTTTATGTTGTTAAAAATGAAGTAACAAAGCTATTGGCTGCTGTAATCATTTACCCTATCTCTGACAACCAATGGTTCAGTCCCGTTCAAGTAGTTCCTAAATAAACCGGCCTTACTATAATTAAAAATGAAAACAATAAATTGGTCCCAACTCGTGTACAGAATAGTTTCCGTGTCTGTATAGACTATCGTCGACTAAACCAACACAATAGGAAGGACCATTTCCCATTGCCATTCATTGACCAGATGCTATAGAGGCTAGCAGGGAAGTCCCATTACTGTTTCCTTGATGGGTATTCTGGATACATTCAGATCCATATTTCCCCCAAGGATCAGGAAGAGACAACCTTTACTTGCCCCTTTGGTACATTTACTTATAGAAGGATTCCATTTGGTCTATGCAATGCTCCAGGTACTTTCCAATGATGTATGTTTAGTATTTTTTCCGATTACCTGGAGAATTTCATGGATGTGTTTATAGATGATTTTACTTTTTATGGATCCTCTTTTGATGAATGTTTGAGTAGTCTTGCTTCTGTACTACGTCGCTGTATTGAAATGAATCTCGTATTAAATTATGAGAAATGCCATTTCATGGTGCGACATGGCATAGTTTTGGGACATGTCATTTCTAGGGACGGTATCCAAGTGGGAAAATCAAAAGTAGATATCATTTCCTCCCTACCATTCCCTAAAAATGTTCGGGATGTGTGGTATTTCCTGTGTCATGCTGGATTTTATCGTCGTTTCATTCGTGACTTTAGTAAAATTGCACTCCCCCTCTCCCGATTACTCCAAAAAGAAAAATAATTTGATTTTGATAAAAAATGTGACGAAGATTTCAATAAGTTAAAATGGAGTCTCACGTCACCCCCGGTAATCCAACCACCTTGATGGGATTTATCATTTGAGCTCATGTGTGATGCCTCTAACTATGTAGTTGGGGCAGTCTTATCACAAAGGGCCGACCGAGCCCCACATGTCATAACTTATGCCTCACGTACTCTGGACCCTGCCCAAGGAAACTATAGCACAACTGAAAAATAATTTCTTGCCATTGTGTTTGCCTTGGATAAATTCAGGTCATACCTTCTAGGGTCCAAATTCATTGTGTTCTCAGACCATGCAGCCCTTCGATATCTCCTAACAAAACCAAAAGCCAAACCACATCTCATTTGCTGGATGCTCCTCCTTCAAGAATTTGATCTAGAAATTAGGGATAATAAATGAGCAGAGAATGTGGTTGCTGACCATATAAGTAGGATTCTCCCATCCTCGGACATTGACTCATCCTCCTGTATTCCCATAAATGAATTGCTTCCTGATGAGCAATTGTACCAAGTGAAATATGTTATTCCTTGGTATGATGAAATTGTAAATTATTTGGTAGCATCTTGCATTCCTACTGATTTCACCAGAAAATAGGCTGACCATCTAAAACATGAGTCTCGTTGGTACATTTGGGATGACCCCTACCTATGGCTCACATGTAGTGGTCTTGTTATTAGTCGTTGTGTTCCCGATAGCGAGTTTCAATCTGTCCTTAGGTTCTGCCACACACATGCTTTTGGGGGACACTTTGGTCCCCAACAGACTGCTCACAAGGTCTTAGATACTGGTCGCTTTTGGCCCACAATGTTTCGGGATTCCCATTAATATTGTAAATCTTTTCCTTGCTATCAAAGAATAGGGAATGTCTCTAAAATAAATGGGATGCCCCAACAACCCTTACTCTTCCATGACATTTTTTATGTTTGGGGCATTGACTTTATGAGACCATTCTCCAATTCATTTGGGAACCATTACATTATTCTGGCAGTGGATTATGTTTCAAAGTGTGTAGAGGCATGAGCCACGATGACAGATGATTCCAAGATAGTTGTGGAATTTTTGAGAACCCAAATATTCTGTAGGTTTGGATTACTTAGGTTTATCATTAGTGATCAGGTTTCTCATTTCTGCAACCGCACAATGAAATCTCTTTTGCTCAGGTATGGGGTTGGGCATCGAGTGTCTACTACTTATCACCCACAAAAAAATGGTCAAGCCGAAGTATCCAATAGAGAGGTAAAACAGATTCTTGAGAAAACGGTTCATCCAAACAGAAAAGAATGGAGTCTTAGACTTGATGATTCATTATGGATTTACCTTACGGCATTCAAAACTCCAATTGGCATGTCACCGTATCAGCTAGTTTTTGGGAAGAGTTGTCACCTCCCTATTGAGGTAGAGCACTGAGCCTACTGGGATATTAAACAATGCAATTATAATCTTTCTGGTGCAGGTATTCAAAGGAAGTTTTAGATTCAGGAGTTGGAGGAAATGAGAAGAGATTCATATGAGAACTCCCGAATTTATAAGGAGCGAAACAAGGCTGCCCACGACTGTCTCATCCTTCATCGTCAATTCCACATCGGGCAGAAGGTCCTCCTCTACAATGCAAGGCTGAAGTTTCACCCTGGTAAGCTTTGTTCCCATTGGTTTGGACCCTACATTGTAACTAAATTCTCTCTATTTGTTGTTGTCCAGGTTCAAAATGAAGACACCAAGAAAACCATCACTGTCAATGGGAAGTGGCTGAAGCACTTCCATGAAGCCATTCTGGAGTCCACAATGGAGGAACTCCATGTTCAAGAAGCGGTCTATGAATAAAACTCACCAGGTTTTATCCTTCCTTCCCACAGTCTCTTTTATTACAGTGAGGACACTGCATTCTCTAGGTGTGGGGGGATGGGTACATTCCTGGGTTAGTTAGGAATTTTTTATCATCTTTCCTTCTTTTTCACTTTTTCGCTTGTTGCATGGTATTGTCACTTCCCCCCACCTCGTGGGTACATTCCTATGTTTGTTAGGAATTTTTCATTGTCACTATATTTTGTTCTCTTTTTCGCTTGTTGCATGGTATTGTAACTTTCCCCCTATTTCCCCCCTCACATCAGTGCTAAAATGATAATTTTGATGCCTAATTTATCGTGGAAAATGATGCCCATTTTATCATTGAAGTTATTGAAAATACATGAGTAATATTCTTTTTTTATGTTGTTTTAACATTCAAAAAAAATATGATGAAATTTTCATTTTAGCATGAATTAAACATTGTGGTGTGAATTTCTCTTGATAATTGGTTGTTGGTCGATGATATGAATGGTTGTATCATTTTGAAGCCATTGAGATGAGTGGTACCCTTTTTTGTGAATAGATTAAGGGAAAATTGTGTCATTTAATCTCTCCATAAAATTTGGCACCCAACCATGAAGTGTGAATATTTCTTACTTTATTGAAGGTAAATATAAGTTAGGTTAATTTTTCTCTACTTTCCAAATGATCTTTACATACGTTCGTTCCTTTTCTGATCTATTTAATTACTGTACCAGATTGACCTACGTGTGTGTACCTATTATCTGACTGTTGTACGCCCTAAAAAAGGGGGTTTTATTTTGTGCAGGTCAAAAACCACCCTTTCTCGACTTTGGATTTTGTTATAACTATTACAATTAGTGTCGTGAGGACATTAAACATGGTTTGAGATAAGAGTGTGAGATTTCTTCCAAGTGCAACTTTTGAAAAAAAAATATATTGAGGGGAGTGATGAAATGTACAGCATATGGTGATATCTAGGTCAGGTGCTTTAGGTTTTACTTCTGGGAATGCTTAATTGAGTGGGTCATGGAATTTTATTGCAAAGGATGTAGGGAAGGTTCGATGGAAATAATCAAGTCAGTAGACTAATTTTAAAATAACTTATATTTATTTAATAGAATGTTGAAATAATAGCATGAAATGGTTTTCACACACACATGTAGAGAATTGGTGACATGATTAACTTTTGAATTATTTTCTTTTATTGGTATCATTAGTCTCTTTGAATTTCATTTGGATACAATTTTTGAGACGACTTTTTCCATGATCACTGAGAATAACTCCTCGGTGTGATTTTTACTTTGATCACAATTCTATTAGAAATTAATTTCTCAAGAATGTTACATATTCATGAATTTGGGAATATCTACAGGCATAATTTTTAGGAATGTGAATTTTCCCAGGAGTGAAAATGTTTAGGTGTGGGGGTGTGATCGAACCATGATTCACTGTTTCATTTTCACCCTTATACCGCTGTGCTAAACATATTTTGTATTAAAAACTATAAAAATATTATCAAATTGTGCTTCATGATTGATTCGATAATTCAGTTTTTATCAATTTTAAATAGGTCAATGATACTTTTTTTGAAAATTACAATGTAGGTGGAGGTGATTTGGAGGTCCCATGATGAAGTCCTTAAAAAATGGGCCTAACTGCGCAGGATCCAAGAAGTTTAGTAGACTCAAATTCATTATGATACTACACCGTGCATCCAAATGGGATGCAATTTTGTGAGAATGTACAAAAATCATTGGGCTACAACTTTAATGTCATAACCCAAGAGGGATTCGGCCTTTAAGAGGCCCATCCGACCTGATCATTCCAGCACACCCAATCTGCTCGATGTCAAAGGTTATGTGCAGTGATTTGTCCATATCTCGCGATCAACTTGTTGAAATGATTCAAAACATTCGGTGGAGATATTCAAGACGTGGGGCTACAACTTTTTAGTTTTCCACAAAACGTGTTAAGATAGTATGGTAGGCTAAAACAATGTTCCAAGAGGTTTTAGTAAATCTGTGTGCCCAAAACCACCTCCCACATTTTCTTATAAAAGGGCACCTTGGGCTCCTCATTTAAAAGTTCGTCTAGGAGGTAAAGCTCTGGTATTTTGGAGACCCAAGGAGTAATATAATCATCCAAGATGTTCTGGAGGCCCCTATCCTCATAGGGGGATCAAGGATGAAGAAGGAGTTTCACCCGAGCCTCCTCCTCCTCACGATGGTGAGCAAAACAGTGGGCTATCATTTAGAGGGAGCTACACTTACATGGGAGGGAGTTACATCACCTTTTATTCCACTGGTTTTGTATAATTTGTGTGTCAAATATTTCACTCATTATTAATCTCTATGCGATTCTCTTCTAAATTTATTTTTTTGGTATTAATTTAAGTGAAACACTTTTTATCTTAACACCGATTGGGTTGAGATTTCAAGTGGGGATCTTGGGTTGTTCCGATAGGGCAAGACATGAACCCTATTAATATCACACATACATAATATTTCTGTATGTTTTGGTAGCCTTAACTCTGTTATTGAGACCCAAACCTTGACAACATGATTGTTTTGTCAAGGTTTGGTGCTTTGCGCAACATTTTAAGAGGCAAGAGGGGAATCAAGATCTTGGCAACCTTCAACCAAAGAATTGAACAAAACCATGTCAGTATTTTCAGAACAATGAACTATCCAAGTTGTGTAGTGAACTTGAAATGAAATCCTTTTTCTCATAATTGTAAAACAACTCTTTTCTTGTCAATTATTAAACTCTTTAAATCAGTTCATTGTATTTAAACTGTTTTTAAAAACACCCATTTTTATAGTCACTTTTATTAAGAACACACACTCTAAACCTACCAACCCTGCTTGAGAGACGACCTAGGGTCTTCCCTAGACTATATATCATCCTTAAAAACATAATCAATTTGACATGTCATGATAGCACGACCAATAACTCATCTTATAGTATATTTATATAATATTTTGTACCCAATTATATACTGACAAATACACCGATATATATTTTATTTAATATATTTACCGGTGTGACTTGAGAACCTATATAATAAAAAGAGAAATTTTATTTCCCTTACGTTATTATTATCGAATTTCTTAAAAAAGTATCTTTTGGATCCCACTTGATATGATGTGATAATGTCTAGATAATGTTCATGGGGAGAATTGATTTTGTTTAAGTGTCAATACTGAACTATAGTACATTAACACTCCATCACAATATCTATTTTGAAATTTACAATATATTTTTTTATCAACTTTTTTTTAAATTAGAAAAATACATTCAAAATATTCATTAATAGTGTGGGTATAAATAGAAGCAATTTCAGTGTATAATTTATATAGAAACTAAGATGTTATAATCTCATGAAATGAAATTCTTCAATATTGTGCTCAATTTTTTATCTTCGAAAAAAATTATCATCTTTAATAGTTTTCAATGACCATGTGAATGTAGAACATCAAAAATTATGTCTTGAAAAAAAATATCCTATGGGAGAAGTTGAATCTTATAGAAATCACTTCAAGAAAAATACTATCTAAATAACCCGTGTTACTACCACCATTACATATCTCACTATATATTTTATACATAGGACATAAGTGTGTTTTTTTGTATATTTTATGACTATATGAATTTGTCATTTTTAATTCAATAAATGATATTATAAAAATATATATTTTTGAGTATTTTTTATATTTTTCATGTTTATTAATTTTAATAAAATTATTTTTTTAATTAATTGTATTTATTTATTTTAAAAATTAATTTCAATAAAATTTTTATGGTAAAATACAATAAAATTACAATGTATAAATAATTAATGTAAAATGAATTTGAATTGTTATTTTAGGTTAAAAGGAAATATTTTTTTAAAATATTTGTTTTTCATTATGTTCCATTTTTTAGCATTAAAAATTATACATATAAATATTAAATGATGATTTTAAATTAATTTCATTCATATTAAATTAATATTAAAGTGTTATAGATTAATAATAAAACATTTTAACTGATTAAAAGGTTTTTTATTAAAAATTATTATTAATTTTTATGCAATTCAACATGAAAATTTATTTTTATCTCTATTCTGGGTAAAATTTATTAAATTGTATTCATTTTTCGAATAAGAATTTCAAAATTAGTTAAGAATATTAATTTCATATTTCTTATAAAAAAATATAAAAAAATATAAAAATGTTGAAATATGGTAAGATAAAGTAAAAATGAAATCATATATATTTATGAATGAAAAAATTAGACAAATACTGTCTCAATAGAATAATATTTTCCCAAAATATCTTATTATATAGTTAAGGGAGGCACTAGAGTGATATGGGGTGTAGTGAAACACTTGTGATAAATGGATAATAAATTAATCATTTCATTATTTCAAATATTCCACCCACCATCCTAATAAATACCCACCCCATAATCATATATGAAAGCACACACATCTTATTATTTTCTATCCAATTTATGTCCAATTTCTCCGTATAATAATTTTATCTCTCCTTGGGATCCTATGGTCACATGAAGGAGTCTCATATCCTCCCATTAAACAAGGGGTTTTAAGAGAATATTTTACTCTGTAATTCATGTGTTACATTCTCGTTAATAGTTTTTCATTATCAACATCATCTGACATTTAATTTTTATTCATTAACAAAGTTTAAAAAATTTAAGTAAATATTACATTTTAATTATAAAATAACAAATTTTTACTCAGTCACTTGTCATAACACATTTTAGTTTGAGTATATTTCACCACATACATAAAAGATGATATAACATTTCTATCATGATTATTTATGAAAATTTAAATTCTAGCAACATTTTCTTATAATTATAAATTTGACATTTCCTTAAATATTATATATATGAATATATTAATTAATAGAATCAATTATTTTAATTGATTCATTAATCAAAATATTATTGAAATTTGTAAATATAAATTAAAATAAATTACCGTAAGATCCATGAAATAATATAATGACCCCCAAAACTATCAAAAATATCAAAATAATTTTTTTGACCAATCTATTGGTTATGAAACCATGTGTATGGATCAATGACCAAAACCACCTCACTTAAGAAAGAGTAAACCAAATAGAATAATTAACTCTTGATAATTAATTTTAATAATGAATGTTTAATAAATGTATAATATGATATTGAAAATTAATTGAATTAAAATAAATAAATATAAATATGGTTCTGAAATACATTATTAATAATACAAAATTGACTATACATTATGTTAGATAATGTTCGACCAAGTGGGAATACGAGTTAAGTGACTTTATTGACTCAATTTCTTTTAATTTAGCCATATTGTTTCTTCTTACACTAATATCTTCTACGATTCATAGATTCTTACCCTTTTAGACGTAAAATATTATTTTATATTTTCTTTTTGGGAAATTAATTTTTTTTATAAAATTAAATTTCATTCATTTATTTATTTTCTTTATCAAAATATGTAGTTGTTAAAGATAATTCAAATCAAATACATTAAGTATTTCCCATGAATGTCCACATTCACTCAAAGTAAAAAATTATATTAAGAATATGTTTAGTGTTAAATATTTATTCTTACCTATTAATATAAATTTTCCTTTTTACTTCATTAAAAAATTTGTTTTATATCCTTATAATTGATTTGGGATACTTCACAATATTAATAAAATAATTAACATGATGTTTTTGACAACTAATCTACATATTTTGTCATCAAACACATATTTCTTCATATATATCATTATTTATTTTACATTTACCATTATTGAGATGTTTATTATTAAAATAATGTTTTATAATTATTTTTTCTTGTTACAAATATCATTTTTAATGTGATATATATAATTAATTTAATAACAATTTCACCAAAACATAATGAAAATTATCAACATGATTTCAGTAATATGTTTATCTTATTTATAAAATATACATCATCTCAGAAATTATATTTCATTTGTTGACCTCCAAATTCTCTAGAGATATATTTATAATATGAGAATAAATTTTCTGTTTCATTTAATACATTTATAGATTGATTTATATTTGATAGCTTATGAAAACAATTTATATCCCATCATATCTTCATGGATTAGTCAAGCTATAATATATTTTTGAAATATTTTGGTGCACCCAAATATATATATATATATATATATATATATATATATATATTTATATATGTTATATCATTTTGGGACTAGTGGGATTGGAAATAACATTCCTCTAATGTATTGGGTAGTTTTTATACCACATGAGATTATTATAAGATGTGGGTAGTGATTACCAATCATAAATGTTATGGGGAATGGTTTTTTATTCACAATACATTATTTTATAGGACATGGATAGTGGTTCATGTTCCACTATGTTATGATATAATTATATAGAAAACATGTCATATGTTATGATTTTTTAATATTTTTATTATGCCACATTTCTTGGTTATGTTACCATGGTTCATGATTATAGATTCCACATTATTATAGAATAGTATATGTTATGATTTCATGCTAAATATTTTATTATTATATGACATTATTTCATGGACAATGATTATACATAACGACTACTTCTTATGATTTTATAATCTTATTCTATTAACTGATTCATTTTTATCCATGTTAAGGTAATTATAATTTGTATAATCAAATGATATGTTTTTTAAAATTATTGATATGGGTTTACCTTATTTAGAATTTTATGTCACCATTTTATTATGGTCCCATTTACCCCATGTAATAAAGAAAATTAATTTTATAACAGTAGAGAATTGTTTACGATGAATATTTTAGAAGGAATAAATTTTATGTATGTAATATCCATATTCATTAATCCTACAGGAAATGAGAGGGTGTTTTATTTACAATTAACTCCATATAAACTGATGAAACGATGTAAAAAATATGAATTTAATTTTCGTTTCAATATATATAATTTTGTTCTTGATTACATTTATGTTGAAAAATACCCTAGAAGTGTTTATATCTATAATAATCAATATATATATATTATATTTATTTTTATTGGGTTTTTAGGAGACATTATTATATACTATATATCTTATGATGGTCATAAAGGATATATTTGGGTCATTATGGAGGCACTGACACAATATGAACTTTATGTTAAACATTATGAATGCCTTTTTAAAATTGAGAAGTAAAATTCCTTATACATGATGTTTTAAATGATAAAGTCTTAGTCAATCCTAAAATGATAAAATATGTAATTTCATAGAATGATCATAAGAATTTCTTTGAGATTATGAATTTTCTAGGGGATTATAGGGTATTATAGTGTCATTATCATAGGATTTCTCATAATCATTACTCTATGTATGTACTAATCAAGAAATTATAGTAATTATTTAGCATATTTTATTATAAAATACTAAAAATCAATGATTCCCATTTAGTAATAAAACATAATATATAACGGGTAATATAAATAATTAATTGTGCAAGTACAACATATATGTATCATTAACCATATTCCGCAATAAAAACATGATTATAATAGGTACAATAGAGATGAAAAATAATACATACAACCGAATCAATGTATTGAAAAAATTAAACATTAAAAGTATTCTTTATGTGATTATTTTGAATTAGTATATATAATATAACAGACGATTAGATCTTTATATTTCCATTATGAAATAAAAACATTTGGTATTAGGACTACTAGTTATATAACTGGTATAAAGTGACAATTAAAAATGGTTCATATTAAAGAAAATCAGGAGAGATATTTTTTCTGGGAGGGAGAAAATATAGCCATTACCAGTAGTTAAATACCTTATAATGTTCATTTATCTATGCTTATGAAAGAGGTAGAATCATGAGGTTTTACTCTACAATAGGCCCCAAAAAATCATTAACTATTGAGTTTCAAGTAGAATCATCTACTATAAAATTTTATGTTAGTAGAATTTAAAACAATATAAACATTTGAAGAATGAAACCATGAATGTGACATTGTTAAACATAATACCCTTACGAATTTTGATGGTGTAATAATGATTTATGTATATATGGGTTATGTGATATTTATGTATAAATTATATAGTAATTAAATGGCGATAACTTCAAAATATCATTTTTATGTAATATATCAACCTCATAAAATGACAAAATGTGACTTATTACAGTAATAATTTGATAAAATTAATTGAATACTCTGATTTATAATTTGTAAATTTTACAACGTTGAAATTTTTTATTTTTTAATAAAAAGTACAATAAAGTAAAAAATGGTGAAAAACCATAAACATGATATCATATATATGTAAAAATGTGGTAACATTACCAAGGAGGTATAATTTGTTATATTTGAGACATAAAATTTTATTGTAGAATTAATGGATGTAATAGGGAACTATGATGAGTAGTGGAAAACTTCACAAAAAGGAAAAATAAAATATTCAATACATTAATCAATGACATTGTACTCACTGCACCAATAAGAAACCCTAAATTCTCATTTCCTTGACATTAATTTTAAATTATATTTTTCAATCCCCTCAATTAGCCATTCAAAAATCCCAATCATTATAAATTAAGAGATTTTTTGATTCTCAGGCATGACTCTATGCGATGAAGATCAAGATATGTTTGGATTCCTTCTTTCATCGCTTGATTTTATATTATGAATATTTTGTCATAATCATTTATAATATTTCGTATCTAATTATAATATTATAATATTTTTAGTTTATGATAATATCATTAATTTAATTTAAATAATATATTATACCTTCATTCTCAGTAATCCCATTTTCATATTCTATTATCATACCAACGTAAGGGCCCCTATTCCCTGTCTTATTAGTTCCTATTAAATTTTCAACTATTTCTTCCCATAGAATTTCAAAATTATTAAGCCGATATTGATGTAATATCAAAATAATTACTATCCTTATGTTATCCTATTCAAGGGGTCCCTTATTTTACCCACACACTATTCCATTAATAATATATTGTAATGAAATAATTATTTTAAGCCGAATGAAAATCTTTTTTTATGATGATAAAAAATCACTATGTATGCCATGTATTTGTGGTATTATGAATACATTATTTCCACAATGGTTAATTTTTTCAGTATGTATGATTAATATATATATATATATATATGTGTGTGTGTTGGATACTATATTAGTTCTAAAATCGATTAAACATCATATAGGCAGATATTTACATTTTCCATTAACTCAAACAAACATATAGGTTTACCGTTAAGGAGTGTTTATACCCCAAATTTGTACAAAATATGTTTCATTACATGTTTATAATATTTTTAGAAGATTCATTAATAATTTTTGGACTAATTCCTTTTAAAATACTTGTATTAAATTGTCTAAGCACATTGATAATTATTTTCTTCATAAGAACATAATGATTACAATGCTATAATCATTATAGGACAGGGTTTATTATTTTAAAATTTTGAATCCCTAATTATCATATATTTTAATCAAGGTAATTTAACTATTGATCCTTATTAATTATTTTTATAGTGAAAAGGTACAACTATATAAACACATTCGGGGTGGTTTTGAATGTTGTGTGGTTACCTTTTTACCAAGTCCCAATTTCTAGTTTCAATATATTAACACATTTAGAATTTGAACATCTATTTCATGTTATTATTGATGGATATTTTATTATTTTACCTTAAATATATCTATATGAAATAAAGTATATTATTAAATTACAGATCAATTTTTGATTGTATTTATCACCTCTTGATAATCCTAACATCTTTTTTTATTTGGTTGTTAATGTAATATATTCTCCAACAAAATTTGCCATCAATTATAAATGTTTTTGAGAACTTAACATCCTAAACCCAAAAAAATACTACATAAGTGAACATGCCCACTATATTACATAATTGAACAAAGAATAATACTTCTACACTTCTTAATCTATAATACCCAGTTGTAATCAACTTCCATATATTTGAAGTAGATCAAAAATATATCAAGTAATCTCACTATATACAAAAACCTGATATGATTTATCAGTTTAAATTCTTTCATGACTATTTTTTCTTAAATAAAAACAATAACAAACTATTTCAATTATTTCATCCCAATATCCAATATTTTCATTATAAACTCTTTTCTAGACACTATAAACTAAGAAATATGAGAAACTTGATCACCAATAAATTTTATATAAGAATTGTACTACACTAGCCCTAGTCTTTCTTTTCTATTTTCAAAAAACATTTCATAGAAAACAATAATTTTTTAGTATAAAAATATATATTAATTCTTCATATTTTCTATTGGAATGAAAATAATTGAACGCTTGCGTTAATTATTGTTAAATTCATTCAAACCCATTGAGAGTATATTGAATCTCAGTTTTTATTCCTTATACTTGTGAAAAACCTTGTGTAAAATGGACAAAAACAAAAAGTACATTTGTTTTATTATTTTTATTTTTCTTTTATTATATATTGAAATATTTTATAACATATTATTGGTCAAAATAATACTTCTTCTTCATTAAGAGTATAGATTAGCATATTCTTTTATGTTTTCCAACACTATCTTCTTTATAATGTCTTTTAATTTTCCCTCGTTAATATCTTGAAGAAAAGGTATTTATGTTTTTATTTTATGAGACATTTATGTTTTATAAAATATTTTAATATTATATTAAGAAAATACATTCAGTGAATATTCCACACCCAAAAATTTCTAGGTTTATCTTTTTCTAAAATGGCATTGACAAGAAAATGATAGTTGTATACTTTATTTGTCTTTTATATTTCATTTTATCATGATAGAATATATTGTTAATATTTTATAATATAGGATTTTTGTTTTATTCCCATAAAAAGTACTACAGAAAAATAAATAAACCTTATTTAATGTCTACATAAAAACATATAGAAATGAAACTTACTGCATGGGGCACTCTTCTTGTATTAGTATAAAACAAAAAAAATATTATAAGATTTTAAACTTTGTATGGAAAATATATATAGTAACATGATAATTTATTCATAAAATTCCTATATATAGTATTAAATCAAATATTCATATTTAAATCCAAATAAAATTAGAACAAACATTTAAATAATTATTCACTATTTTTATCATAGTATTTTTTGTTTCAAGTATTCAAATATGAAACTAACAACTTGAATATAACAATTACATCATTTGCATTAATATCATTAAATCCAATAAAAATAATGAAATAATCATTTATAATAAATAATGTGACTATTTTAACTTCAATAAAAAAATTACATATTTAAATATATATTTTTCATCAGAATAAATAGTTATGGAAACTCAATTTTCATACTTGAGAAAGGCACACAATCTTTATATTTACTTTACCCTCTTGTTTTTTTACTGAGTATAAGCTTATCATAAATATGTAACATTATTAAAAAAACATTTTATTAATTTTTAAAATTTGGAACTTTGAATAATGAATTTGGAATCATCATAATTCATTGCCTCTCCAGAATCATTAGTTATGAAATCAACAATTTTCCCATTTTTTGAAAATTTAGATAAACCTTAAATGATTTTAAGATTTCTATACCACAAGAAGAAGTACCTAATTATCTTTATAGTGTTAAATAATTCAGATCAAACTTATAGGGTCTCATCATATGGTTCATTCTTCTATACAGAGTTATAGAATCCTTTTAAAGTGTCATTATATGGTTTGTTTTACCATACAAAGCCCATGGTACCCTATGAAAATTTACCTTATGGATAATATATTTTATTTATTATTATTTTTCTATATATCATGCATTAGAAAAGGTGTATTTTACTATAACGACCCATACTTTACATAAATTATTAATACTTCAATATTGAAGCAAACTTATTACAACATATAACAAAACCATGAAAGGACCGTATAGGTATAGAGTCTTTAGAAACTGGGAAACATAAACAACTGGTTCATAAAGAATCTACTTTGCCTCCCATTCATTTCATCATATTTCGAGTCTCTTTTTGGAATATCCTACTTAATAACCTTCTACGTGACCTGGGGAAATAAAACATACAAAAGGGTGATCTCAAATGCTCAGTAAGGGTAAACAAAAGAAATATCAATCACATCATATACATAAGAACATAACTTTTGGAAATCTAAACCTGCAAAAGAAATCATAATTTCATAACATGGGATAAATCATAGTAGTGAAATGTAATCCCAATAATCATAACTTAAAACATGAAACTTTGTCTCAAACACACATAATCATAGAGAATCATTTTTTGTTAGTCAATACTCATTGCCAAGACTATCTTAGTGGAAAAAGTCCATTTCTGAACCGAGTTCACTCCTCATTTCAGTCCTGTTTCACTGAACCGGTTTAACCTGCAGTTCTAGCCATGTCTATCTCATGAGATATAAAATCATTACCCAATGAATTGGAGGGAGATATAGGTCCCACCCATCTCATAATGATACCATTCTTATGTGTGCCACAAAATCATAAACCATACATCATTGCATAACCCATGTAATAAAAATGGTAATCTTAAACATCATGACATCATAAAACAATTCATATAAGATAAATGAATTCATATAAATAATGCCATCACAACATAATCAAATCAATTTAATAATAGGGATAGAAACAGAACCCTTTATTATCTTATATGGGAAATAATTTTTATAAAACACTTGAACTCCATTCTTGATGAAAATATCCATTCTGATTCAAAAACACTTTTCTATTCATAACATGTCATACAATTCTAAACTAAAATAAGTTGATTAAAAATAAACATGAAAACTTTTAATGGAATATTCTTGGAAATAATGTTTTAAAAATCCATTCATGGCGTATAAGTTAAAAAAAACATTTTCGTACTTTTTTCGGAAAAGACAAAAAGCACCTCATATGAAAAACGATAAAAGATTTCTTTCATATCCTTTACTAAAAACTCACCGAAGGGTAAAATGGGATTTAAAAAATTGTAGGTGGATGGAAATAATATTACATATTGAGGAAACATGTATGTGGATGATAAAATAAACCCCTAGTAAATACCAAAGTATAATCAATCTTGGATAAAAATGAGATTGTGATATTTCCCTTACCTTAGGTCTAATTTGCCTCGTAAGTGTCAGAACCTCCTTTATAATGATTTAAATAATGTTATTTACTTATTCCAGAATAATAATTATTGTTATGATATTATATATGGTCATATTATTAGCTTCTTAGTAGAAATATTTCATTGCTACTTGTTATTCGGGTGTTTATAACTTTTTGTTCTTATGCGTGTTTTGTTGAATAAATTCTTATTCTTCTCTTTATAGATAAATAATTTACAGAATGGTATTAATGTATTATATATTATATTTATTCATTCAATTCATTAATATAATCATTATGCAATGAAGATCATGTAGAACGAATCGCATCACATCGTGGAGACGGTATTCCGTACGTACGCACGAGCGATGATATCGTTCCCATGATCGTGGAATTGTATTGGAGTGTATATATACTATTTCAGAATCAATATCACTTTACAATAATAATATATATTAATTATTTACACCATTATACCCATCCAAGTATGGTGGTGGGGGAAAATAGATTACACCACGCCGTGGAGACAGTATTCCGTACGTACGCATCCGCGGTGATTTCATTTTCCATAGGATGGATAGATGTTGAAATAGGATTCATTAATACTTATAATAATATATCAGTATATGAGTGATACTGATGTTATTACTTATAATGAAACAACTAAAGAAGAAGATGTTTAAGAAGAAAGAATTTGGAAAGGATCGATAATGGATATTACCTCTTTTTGACGCGCCTCTTCTTAACCTCCACTAAGGGCACTAGGGTTGGTGTTTAAAGAAGACCAGAACCTCTAGGATGATTCTAGGGAAGTGGGGAAGTAAAATGGGTAGGGTTTGGCCGTGCTTTAAGGCTCAAATTGGTGTGAGGAGGAGAGGGAGGAGGTTCCCTTTTATAAGGGAGGAGAGTGGCACCTTTGGAAATATAAGAAATATTAGTTTATATTAAATCTCAAACCCACATAAAAACTTCCAAAATGCCTCATATCCGATGCTTAGATGAGATAGGGTTGTAATCCCATAAACCAATAAAATTTAGACATGTTAGGAATTTATTTTAAACATTACCAACATGATTTATCCTTATTTATCAATTTAATTTTATTCGTGGTAAAAATATTCTAAATTTTAAATTATTATTAATAATTACATATGTGTTGTAAATTTTCCATAATTTGACACTTTATGAAATTTTCGACCATATAAATTTTAATTTATAATTTTTAAATATTTTTGTGATTTTTAAACAATTTTATAATATGTTATTTTTATAAAATAACAATAGTGTCAATTTTGACACTATTAATTTATTTGAATTTAAATAAAATATATACAAATGATATGTTCGAAATAAAAGCTTTAATAGATTAATAAAATGTCATATGTTTCTAGAAAATTAGTGGAGCACATTAAATAGAGCATATTATAATTATTTTAATATTTTAAAACCATTTATTTGATATTTTAATTAATAAAATAATTTCAACATCACTATTGTGTCATACTTAATGATAATTATTTAATCCTTAATAATAATAAATAAATTCTTATGATGTATATAATTGTATTATCTTTCTGTATAATATTCATGTTCGAAGTTTCATTAGTTTTATCACCATATTAAAATTATTATACTTATAAGATTTAAGAAAGTGACATGTTGACACATTCTTTGGTTTTAATAATAATTAAATTATTTTCATTGAAAAAAGTCTATTAAATGAATACAATATGACCCTTAGGTTATATGGGTCGACTTTTAGTCATCCAATAGGATTTTTGCAGGTGTTAGGGTAATTTTATAATCTTATATTTACCCTTAATTACCCGATTTACCCGTAACTATGGTAAATAAAATTTACCGTAGTTACTATTCATAATGCCCAAAAATAAAAAGTATCCTATTAACATAATTTGGACCCACTGACTCTGAATATGGAATCCATTTTTTGAAATTCAAAACATATAAGTTGCAGTAATTAATTTAAAATAAATCTCGTTGTTAAGAAAACGAGATTTAGAAGTTAAAACATTACCAAAGATTGAAATGTTTTTACCTATGAATTTAATGTGAAATTAATGATAATGACATAAATTATATTAAAGGGTAAGAATATATTCTATCTATACTTTAAAACCATTCAATATTTTAATTTAACCATATAAATTATCTCAATGAAAAAATTTGTTTTTAATTAAAAATTAGCGTATTTTTACTATTCATCAAAATATGAAAGTTATCAGAAAAATATCAAAAATTTATCCTAAGGAAATTATTATATCCTGATTCAAAAGAATAATTTTATTTTGTCAAATTGAACTTATAAATGTGTCAAAAACTAGATTTAATGTGGGTTCTCCCTCAAAAGGCTGCAAACTGCAATTTTTTGATAAATACCTATTTTACCCAAAAAAATTATTTTGTTCTCTTACCATGTTCTAGAAAATGTGTAAGATGAATAATAATGTTGTAAAATTTATAATTCAGTTAATACTATTCATAACGGCTAGTTTATAATATTATAATAATATATCGTTGTTTAGTGGAACTCGGTATTGCGTACTACACACGCTATCGAGGAAGGTTGTGATTGCGTGTAGTGAAAGATTCCTTTGATGATTTATATAACATGAAAAAAAATATTTCTGATAAAAGTCTCGGGTGTTACATTCTACCGCCCTTAAAATGAATTTCGCCCTACAAATTTGTCACATTGTAACAAACAGATGAGGATACCTCTCCCTCATCATATCCTCAAGCTCCCATGTAGCTTCTTCTAATTGGTGGTTCCTCCATAAAACTTTCACCAAGCGAGTGGTCTTGTTTCATAGGACTTTTTCACTATGATCTAGAATCTCTATCAGTTGTACTTTATAAGAAAGATCTTACTCCAGCGGTACAACTTCTGAGCTGAGTACATGTGAAGGATCAGGTATGTACTTTCTCAGGAGAGATACATGGAACACATCGTGAACTTGAGAGAGATTAGGTGGAAGCGCCAATCAGTAAGCTAACATCCCAACATGATCCAATATTTTGAAAGGACCGATATATCTAGGGCTCAACTTCCCCTTCTTTCCAAATCTCATGACTCTCTTCCAGGGAGATATTCGTAAGAACACTTTATCACCCACTTCAAACTCTTGGTCTTTTCTTCAGTTGTCGGCATAAATTTTCTATCGACTCTGAGTTGCTCTTTTGTGTTGTTGAATATATTGGACCTTTTCTACCATCTCATCCACAATATGTGGTCCTAATAGCTTTCTTTCCCAAACATCATCCCAGCAAGTTGGAGTCCTGCATTTCTTTCCATAGAGAGCTTCATAAGGAGCCATCTGAATACTGGAGTGAAAGCTATTATTATAAGAAAATTACACCAAAGGTAGGTGTTGATCCCAACCACCTTTGAAATCCATAGATCAAGCTCTCAACATATCTTCTAGAGTTTTAATTGTTCTCTCAGACTGACCGTCTGTCTGAGGATGATAAGCAGTGCTGAAACTCAACTCTGTATCCAGAGTATGCTGAAGACTTCGCCAGAACTTTGAGGTAAACCTCAGATCCCGATCAGATATAATAGAAAGTGGTACTCCATGCAATCTTACCACTTTTTTCACATATATCGTGAAAAGATGATCTAGAAAAAAATACTCTCTAATAGCAATGAAGTGTGCAGACTTTGTAAGACGATCAACTATGACCCAGATAGCATTATTTCCTTTGGATGTTTTAGGAAGTCCTGTGACAAAGTCCATAGTGATTTTTTCCCATTTCCATTCGAGTATGGGTAATTTTTTTAACATCCCCTTGGACATCTATCTCTCAACATTAACTTGCTGACAAACCAAGCATCGAGAGACATATTCAGCAACATCTCTTTTCATGCCATCCCACCAGAAGTACTCTTTCAGGTACCTATACATCTTCGTGCTTCTAGGATGAATAGAGAATTAAGAACTATGAGCCTCATCCAGCAGCTCCTTCTTTAATTCTGGGATGGGAGGAACAAAAACCTGATTCGTGAACTTTATTATCCCATTAAAATCAAGGTTGAATTCAGGAACATTTCTCACATTCTTTTATAACTCGACATCATCTTTTTGTGCCTCTTTAATCTTCACATGTATAGATGGTTGAACATTCATTTGAGAAAGATATGATTTTTTCTCCTTTCATTATAATTCCAAGATCCATCCTTTGTAAAACCATAAATATTGGATCTTTTGTGATCCTCATCATGGATAAACTGGCATGGTCTTGTCGACTTAAGGAATCTGCCTCCTTGTTTTCTTTCCCAGGGTGGTAATGAATTGAGCAGTCGTAATCCTTAATCAGCTCCAACCATCTTCTTTGGCTAATATTCAGCTCTTTTTGTGTGAAAATATACATTAAACTTTTATTATTAGTATAAATATCACACCTTTCACCATAAAGGTAATGCCTATAAATCTTTAATTCAAAGATTACCACAGCTAACTCCAAATCATGAGTTGGGTAATTTTGCTCATGTATTTTCAACTGTCGTGAGGCATACGCTATCACCATATCATTTTTCATAAGAACACACCCCAAACCCTTCTTGGATGCATCACTGTAGATCAAAAACATTTCTCCACTACAAGGTAGTGTGAGCACAGGTGCACTGGAGAACCTTCTTTTCAATTCCTTGAAATTCACTTCACATTCTTCCATCCAAACAATCTTAACTCCTTTCCGAGTCAACTTGGTGAGTGGATTAGATAATCATGAAAAATCATTCACAAAACGTCGATAATATCCAGCCAAACCAAGAAAACTGCGGATCTCAGTCACTGTTTTTTGTCTCGACCATCATTCGATAACCTCTGTTTTTGTAGGATCCACATATATCCCCTCTTTTGAGATTATGTGACCCAAAAATGAAACTCTTTGAAGCCAAAATTCACACTTGGTAAATTTGGCATAAAGCGTCTCCTTTCTCAGGGTCTTCAATATAATTCTCAAGTGATCTTCATGTTCTTCCTTGCTCTTTGAATATACAAGAATATCGTCTGTAAAGACTACCAAAAACTGATAAAGATAGTCTCTAAAGACTCTATTCATCAGATCCATGAAGATAGTAGAGGAATTAGTGAGACCAAATGGCATCACTATAAATTCATAGTGTCCATACCTTGTACGGAATGCCGCCATTGGTATATCCTCCCTTTTGACCCTTAATTGGTGATACCCTGAATGAAGATCAATCTTGGAAAAGTATTGAGCTCCTCGTAGTTGGTCAAATAAGTCATCAATGCGTGGTAGAGGATATTTGTTCTTGATAGTGATCTTGTTAAGTACTCGATAATCAATGCAGAGTCTCATTGATCCATCTTTCTTCTTAACAAACAGAACAGGTGCTCCCCAAGCTGACACACTAGGGAATATGAAAACCTTATTAAGATTCTCTTGGAATTGCTTCTTTAATTCCTGCAACTCAATTGGGGCCATTCTATAAGGTGTATTTGAAATAGGCAAAGCACATGGTACGAGTTCTATTGAAAACTCAACTTCATGATTTGGTGGGAAACCCGATAATTCCTCCATAAAGACATCATCAAACTCCCATACAATGGGAACATTCTTAATCGTGAGTTTCTCACCAACCATTTGAGATAAATAACCTTCATTTAGTGGAATCAATACCCATAAAATGGATGAAATTTCCAGTGGAAGGTTATGTTCATCCTTGCATCGATAGACGATCATAGATTGATCTGGAATATGAAATGTGACTTCCCTTATTTGGAAATTGATAAGAGCTCTATGTAGAGAAAGCCAATACATGCCAAGAATCACATAAAATTCCACTATAGGAAGGATCACATGATTTGCAGGAAGCACATTCCCACAAACTTCAATCGGGGAAGAAATATAAACTTTTGATGTGACTGTTGTGCCATTAGGGGTTGTCACAGCTAACTCAACATCTAATTGTTGAGGTAATACGGTGATATCCTTAGAAAATTCTTCAGAAATAAAGGAGTGGGTGGATCCAGAATCAAATAAAACATTTTCTACTTTAGAGTGGATGGTAATTGTACCTTTCAACACATCGTTATCGTACTCCACAACGTTGATAGAAATTGCAAGTGACATTCCTTTGTCATTAGCCTTAAGAGTTTGTTGACGTTGACCATCATCATCAACCCTTGGATTTTGGCATTGATTGTCATAATGCCCCATCTCCTTGCACTTGAAACATTGAAATGTAGTAGGTTCATTTTGTGTGTCCCTTCCTTTGTTTGCATCACTAGACATCTTCTTGCCATCATTGCGACATTCAAATGCCCGATGACCTTCCTTTCCACATTTGAAACATTTACTTGTCCCTTTAAGACAACTCCCTCCATGTTTCTTTCCACACTTTGAGCACAAGGGAAAGCTCATATTCTTTTTAGTGTGCTCTTTAGATTTTCCTTTGAATTCCATTTTCCTCTTCTTATCAAACCCATATGACTGATGGGTTACTCCAATCTCCATCTCGACTTTGAGAGCACATCGAACAATTTCCTCATAGCTATTGAAGTCCCTTATGGCTAACGCCCTTTGAAGACTTGGTTTTAAGCCACTAATTAATCGATCGATCTTACTCTCAGGTTGGATAATAATACCAGAAGCGTACCTTCCAAGTCTTGAAAAATTTTCTTCATAAGTACCAACAGATTCATCATCCTTTTGCTTCAGTTCAAGAAACTCTTTCTCCATCTTTGTCCGGAGAATATGAGGGAAGTACTTATTGAAAAATAAGTTCTTGAACTCGTCCCATTCCATGGACTCAATTTCATCCCTTTTCCTCGTATTCTTAATAAAATTCCACCATTGATCAGTATCTCCTTCCAAATGATACACTGCTAGGATGACTTTATCATGTTCAGAACATTGAAGAACTGAAAATATCTTTTCAGTATTACTAATCCATTATTCAGCAAATATTGGATCAGTAGACCCGCTGAAAGAAGGTGGACACTGCCTCATGAAGGATTCAATAGAATGTTGCTCCTTCCTTTGCTCTTTTGGAAGTCCTGCATGATTCATAGCTTGAGAAAATTGTGTGAGCATGGCTACATGATTTTTCATTCCAGCTGCCATAATGTTTGGTTGCTCAGGGGGACAACCATTGCATTGGCTATCGCATTCCTCATTAACACGGTTCTTTCGGGTTCCAGCCATTGACTAAAACCAAGAAGAATAGTGTGAGCAACACTAATTATAATAGGGAAAACCACATAATCAAGAATAAAATTTCACACTTAAGGTCTTATAATAGGTTGTTCATTTCCATTTCTAAAACACTAGGATTGTGTTCTATGCTTAGACTTATCCTTAGGATTCTTACTAAGGCTTTCACATCCTAGTTTCCAAAGGTTGACTATACCTTTACTCTAATACCAACTATAACGACCCATAATGTACATACATTGTTAATACTTCAGAATTGAAGCACACTTATTATAACATATAACAAAACCATGAAAGGACTATATAGGTATAGAGTCTTTAGAAACTGGGAAACATAAACAAATGGTTCATAAAGCATCTACTTTGCCTCCCATTCATTTCATCATATCTAGAGTCCCTTTTTGGCATATCCTACTTAATAACCGTTTTCCTGAACTGGGGAAATAAAACTTACAAAAGGGTGATATCAAATCCTCAGTAAGGGTAAACAAAAGAAATATCAATCACATCATATACGTAAGAACATAACTTTTGGAAATCTTAACCTGCAAAAGAAATCATAATTTCATAACATGGGATAAATCATAGTAGTGAAATGTAATCCCAATAATCATAACATAAAACATGTAACATTGTGTCATACACACATAATCATAGAGAATCATTTCTTGTTAGTCAAGACTCATTTCCAAGACTATCTTAGTGGAAAAAGTCCATTTCTGAACTGAGTTCACTCCTCGTTTCAGTCCTATTTCACTGAACAAGTTTAACCTGCCGTTCCAGCCATGTCTATCTCATGAGATATAAAATCTTTACTCAATGCATTGGAGGGAGATATTGGTCCCATCCATCTCATAATGATACCATTATTATGTTTGCCAAAAAATCATAAATCATACATCATTGCATAACCCATGTAATAAAAATGGGAATCTTAAACATAATGACATCATCAAACAATTCATATAAGATAAAGTAATTCATAAAAATTATTCCATCACAACATAATCAAATCAATGTAATAATAGGGATAGAAACAGAACCCTTTACTATCTTAGATGGAAAATAATTTTGATAAAACACTTGAACTCCATTCTTGAGGAAAATATCCTTTCTACATCAAAAACACTTTTCCTTTCTTAACATGTCGTACAATTCTAAACTAAAAGAATTTGATTAAAAATAAACTTGAAAACTTGTAAAGGAAGCTTCTTGTAAATAAGGTTTTAAAAATCCCTTCATGCCGTATAAGTTAAAAAAACATTCTTCGTACTTTTGTCGGAAAAGTCAAAAAGTACCTTATACGAAAAATGACAAAATATTCCTTTCATATCCTTTACTAAAAACTCACCGAAGGGTAAAATTGGATTTAAAAAATTTTAGGTGGATGTAAATAATATTACATATTTAGGAAACATGGATGTGGATGATAAAATACACCCCAATAAATACCAAAGTATAAACAATCTCGGATAAAAATGAGATTGTGATATTTCCCTTACCTTAGGTCCGATTTGCCTCATAAGTGTCTGAAACTCCTGTATAATGATTTAAATAATGTTATTTACTTTTTCCAGAATCATAATTATTGTTATGATATCATATATGGTCATATTATTAGCTTCTTAGTAGTAATATTTCATTGCTACTAGTTATTCGGGTGTTTATAACTTTTTGTTCTTATGCGTGTTTTGTCGAATAAATTCTTATTCTTCTCATTAGGTTATAGATACATCATTTCCAGAATGGTATTAATGTACTATATATCATATTTATTCATTCAATTCATTTATATAATCACTATGCAATGAAGATCATGTAGAACGAATCACATCACATCGTGGAGACGGTATTCCGTACGTACGCACGAGCGATGATATCGTTCCCATGATCGTGGAATTGTATTGAAGTGTATGTATACTATTTAAGAATCAATATCACTTTACAATAATCATATATATTAATTATTTATACCATTATACCCATCCAAGTAAGTTGGTGGAGGAAAATAGATTACACCACAACGTGGAGACGGTATTCCGTACGTACGCACACGCAGTGATTTTGTTTTCCATAGGATGGATAGATGTTAAAATTGGGTTGTTTCATAATTATAATAAAATATCAGTATATTATTGATAATGATGTTATTACTTCATAATGAAACAACTAAATAAGAAGTTGTTGAAGAAGAAATAATTTGGAAAGGATCGGTAATGGATATTACCTCTTTTTGACGCGCCTCTTCTTAACCTCCTCTTAGGGCACTAGGGTTGGTCTTTGAAGAAGACCAGAACCTCTAGGATGATTCTAGGGAAGTGGGGAAGTGAAATGGGAAGGGTTTTTTCGAGCTTGAAGGCTCAAATTGGTGTGATGAGGAGAGGGTGGAGGTGCCCTTTTATAAGGGAGGAGAGGGGCACCTTTGGAAATATAATAAATATTAGTTTATATTAAATCCCAACCCCACTTAAAAACTTCCAAACTGACTCATATCCGAAGATTAGATAATATAGGGTTGTCATATCATCAACAAATAAAATTTAGACATGTTAGGAATTTATTTTAAACATTACCAACTTGATTTATCCTTATTTATCAATTTAATTTTATTTGTGGTAATAAAATTATAAATTATAAATTATTATTAATAATTACACATGTGTTGTTAATTTTCTATAATTTGACAATTTAAGACATTGTAGACCATATAAATTTTAATTTATAATTTTTATATATTTTTGTGATTTTTAAACAATATTATAATATGTTATTTTTATAAAATAACAATAGTGTCAATTTTGACACTATTCATTTATTTGAATTTAAATAAAATATATACAGAGGATATGTTCAAAATAAAAGCTTTAATAGATTAATAAAATGTCATATGTATCTATAAAATTAGTGGAGAACATTAAATAGTGCATATAATAATTATTTTAATATTTTAAAATCATTTATTTTATATTTTAATTAATAAAATAATTTCAACATCACTATTGTGTCATAATTAATGATAATTATCTAATCCCTAAAAATTCTAAATAAATTCCTATAATGTAGATAATTGTATTATCATTCTGGAGACTATTCATGTTCGATGTTTCATTAAGTTTATCACCAAATTAAAATTACTATACATATAAGATTTAAGAAAGTGACATGTTGTCACATTCTTTGGTTTTAATAATAATTAAATTATTTTCATTGAAAAATGTCTATTAAATGTATCTAATCTGACCCTTAGGTTATATGGGTCGACTTTTAGTCATCCAATAGGATTGTGGCAGGTGTTAGGGTAATTTTATAATCTTATATTTACCCTTAATTACCCGATTTACCTTCAACTATGGTAAATAAAATTTACCGTAGTTACTATTCATAATGCCCAAAAATAAAAAAGTAGCCTATTAACAGAATTTGGACCCACTGATTCTGAATATGGAATCCATTTTTCAAATTTCAAAAAATATAAGTTGCAGTAATTAATTTAAATTAAATCCCGTTGTTAGGAAAACGGGTTTTAGAAGTTAAAACATTTCCAAAGATTGAAATGTTTTTACCTATGAATTCAATGTGAAATTAATGCTAATGACATACATAATATTAAATGGTTAAAATATATTCTATATATACTTTAAAACCATTCAATATTATAATTTAACCATATAAATTATCTCAATGAATAAAGTTGTTTTTAATTAAAAATTATCGTATTTTTACTATTCATCAAAATATGAATGTTATCAGAAAAAGATCAAAAATTTATCCAAAGTAAATTTTTATATCCTGATTCAAAAGAAGAATTTTATTTTGTCAAATTAAACTTATTAATGTGTAAAAAACTAGATTTAATTTGGATGCGCCATCAAAAGGCGGCAAAGTTTCATTTTTTTGATAAATACTTATTTTACCCAAAAAATATTATTTTGTTCTCATACCATGTTCTAGAAGACGTGTAAGATGAATAATAATGTTGTAAAATTTAAAATTCATTTAATACTATTCATAATGGCCAGTTTATAATATTATAATAATATATCGTTGTTTAGTGGAACTCGGTATTGCGTGCTACACACGCTATCGAGGAAGGACGCGATTGCGTGCAGCGAAAGATTCCATTGATGATTTATATAACATAAAAACAAAATATTTATCATAAATGTATTGGGTGTTACATTTACCCTTCAATGTTCAGCGTAATGTACATTCCATGGTCAAATTATTGAATAACTATATTGATTTTACCCTAATAAGCACCACGTTACATATAAAGATTATCTAGGAACCCTAAAAAGTAGATTCTAAATAAATTGTTATACCTTATGTTGTCTGAGAATTTTATAATGATCAATAGTTGTACCCTAAAAAGAGTATGGATGATACCATACAATGTTCTCGTTGTACCCTATGAGGTGTATCAGTTCAGTACATATGAAGATTTATTGAATTATGTAAAATATAATTAATATAACTCAACTTCGAATGAAATTAAGATTAATCAAAATATATTATTATGAGTTATAAAAAAGGGGAAATATATGAAATATGATTAAAAATCCTCCACACCATTCCCAAGGTCTCTGGCAGAATATTGACACTCTAGTAGAGGGTTTAATATACATTCACAACCTTCTCTTTTTTATTTATAATTATGTTTCATAAACCATTCACTCATGATTATATTCTTCACTAATTTAATCATCAAACATGTTTCTTAAACTATAAGGTATTCTATAATACTCAACTAACTTCATTTAAAATGATGAATCTAATTTAGTTAGTACATATATGCAAGAAGTTCGTTAAAATTTTAGCATGAAACATCAACATAACTGTGTAAACTCTTTTTACACTATTATAGTTGAAGATAATAAACTATTCAACACCTAAATTTTACAAGAGTGCTATCTCAATAGTCTTATGATTTCTTGTACTCTTCCATTGTGAACCATGGAAGTAAACACATTTTATTGTTCTCATAATATATAGGTATCCTTAATTTTTCTAATTAGGTGGATAACTACTCCATCACCAAAAAAATAAAAAACCCTTATGTACATGATTTTAAAAAATATATATATCAAAAAAACTCATTGATGTTCATTATCCCTTTTTGTATTTTTTTCAATGCATTAAACTACCTCATTTAAATTCATGTCAATAGATGTTCCATTTCATTTATCCTAATTGAGAATAAATAAAATGTTGGAAAATAATTATCCAATTCCAAATACCGTGACCATATCATTGGTTATTCCTATTTAAAATAAAAAAATTCCCTTGGGTAATTTCACATTCTTTTATAGCCCACATATTGTGAGAGGTAATGAGTTCCATGACGGAAGGGTAGAACTGCACTTTCTCTTTCTAAAGTCCCATCAACTAATCAAACCTCATATAAAAACTAGAGTTATTAATTGAGATATAAACGATATCTATCACTATCTAAAATGTGATATCTACACTCTAATTAACTTCATTGGGACCATATAGATGGATTTATAATGCACTCTATAAACCTAAATAAAACAGTAACAAACAGATCAGTATTTTTCAATTGAATGTATGTTTCGATCCATTTTTGTTACATATCAACTCTTCTAAGATAACCATATTCATCATGAATAAAAACTATGTTTGGAAATATAAAATTTTACATCAAATTTATTTTTTCAGAAATATCTATATTTATATGTTTAAACAATAATTACCAATATATGGAAACATTATCCCTTTGGATAACTCCCTATTAAGGGTTTCTATTAAAAAATCATTACAATGAACCATTTTATAATTTCAATATTTTTTGATACAAGTTGATTTATAATACTAATTTAATGATGAATACTAATAAATAAAACCACTGATGACTTGTTGATTCATACTATATAAAAATTACAACATGCATAAGATCTTTACTTCTCAAGATTTACCTACAATTAAATTTTCAATAATGGAAAAACCAACACAATATATGAATAATATTGATATTACATTAGATATTTAAAGAGGTAAATTGTCTTGATACTTTTCTCTTAACTAGAAAAATCATTTCCTCGAATATATAATGTCTAGTAACCTATTATTATTTTAATTTTATTTTAATTTCCTGAACAGAACATTACTTATAATCACTTAACATCTCTTCATTTCCATATTCTCTTGAGTTGGAAAAGGATTATCCACTCTAGAAGTAATGGATATTTTATTAAACTTTTCCCCATCCATCTTCCTACCAACTTTCCACTAGGATATCCATATTGTTACACAATATTTTAGGATTATGGTTATCCTAATTTTTGTGATTTGGCTTATTCCTTATCACCTCATCCTAGATAATAGTATTTATTGGTGGTTTTTATTATTGTATTTTTTTTTACCATTGAGTTATGTCACACATCGAACAACACTATTACAAACCTATTTTCCACAACTACACACTTATTTATGGGACTTTGTTGTATATTTAATTGACAACCTATCTTGAATTTTTTATTCCACACAAAGAGTTTGAAATACCATTTAAATATTATTATTGAGTTTCATGACAAATATTCATGACCCCCTCCCCACAATGGGTTCCCCTCCTAGGATGAAAATGTGAAAAGGGAGAAAATGACCCCCGAGTCCCGCCTACAGTAGGCCCCGGGTTGGAGGCTAGCACCGAGGGTATAATAAAAACACAAATGGGATGCATTACCCACTAAGAGAAAACATGCAAAAAAGAGATATAAGATAGACTCCAATCAACTCCAACTTAGACTGCAATATAACAAAAACCCAAGTACACATATGAAATGCCATGAAAAAGTACTACAACTGAAAGGGGAAACTACAAGTACCCAAAAGAAAGGAAAACCAACAGCAACCACAAACCCAGACATCTCCTCCATCCACAAGCTAGAAGTAACCAGCTTGATCTCCAAACTGCTCCAAGTGACCTGAAAAACAGTTTATATATACATAGGGTGATTATAACAGTATAATCAGAAAGATCCTCCCGAAGCCTCTCATGAAAAAGTAAAGAAATCATGCTAAAGCCTAGTGAACAACAAGTGAAACTAACTCATCACCTAAATAGGTATACTAAGTCCCCAACCTCACCATGGCCACTCTCACCAAGTAACACATACAATAATATAGCATATTGTAAAGAATATCAAGGGTACCCCGGTACTACTTCCCCACTGGTTTTCCTCTTTTCCCCAACGTCATACATCATGTGCATCTCTCTCCAAAGGCTTTCGTGTATAAACATGGGATAAGCTCCACAATCTGCACCACGTGCACCACAAAGGCTTGCCCGTAGACACCTGGGTTAAGCACCACACCATCCTCACTACCAAAAGTTATCAGGTAGTTTTTGGGAGCCACCACATCTCACATAACGTGTATCATACGTCGGTTATTATACCTCAAGCCATCACAGCCCATACGCCGAGTAAGGATCCTCAAGACATCAAAGCCTATACATGTTACACCTATGGTATTCCATAGGATACTATATCCAGAATATATGTGTGTGAAATAACCACAAGCCATTAAATCCCTCTACACACATATATGGGAAAAAACTAACCGATGTGCCAAAGGCACTAGTATCTACCAAGAAAAGAGAGTGGGGCTAAAGTGGGTAGTCTTCCATTCAACGTCCCATAAGAATGTTGGGGAGAAAACCACCCCCCAGGGATCAGAATCCCCGGGGTGTCAGTTTGCCATACTGAAATGGTGGAGTAGCATATAGAAACACAAAAACTACAGAATATATATACATTAAAACCACATTATGGGAATTACCTAGTCTTAGACGCAACTACAGCTAATGTCTCTTAGACTCAAGGCTGCTACTTCTAAGACTAGGTATCCTATAAGCACACAACCATTTGAAGAGATTTATTAGATTACTTAATTATCTTTTTATCAGTTCCACTGTATGCTAATTAATTCTTTAAACATTAATTAACCATTAAAAATACCACATTAAACTGAATTAACATCACATTCAAAATCAACTACTCCTTTTAAGATTCCACATCACCTTTATATTCTAGCATCTCCATACCTATGGATTATCACCATTTAATCAATCTTTCATTAGAGAATTACTTTCCCATATTCCCAAGCATTCTAGAAAAGAAACCTAATCTACTAACACAAGGGGGATCAACACAGTGAGTAGAAATACTACCCATCGATTCATTGCCACCTATAGAAAGAGCGTAGACCCATTCTCCCTCGAGAGTCTAAGCACGTAAATCACGTGGCATACCCCACGTGTCTTTGACTCTTTTAGAAGAAGGGTAAGAAAAACTAGTTTCCTTGAGTAGTGGGGAAAATTAAAACATGTAAACAACCAATCAAATCCACCCAAACATCCATCCATCACATCCATCCCATATCATTATCCCTAGTTTCCTCCCCGACATCCACATGGATAAACTGATGCATCTCACCACCCTAGACTTCATCCGCTGTCACAACCACAAGGCCTCCCTACCTCCACTGTAATGACCCAAATCCAGAGCCACATAACTGGTGCCTCGTACCCGGTTCTCCACATGACCTCAAGCGCGTTTCCCCAAACACCAGAGGGTGCCGACTAGCAGTGAGGGCCTTTGGCGAGTCTGTGGTGAAACTACGCCCTCATTTGGTAAGTATACAGTGGAAGAATAAGAATAATAAATAACAGAAGCAGTAAAATCATATGACAACTGAATTAAAAGTAGAATAAAAGTCTGATATAACAATGATGTAGTGCGTTACATGTATTTATGGAAAGCAGTAAACAAATCAATGTGATGAAATACAACTGAATCCAAAGTACTAAAGGTAAACATCAACTCCAACAGCATCGCAAGCCAACGCCCGGTCTCATGCTCTCCAGCTCAAAATAGAAATCAACTACTTGAGGTAGAGGGGCCACAATCCCTATCTACACCTGAAACCATATAATCTATTTGGGCCGAAAAGCAGGACCCAAACAGGGTGTGAGACTAATCTTAGTAGGAAACCACACCAAGATTTGTGTCGTACTGTCAGTGAGTAATATAGAAAAAGTAAAGGAAAATAAGTATAGTAATGGACAAAGATTATACCAATAATTAATCCTCCCAATTACCATTAACACTCATTTTATTAAACAGCCAGGGAAAACTAGTAATGCCTTATATTCCAAGGTAAAGTATGTAACACAGCAAGTGTCTAAAAAGACCACCTAAACACAAGCAGTAAAAAACCCAAGCTTGTTCATTGGCTTGGTGGACTCGTCACAACCAACCATCAAAAATTACCACCAACTCTCTGGGTGGCTCAAACTAGTAGACCCCTATAGTATAGTAATCAAACAAGGCACAAACACTCTGGGAAGCTATCAAGTCAATTCTCGTATAGTCTTGCAACGATAACTACAGACTCTCTGAGGAAGCACTTATGTCTAATTCATCATGTGGTCTCGATGCGTGGGTAAACTAAGAACACTCTTGGGAAGCACAAAGTCATATTCCCGTAGGTCCTGTATATGAAACTAAAACCAACAGACCCTCTTGGGAAGCACTTAATCATCTATTCCCTCTTTGATCTCCCACACCAGGTTCTCAAAGCCTTGAGTAGTCCAGTCATGCGTAATCGACTATCAACAGCCCTAAGTAAGTTCAAAAACTACTTGGATAATACCTACCAAGAATCAAATGCTTTTAAAAAGTAGGCAACACATGAAATCAGTCATAATAAGTAAACTAACAATCGCAATACGGTTTTCCTCACAGGAAAACGGTGCCAAACGACGATAAACAGCCAAATAGGGGGAGAAACACACATGGGGTGATCCTCGATCATGAAAACAAGCATATATTAGCAACAATAAAAAATTATATAATAATAAATATATGGAAAATAAACAATAGGATCAAAATACTAAACCCAGGACACCAGATACTTGGGTATCCAATGCTTTTGAAACCAATATTCAAAGAACTTCAACATAGGACAACAAACCACATACCTTGATCCTCAAAGATCGATATACTTGATCCTCAGCCCTTGAATCGGCCTAGAATAGAGTATATATGCAAAAATGTAGAAAAAGTTCAACCTTAGATAACTCACACGTGAGAAGGAATCAAGAAACGTGGCCAAAGAAGAACCAATAACTCACCGCTAAGATTCTTCTACAATCGATGGAGTTCGATTCTAACAACCGGTATCAGATCGGTGTCTCGGAGATGAATCAGCCTCCATAGATGCTCTAGATAAAAAAAAGGTGGAGAAGAAGACATTTATGAGCATTAGGTGTGACCCCTGTATGATTAAATAAATAAGAAGAAAGTACATGGTGTGTAGTTTTAGAATACACGACGTGTACAAGGTCTTTCCATACTCTGAAAAAATCGGCCTCCACGTCACCCCTACAAACCGTGTGTGTGGCACAGGCACGGCCAGCACACAGCTTCAAGCGGGAAAATAGTACACAGTGTGTACCCAGAAAGTTCACGACATGTACATCAAAAATTCCCAGAAACTATATTTTTCCAAAAACTACAGAAAAAGGAAAAACATACCTCAAACGAAGATCTTAGTTCTTACAAACATCCCCCCTTAAAGAAATTCAGCCCCAAATTTCCATAATTAGGGATGGAAGAAGAAACCCCAAATACCTCTGGCCACTAAAATCATAAATCGGCCTCCCTTTCCCAGGTCTCATCCTGCACTCGCCTGTGCTGCCATAACACCCGTACTACCGGAACAGACCGGCCAGGGAGAACATTCATATTGTGATCGATAATCTTGATAGGATGCTCCTCAAAAGATGCATCCTGCTTTAGCTCAACCTCTTCAGGTTGAAAAACATGAGATGAGTCTGAGAAATACCGTCAAAGCTGAGAAACATGGATGACGTCGTGCATAGCCTGGTACCTCTGAGGTAACTGCAACCTGTAAGTAACCGGCCCGACTCTCTCTAGAACCTCAAACAACCCGACGTTTCTCGGTGAAAGCTTACCCTACCCCCTAATACTCTTATGTCCCAACCTTGGGGTAACACGTAGGAAAACCTGATCTCCGACCTTGAACTCCAAAGGTCGTCTCCGCTGACCATCATAAGACTTCTGCCGAGATTGTGCTGTAACCATCCTCTTCTGAACCAACTATATCTATTCTGAGGTCTCCTGAACAAGACAAGGTCCCAAAAAAGTTGCCTCTCCTACCTCTAACCAGCATAAAGGAGATTGGCATAGCCTACCGTAAAAATCCTCACAAGGTTCCATCTGAATAGTCGCCTTAAAATTGTTGTTGAAGGTGAACTCCACCTAATGGATATGCTTCTACCAAGTTCCAACAAAGTCTAGAATGAAAGCTCGGAGCATATCCTCAAGCACCTGGATTGTACACTTGTACTAGCCATCAGTCTGGGGATGGTATGCTGTACTCAAAAGTACCTATGTACCCAAATCCCTCTGTAGCCCCTGCCAGAAGTGCGAAGTAAAACATGCACCCATGTCTGAAACAATAGAGTATGGAACTCCATGCAGACGTACAATCTCTTGGATGTACAACCGTCCCAGGTCATCAACACTAAAGGCCTCCTTGATCAGCAAGAAGTGTGCAACCTTCGTGAGCCTGTCCACCACAACCCAAACCACATCATTTACTTGAGGCGATCTTGGTAACCCTGTCACGATGTCCATCGTGACATCATTCCATTTCCACTCAGGAATGGGTAACTACTGTAAAATCCCTACTGGTCACTGATGCTCTGCCATCACCTACTGATAGGTGGAACACTGCATAACAAAACCAGCCACATCCTTCTTCATACATGGCCACCAATACTAATGGTGCAAGTCTCGGTACATCTTTGTGACACCAGGATGAACTACCCAAGCTGATGCATCAAACTCCTGCATCATCTCCTGACATATGTCCACTGAAATCCATACACGGCCATGAAAACGTAGAGCCTCATCGTCTCCCACTGTCCTCCCCGGAGTAGGGTCTCCATCTGACACACCCTTTCGTAGGACTAGGCCTTCTGGGTCTGATAGCTTCCTCATTCAAACTCGATCTAATAGAGTAGTGGTAAAAGCTATAGAAGAAAGAACCATCTATCTCTGTCTATCGTGCACCTCCAAATTCATCTCATCGAATAGAGCCATAAGCTGACACTCATTGCTAGCCTCCTGAACTGCCTTCAGCTGAGTCCTCTTGCACAGTGCATCAGCCACAACATTGCCTTTCCCAGGCATATATGCAAGCTCAAAGTCGAAAGACTGTAGGTACTCGACCCACCTCTGCTATCTCATATTCAAGTCACGTTGCGTAAAGATATACTTGAGGATCTTGTGTTCATTATATACCACAAAATTATCTCCCATGAGATAGTGCCTCCAATAATGCAAAGTATGAACAACCGCTGCCAAATCCAGGTCATTCGTTGGATAGTTCTTCTCATTGGGCCTCAAATGATGAGATTTTTATGCAATAGCACGATCTTCTTGTATAAGCACTGCTCCAAGACCAATGCCAAATACATCACAGAAAACTGTATAACTCTTTCCCGGCTCTAGAAGAACTAGAATTGATAGTGCCTCCAATAATGCAAAGTATGAACAAACGCTGCCAAATCCAGGTCGTTCGTTGGATAGTTCTTCTCATTGGGCCTCAAATGACGAGATTTGTATGCAATAGCACGATCTTCCTGTATAAGCACTACTCCAAGACCAATGCCAAATACATCACAGAAAACTGTATAACTCTTTCCTGGCTCTAGAAGAACATGAATTGGTACTGAAGTCAATCTCCCCTTCAGCTCCTGGAAGGCTGAGTCGCAAGCTTCTGACCAAATGTACTTCACACCCTTCTTAGTCAAGACTATCAACGGTGCTGCTATGCGTGAGAAGTATTGTATAAAAAGCATGTGATAACCATCCAGTCCCATGAAACTCCTTACCTCGAAGACATTCTTCGGATGCTCTCAGGTAACTACTGCTCTCATTTTCTCTGGGTTTACTAATACTCCTGTCTCTGAGATGACATGACCTAGGAAGTGAATCTCATCCATCTAGGAGTGGCACATATCTTAGAATATAACTGATTCTCTCTCAGTGTACTTAATACGATCTCAAGATGGGTAGCTTGGTCGTGTCGAGTGTGAGAGTACACCAATATATCTTCCACAAAGACAACGACGAAGGAGTCCATGTACGGATGGAAAACTCTGTTCATCAGTGCCATGAAAACTGCCCGCACATTCATGAGACCAAATGACATAACCAGATACTCGTACAGAGCATACCTACTCTATAAAGCTGTGAGAGGTATATTAGATGGTCTGACCCACAACTAATGATTGCTGGATCTCAAGTCGATCTTCAAGAACACTCTGGATCCTCGAAGCTGATCAAAAAGATCATCAATCCTCGGAAAAGGATATCGGTTCTTGACCGTCAATTGGTTCACCTTTCGATAGTCCACGCAATGTCGGAAGGTACCATCCTCCTTCTTCGCACACAACACATGCGAACCCCAAGGGGAAGTACTGGGTCGGATAAAACCCCTCGCTTGCAACTGTTACAACTGCTTCTTGAGTTCTGGAAACTCAGGCATTGCCATCCTATAAGGAGGTATGAATACCGTTGCTTCTCCTGGAACAATCTCAATAGAGAAGTCTACACCACGCTCCGGAGGAAAACCTGAAAAGTCTTCCAGAAAGACATCCAGAAAACGGTCAACTACTAGAGGGATTCCATCTAAGAGGATCCCTAATCATCCAGATATAAACTCGAAATCTGGGCTATAACACTACCCAACCCATGATGCTATGGTCAGTCTCTGCTTGACTGGACATCCCATTCTCCCTTGTGAAGAAAGGACCCGCCCTATGGTGATGTGAAACACACCCTACGACGATAAAAATTGACAAATTGCTAAAAAGGAACTAGCTCATCCATTCTAAGAATGACATCATAACCCGTCATCTCAAGGATATAAAGATCCCACAAGAAGTGACACCCACCAACCTCAAGGGGCACTCCTTGCACTGACGCACACTAGTAGTTCTATGTCCTAAAGGAGTGTCTAGTGCAAAAGTATCCTGAGAAGTAAGGATATTAAGTCTATGGCTCTCCACAGTGTGCATAGAAATAAAACTATGTTAAGCTCCGGTATCAAAAAGTGAAGAAGATAAAACTGAGGCCACTATGATCATACCTCGAACTTTGGAAGGTCCAGGATCCTGTTCCCGATGGATCTGCTCTACCGTAAACATCTAGCCAGTACCACGACCCTGTGTAGTACCCTAATATCCCTGAGCTGATCCTCCATGAGCATAACCACCATGTCCACGACCTCTACCCTGGCCTGAACGACCTGAAGAACTCCAGCCCCCAATTTGATGTGGGACTGGTAATCCTTCTCCTATACGAGGAGTAGAAACCAATCCTACTTCACTAGCTGCTGGAAGAAGAACCCTTCAAAAACGCTGCAGATGACCCATCTTGCCACAAGCTCGGTACTCCACTAGATCTATTGAGAATTGAGGATTCTTTTTCCCTCTCTTTCCACACTGATATCACACCACATGGTTTCCATAAGGAAGGTCAAGTCTACCAAAATATATACCTCGCTTTCTCGGGTCAACTCGAGGAGACTCTCACTGGCGCTTCCTGCTATCAGTATGCAATGAGTCAGCCTTCGATGATGAACCGCCCTGGTCAAAGACTCCATTCTACATCAGATTCCATTGGGTGATCAACGCCTGGTTGACTATTAGGGTAATAGAATTCAACTGGAGGACGTTCACCTATGATCTGATCTCTGGTTTGAGGAATTCCTCAAACTTCCTTGCCAAAAACAGATCATCGTTTCCCGGAACAAGAGTGAAATGCTGTAACTCAGTGAAGCTGGAGGAATAATCCATACCGAAAGAGTACCCTACTATAGGTTCATGAACTCTCTGGCTCCGTCGGACCTCATCATCACTGGATAGAAGTAGTCATAGAATGTACGCTGGAACTCGTCCCAAGCCATAGTCCGTTGGTGCCCTGCATGCGAGACTACATCCCACCATCTCTTGGTAGAATCTATCAGCATGTAAGTCACGAGATTCACCCTTTGTCTAGGCGATGTCTCTAGATGCTTGAAGATGGAAAGAATGGTTTCTAGCAATGAATCTGCAGCCTGGGGTCCTCCATCCCCTGTGAATGTGGGAGGATGCTGCTGCTAGAAGACTCATATCAGCTCTATCATAGATGGGGCAGGATGCTGAGCTCCTTGGAAGGTATGCATGAACCTCATGAAAACCTCTTGAAACTGAGCATCAGAACTAGTGTCTGAAATCACTGCATGTGCCATGTCCGGAACAATCGGCGGAACTACTGGTAGTCCCTGGTCTGCCGTATCATACATACGGTCACTGCTTGGTTCTAGGCGTGAAACGGGAGGACGTGTTGGTGACATAGCTCTGAGAAAACAAAATTATAGTCAGATTTAGGATTAATAAGGGAAGAAAACACAAGAGTACAAAACGGGAACACCAGAGAGAAACACTTCAGTTTGAAAAACAAGACTACATGGTGTGTATTTAAACTACACGGCGTGTTTTCTAAGCCTTCCACAAAAGTGTGTAACTCTTCCACCACTGGTCACGTGACATCTCAGACTACACGGCGTGTTGTCCCAAAACACATTGTGTACTTGAACTCCACTCCCCTGCCCGAGTATCTTTACACGGCTAACCCACACATTCCTCCTAATTCTAATCTACACTGTGTGTTCACTAAAGAAATGGCGTGTACTAGACAGGCTCGGCGACCCACGTAGCAGGTTACATGGCCGGCCTCACGGCTAACCCTTACATAGCATGTTTCGAACAAACACGACATCTATAAGAATAGATAACACTAACCTGTGTTTTTCGTGACACGACCGGGTACCTAGAAGAAAACTACATGGTGTGTTCTTATAACACACAACGTGTACAACATGAGTTTCCCTGACCCGTGTTGTTAATGAAACGACCGAGTACAGGGTTGAATACTACACGGTGTGTACTTATGGTACACGACATGCCTTCGAAGACATTCTAACACCCCGTGTCTCTGTTTACACAATTAGTAACACAGTTTAAAAACCACACAAGTGTATTTATAGAGTACACACCGTGTATTCTGGGTTTTTCCAGCCAGTAGCTCAGAAATTGCACTGAATTCCATAATCACTGAAAAACCAACATCTATGTGCCCAATTCGGATCCGTGGGGGCCCATACTCCCTGTGAATCAAAGCTTGGAATCATAACAATTCATATATCAAGTAAACTAGCATAAAAAGTATGTCCATCATAGCAACTATCACAACAACATTCATCATTTATCATGACATCTATCACAACAGCATGAAATTCTCTTGTACCCTAGATGGCATGGTAAAATTCATGACATGTGATTTCCTACCCAGTGCCTATATGATGCATGAGATGGAACACCCTCATCTCATCGGGTTTCAACCAAATAGAAACCGAATCATATAAAATGTAACAGCACAAAACATGTGCATCACCCAACAGTGAAATATAATAAACTGTCACACTTGCAAAAACTGAAAAGTGCAATTACGAGGTAATACAGCTTTTCCCTGTACACGGGTTAATTACTCCTGGGCACAGTTAAGTACTAACTACCCATTTCTTATTATCCTTGTCTATTGTCGCAAAACAGTAAGGCAATAGAAAAGAAGAAATCTCATATGATACCACTTTGTAACGACCCAAATCTAGAGCCACATAACTGGTGCCCCATAAACGGTTCACCACATGACCTCAAGCACGTTTCCCCGAACACCAGAGGCTGCCGACTAGTAGCAAGGGCCTTTGGTGAGTCTGTGGGGAAACTATACCCTCATTTGGCAAGTATACAGCGGAAGAATAAACATAATCAATAGCAGAAGCAGTAACAACATACGACAACTGAATTAAAAGTAGAAGAAAAGTCTGATATAACAATGATGCAGTACAATACATGTATTTATGGAAAGCAGTAAAAAAATCAACGTGATGAAATAAAACTGATACCAAAGTACTAAACGTAAACAAAAACACCAGCAGCATCATGAGCCAAAGCCCTGTCTCATGCTCTCCAGCTCCAACCAGCAATCAAGTACCTGAGGTAAAGGGTCCACAATACCTATCTACACTTGCAACCATATAATCTATTTGGGCTGAAAATCAGGACCCAAACATGGGGTGAGACTAATCCCAGTAGGCAACCACCACAAGATTTGTGCCATACTGTCATTGAGTAATATAGACAAAGTAGAGGAAAATAAGTATAGTAATGGACTAAGAGTATACCAGTAATTAATCCTACCAATAACCATTCACACTCATTTTATTAAACAACCAGGAAAAAATAGTAAGGCCTCTTATTCCACGGTAATGAAAGTAAAAAAGTAGGTATCAAAAAAGACTACCTAAACACAAGCAGTACAAACCCCAAGATTGTTATTTGGCTTGGTGGACTCGTCACAACCAACCATCAAAAATTTCCATTGACTCTCTGGGTGGCTCAGACTACCAGACCTTTATAGTCTAGTAATCAAACAAGGCACATACATTCTGGGAATTTGTCACGTCAATTCCCTAATGGTCTTGCAAAGATAGCTACAGACTCTCTGAGGAAGCACTTACATCTAATTTCTCTTGTGATCTCGATCTGTGGGTAAACTAAAAAAACTCTTGGGAAGCACAAAGTACTATTCCCATAGGACCAGCATATGAAACTAAAACCAATAGACCCTCTAGGGAAGCACTTAATTGTCTATTCCCTCTTTGATCTCACGCACCAGGTTCTCGCAGCCCTAAGTAGTATAGTCGTGCGTAATCAACTCTCAACAGCCCTATGTAAGTTCAATAACTAATTGGTGAATATCTACCAAGAAATAAAATCATTTAAATTTTAGGAAACACATGCAATCTTTCATACCAAGTATACTAAAAATCGCAATAGGGATTTACTCACAGGAAAACAGTTCCAAACAATGAGAAACAACAAAACAGAGTGACAAAACCCATGGGGTGATCCTCAATCACGAAACCAAGCATATATTAGCAACAATTAAACATAATCTAACAAGAAATCTAAGGAAAAGAAACAAAAGGATCAAAATCCTAAACCCGGGATACCCGATACATGGGTATCCGACACTTTTGCAACCAAAACTCAACGAACATCAACGTAGGGAAACAAACTACCAACCTTGATCCTCTACGATCAATATACATGAACCTCAGCAAATGAATCATCCTAGAACTGAGTAGATCTAAAAAATGTCTAAAACATTCAACCGCAGATAACTCACACAAGAGAAGGAATCAGGAAACGAGGCCAAAGAAGAACCACGAACTCACCGATGTGATTATTCTGCAATCGGCGAAGTTCAATTCGGACAACCGGTGACAGATCGGTGGCTCGGAGAAGAATCGGCCTCCTCGAATTCTCTGGAAGGAAAAAGGTGGACAAGAAGACAGTTATGGGCATTAGGAGCGACCCTGGTCCGATTAAAGAAATAAAATGAAAGTACACATCGTGTACTAGGTCTTTCCGTACTCTGCCAAAATCATCCTCTATGTCACCCCTACACACCGTGTGTGTGGCCCAGTCACGGCTAGCATAGGGCTTCGAGCATGAAAAGAGTACATGATGTGTACTTAGAAAGTACACGGTGTGTACTTAATCAATTTTCAGAACCATTATTTTTCCCAAAAACTCCAGAAAAAGGAAAAACATACCTCAAACGAAGATCCAGGTTCTTACATCCACATATCAAGACACTCCTCCAGGGTCACATCACATCAAAATCAGTGGGAAATCAAACATCACATCAAATGGGCTCTTGGCCCTTTAACAAGGCATCCAGCCTTCATACAATATTAGCTCTCATGGATCTAAAGCACAATGTACTCGACCTTACAAACAAGAGGGTAACTAAGAACCCTAACATGCATTAACATTTATCAACCAACCAGTTCTTTAATCCCACTTGAATTAACATATTCAATCCATAAGTTCCAATTCCAGGAAACCTATTCAGTAAGATATCACAAAATATTTGACATGCTTACTATGCCAATTTGATTAAAATAAAATTAGAACAACTACAACAACGACAACAATCGAATTCATTTACAAGCCTCCTTATATTTAGCCAATTAATTATTAATTATTTCTGGAATTAAATTCTTTATCAATTTCCATCAAGAACAAATAGCTAAGCAAATCAAGCATAGATATCATACTATCTAGCAAAACATGAGGCTGTTACATACAAGTGATAACAATTTCTTTATCCGGTTCAAATATTTAATAAGGTAAATTTCATTGTGATCCAAATTGATAAATCATGCTAACTCTACGATTGCAGATAAACAATTAGAGAAGCCACGAATCCCCTACCTTGAAGAGTTCTCGAGGTTCCTTATCCACACAACGGGTCAGGATCCTCCTCTCATGACAATTGCATCCACCCGAGGATGCCACAGTACATCCGCACCAACCAAACCCCAAGAAAACCCCATTAAAAGCATGAATATCACATTCTATAATATGGAAAGGTGTAAAGGATAAGATGAACCCCAAAAGAATGACGATACAACATTCCTTATATCGAAGATTGATCGATATATCTTGGTTGCATCAAAATAGAGAAGTACCAATCCTAGGAATATATTTGTATTGTAAAACTCCTATGGGAAGGATTGAAAGGTTATGGCTTCTCATAACCGATAAAAAAGTGGAGGAATAAGGGATAATGGTATCTCACTCCTTTTTGAAGATTTAATGAGGTGACGATTTAAGATCCGGTTAATTCTCCATTAAAAACGGATCACCTTAACCCACGCGGTTTGACCAAGTAAATACATTCTCACCTTAATATTAATTAATATAGGATTTATGTCCTTTGAATAGGCCTTAAGAGTGTTTAAACTAAGGCTTTAAATGCCTTTTATGTTAAAGGAAATGTCAAAAGTAGAAAAAATGTACGAATCTGGAAACACTGTTCACCTACTGTTACTGTACACCAACCGATCTGTGAAACCGATCTGTGAAACTGATTTGTGAAACCGATCTATGAATCCAATCCGTGAAACTGATCTGTGAAACTGATCAGTGAAACCGATCTGTGAAACCGATCTGTTAAACTGATCTGTGAAACCGATCTGTTAAACCGATCTGTTAAACTGATATGTGAAACCGATCTGTGAAACCGATCTGTGAAACGGATCTGTGAAACCGATTTGTGAAACTGATCTGTGAATTCGATCTCTGAGACCGATCTGTGAAATCTGTGAACCGATCTGTGAAACCGATCTGTTACTTTTCATAAAACTGGAAACATTGTTCACAGAACTAGAAAATTAGAAAAGTGTTGGGGATAAGTCATCTTCACCTCCAGGAACACCTCCAACACCACATTTTCACAATTTAATGGACCAGAGTGGTCTGTGCCATTACATCAGATACCTCTGAAAAAATTATCATCCTTAAGAATTTAAAACCAACCTAAGGAAAAGAGGGGTCCGAACAACCACCCCTTAAGATACTTCTCAGGGGAAAACCACCCTGAGTTGTTCTAATGCTGGGTCAAAACCACAACATCCGAGATCAAGGGAACAAACAATCCATATCCAAACAATTCAATCATAACATCACATCAAAGGTACATAAAAGAAAGGATCAAATAAAACTCATCACAACAACTAATAACAGCTCTGGGTACTAAACACGCATTTGTGATCCATGTTCCCAAGTACTCTCCTCCATGCCACCATTTCACCACCAGACATGATCTAAGGGGATAGAATGCCCACACAAAACCTTCTACTTATGGTCTTGTATCTCTATAGGTCACTCCTCGATGGCTACATCATCATCAATATCGATCTCTCCCCAATCAATGATGTGAGAGTCGTCATGAAGATAATGACGTAGGTGTGATACATGGAAAACATCATGTATCCAACTCATATATGGGGGAAGTGCTACTCGATATTCCATAGCTCCAACACATGATAACACCTCGAATGGCCCAACAAACTGGGGGGAAAGCTCACTTCCACGACCAAACCTTCGCTGCCCACAATGAGGAGTCACCTTCAGAAACACATGATCCCCAACATTAAACTCGAAGGGTCTCATCCTTTTATCATCATATGATTTCTGATGATCTTGCACTGTATTCATCCTCTCACGAATCACCTGAACCAGCTCTATTGTATTCTTCTCTAGTTTCGGTCTGAGAATTGCTGACTCTCTGACCCCAGTCTAGCACAAAAGAGAATGGAAAGGCCGGACATACAAGGCTTCAAATGGAGCCATATCGATGGTGGAGTGAAAAATATTATTGTAAGAGAATTCCAACAAGGGTAACTGCCTCATCCATGAACCTCAAAAATCAATCACACAAGATCGTAACATCTCTTCGAGAGTTCGGATGGTTCACTCAGTTTGACCATCCATTTGAGGATGAAAAGCAGTGTTAAGGAATAGTTGAGAACCAAAAGCATGTTGGAGACCTCTCCACACCCTGGAGGTAAAACGAGGATCTAAATTAGAAATGATGGTCCTAGGTACTCCATGAAGTCTCACCACCTCTTCTAGATACTGCCTCAACAAAACTTCCATTGAGTTTGACTCCTTGATCACTATAAAGTGGGCCGATTTTGTTAGATGATCCACTACCACCCATATAGTATCATTTCCTCACGGATATCGAGGTAAACCTGTAACAAAGCCCATTGTGATGTCCTACCACTTCCACTGAGGAATCTCTAATGGTTGGAGAAGACCACAAGGAACACGGTTTTCATGCCTTCACCTTCTGGAAGACTAAACCTCGAGACCCACACTCTGCAACCGCACGCTTCAGCCCATGCCACCAAAACTGACTTCTCATGGATCAGTACATCTTTGTCACACTAGGATGTACTACTATGGCCAAAATATGGAACATTCGTAGAACCGTCTCACACATCACCATGGGAACAAAAAGCGTGCCATGATACAACACTCGGTGTTGTTCATCCTCCGACCAACCATCAGGGGCCTCACCACAAACAACACTGTCTCTCCAAACATCCACCTCTAGATCACCCAACTAGGACTCTTCCACCTTCTGCATCAAGGATGACTGCACCATCATCTAGAAAAGACACCCTCTACCTCCAACCTCTTCCATATCAAGATACACAGTTGACAGTTCCTCCAATACTCACTAGGAATCACCCGATTCACACACATCATCACTACCTGACTTTTGGCTCAACGCATCAGCTACAACATTCCCGTTTCTAGGTGTATACAATATTTTGAAGTCATATTCCTGTAAGAACTCCATCCATCAAAATTTTCATAAGTTCAAGTCACACTGGGAGAAAACATACCTCAAATTCTTATGATTGGTGAAAACCACAAAGCGCTCACTAATGAGGTAATGTCTTCACAACTTCCGATCAAACACCACGGATGCCAACTCAAGATCATGGGTTGAATAGTTACGTTAATGGGGACCTAACTACCAAGAACCATAAGAAACAACTGAACTCTGTTTCATGAGGACACACCCTAACCCCAGATGCGTAGTGTCGCAGAAAACATCAAACTGAACTCCCTCAACTAGAAGAAAAAGAACTGTAGCACTTACTAACTTCTACTTTAGATACTCGAAAGCCTCCTGACACTAATTAGTCCATAAGAAGGCCTGATACTTCTTTTTCAAAGCTGTTAGATGAGTCTCAACCCATGATAAATTGGCTATGAACCTCCTATAATAGCCTGCAAGAACAAGGAAACTTCGCACCTCTGACACTCTCTTGGGGGCTTCCCAAGACACCACTGCATCTATCATTGATGGATCCACATATACTCCCTCTTGAGACACAACATTCCCCAAGAAACGGACATCTCTATCCCAAAACACAGACTTAGACAACTTCCCAAACAACTGATTTTGGTGAAGAACTCCCAAAATACCTCGTAGATTCTATGCATGCTCCTCTTCTGATGTGGAGTACACAAGGATGTCGTCGATGAAAACCACCACAAACTTTTCCAGAAACTCACGGAACACAACATTCATAAATCCCATGAACTCATAATGCCCATGACGACAACAGAATGTAGTATTTGGAATATCCTCATCCTTCACTCGCATCGGATGATATCCCGACCGTAAGTCGATCTTTGAGAACCAACTTTCACACTTCAGTTGATCGAATAAGTCATTAATTCGCAGAAGAGGATAGAGGATCATTATTTTACCTTTGTTTATGCGATGATAATCGACACACAACCACAAACTACCGTCGGCCTTCTTTACGAACAAGACTGGAGCACCCCATGGTGACACATTTAGCCGAACAAAACAGCACTACAACAGACCATCAATCTGTATACATAGCTCTCGTAACTCATAAGGCTCCATACTATACAGATACATAGAGATAGGATACATGCCAGTCTGTAGCTCGATCCCAAACATGATCTCTCGTTGAGGGGGTAATGTTATGACCTCTTCTGAAAAGACATCAGGGTACTCCTCCATGACCCTAGGAAACGCCAACTGCTGAACCTCTGAAGAACTCAACATCAACTCATCCATGAAGGATAATAAGGATGGAACTCATCTATGACCAATCCAAGGATCTCGCTCACCAACAAAAACCACTTTATATCTATCTGCATCAAATAAAACGACATTCTTCCTTTAGAAATCCATGATAGTCTGCACTGAATACAACCAACCCATGACGAGGATGACATCATATAGTTGTTTTTGGAAACATAGGAAATCTCCCCAAGAGCGGTGTTTCCCCAAAACTAGCTCACCGTCTCTACATACTTCAAACACGTCAGCTCAACCTCCAACTGGCATAGTCAATGCCAAGGACACTGGAAGCCTCTCTACCTCAAGTCCCAAGTCATGGACAAGGGTAAGTGATATGAAGGAGTGCATCATTCCTGAACCAAACAAGGAATACACAATGGTAGAAAAGAAGAAAAGGGTACCTCAAATGACATCTGGCTCGCTTGGAGCTATTAATTCTAGAGCATGAAGCTGACCATGACCTCCTCCACGACCTCTCTGTCCCTGATGAAGACCCCCACCATGGTCGCGCTCTACTCTTTGAGGATGGGGAGCATCATGGGGTTGTCCTCTCCCTACCCCATCATCCCTCTAGAGATCTAAAGATGGTGCATCCTACAACTGCTTCCTCGGATAGAACGACCTCAATAGAGGAACCTGTAGTTGAGCGCCCGATGCACGATGACTACTCTGAAAATTTAAGAACTCCCGCTGTTGATGACCATAAACACCATAAAAAAAACAAGCACCAGATCCCATGGCATAGGCCTGAGAGTTGCTGCCTCTAGATAAACGAGATGGGAAGGGCTGGGACCTACCCCCAGGTGTACGGAAACTCTACTGCACTAAAAATTGGGAACCCCGGACCACAACTCTTCTTCATGAGGAATCATGATGATTCCCCTCTCATGATGATTCAGTCCCACCCAAAGTCCTCTCAACAACCTCTTCCCTCTCCAGCACTTCAAGATATGTCTTCAGCATAAATAGGGTGACTTGGAACTGGATATGTGGATGCAAAGACTCCGCGAAATGCCTTTCCCTACCCTCCTCATCTGGCAGTAGGTCTGATGCATATCGTAGAAGGTTCCTAAAATGGATACCAAACTCTCGAACACCGGAGATCCATTTTCGAAGCGTAAGAAGCTTCTGATGACAAGACGCATTCGTAGTCGAGGGAAGGAAGTCAACTCTAAACTTATCTCGAATCTCCTCCCATGAGATCGCTGACTCCTCACGATCCCTGAGGAATAAGAGCTACCACTACCTTGATACTCCATGTAGCATCGTCACAACCAAGGACACCCAGTGCTCTTTCCGAGAATGAATCAAACTGAAGACAATCACGAACTCCTCCAACCAGTATTCCGTGACTGTATCTAAAATGGGGCCCTCGTACTTATGCAGACTCTGGCGTTGAAAATCTCGGAGTGTCTTCCTCCAAGTGTCGCCATCGTCGACCTCTACCCAGCAGCAATCTATTGGCACGACCTGTTGGACATCTTCTATGCGAGCCTGACGAGGACGTCGGCCTGGAGCCATTCCTGCAAAATAACAAACACTTATAGCTCGTAGTCATGGAATATGGAAGAATCAACATTAATTAATTTATTTTTTCTTTTGTTCATTTTAGGATAACCTATCCCAAGGTCTACCCATTAAAACACAGGCGTAAAGAAGATTGATGCAAGATCCTTTCTTAGGTACCTATCCTATAACCAGTATTACCTTGTTTAGTAGCCATTGTAAACAAAAAGGTCTGTGCAACAGATCAGAGGGGGGCCTAAACGCCTATGTCTCTGCCATTCTCCAGCGTTTACCCCACTTGCTAAACATGAATGACATTGTTTCCCTACCAACCCATGCAACCTCACCTCTGCCTATCTCCAATCTCCATCCTATCCCTCAACCAGACCTCTGATACCACTCTGTCACAAACCCCTCCCCACAATGGGTACCCCTCCTGGGCAGGCAATGTGAAAAGGGAGATAATGACCCCCTAAGTCCCGCCTCCAGTAGGCCCCGGGTTGGCGACTAGCACTAAGGGTATAATAAACACACAAATGGGAGGAATTACCCTCTAAGAAAACACATGCGAAAGAGAGAGATAAGATGGATGCCAAAAAACTCCAACTCAGATTTCAATATAACGAAATCCCAAGTACAAATATGAAATTCCATGAAAAAGTACTACAACTGAAAGGGGAAACTACAAGTACCCAATAGAAAGGAAAAACAGCAGCAACCACAAGCCCAAATAACTCCTCCAACCACAAGCTAGTAGTAACCATCTTATTCTCCAACCTGCTCCAAGTGACCTGAAAAACAGTTTATATATACATAGGGTGAGTATAACAGTATACTCAGTAGGATCCTCCCCGAAGCCTCTCGTGCAAAAGTAATGGAAGCATGCTAAAGCCTAGTGAACAACAAGTAAAACTAACTCATCACCTAAATAGGTATACTATGTTCCCACCCTCACCATGTATACTCTCACCAAGTAATGAATACAAGAATATAGCATATATTAATGAATATCAAGGGTACCCCGCTACTACTTCCCCACTGGTTTGACGCTTTTTCCCCAACGACATACGTCTTGTGCATCTCTCACCAAAGGCTTACCCGTATAAACATGGGCTGAGATCCACAATCTGTACCATTTTCACCACAAAGGCTTGCCCACATACACCTTTTGTAACACCCCAATCAACCACGATATGTTTCCCTTTGAATAATGCAATAGCTTGCATTGTACGCAACTTCGAGATTCTAACACACCGTGACCTATCAAAATAGCCATTATGAATAGTAATAACCACTTTTTGAAATTTTATCATTCAAAATGGAATTAATTTTTGGATTCAGAATATCAAAATTATCCTAGGGTGAAAATGTGGTATTTTTCTGAAAACTTTCAATTTTTGATGAATAGTGAAAATTACTAAATTTTAATTAAAAACATCTTTTTAATCGAAATAGTTAATAGTGATAAATTATGAATTTTAGTGGTATTAAAGTATATTTAGAATATATTTTAACCATTTAATACCTTTTTGGTCATTGGACATAATTTCAAATTTAAATCGGACATAAAAAAGTTTCAATCTTTTGATAGTTATTATTTCTTAAAATCACACTTTTTTGTTTTGACAGTGGGAATTAATTTTAAATTAATTTCTACCACTTTTGTGTTTTGAATTTGGAAGAATAGATTCAATATTTGGAATCAAAATGTCCAAATTGTGTAAATAGGTATCTTTTATTTTTAGCCATTTTGAATAATTACTTCTATAAATATTTTATTTACCACGGTTAAATGGTGAATATGGTAACTAAGGGTAACAAAATAATATTATAATAATATTAAATTACCATAAAACGTGTCCTAAACCTATTGGTGGATACATTTTTGACCATGGGAATCATTGGGTCGATTTTGTGACCCCATGGATCCACTTGTATGTTATAATGACACTTAATATTAATTAAGTTAAAGTAAATACAAAAATGACATAAGCATATATCTTTTAGAAATTTTTTTTACATAGGGTTATATATGTTATCTTTTAGACTAAAAATATTCATTAGAAATATAAAAGAATTTACTACATAATGGTAATTTATTTATAATTTTTAGACATTTAATAATAAAATTCAGTTTTGACAAAATAACGATGCAATATTTTCCTTATTAATGAATGAATCAAACAATTGGTATTAGAAATGTTAAAAAAATATAATTTGAAAGTTTCAATGACATACACGAATTTTATTGGTTAATAAGACATGTTAGGATTGAATAAATGAATTTTGTATGAATTAATAATGTTTTTATGACTTTATCAAAAATCAATAATTGAATAGTATCAAAATTGATATAAATGAGTTTTTAAACAATATTATATTATTAATTGATATTCTATTCCTGAAAATCAAAGGATCTTCCAAAAAACTTATATCATGATAGGTGTATCATTAATGGACCACATGGGGTTCTCGTGGATGTATATAGTATGTTTATTAACTATATAATATAAAAATATAAAGTTACATGCTAAATGTCAATCTAATTAACTAAGAGATAAAACTAAAAGATAAGGTTAATATAATTACCAAAACCTATCTAAAATCTATTGGTTGAATTTATTACGACCCATTACCACCTTAGACTTTGAGTAATCCACATTGGAACCATTAGGAACTATTTATCAATTTATTATAAATTAATACTTTAAGTTTTTCCTTAAGAGCCCCTCCTCCCCCTTATAAAAGGACACAACTTATAACCAATTGTTCACATCTTCAAAGCCTTTTGGTTCGGCCAAACCCAACCCAAATACTCTCTCAACTTCCCCCAATTAAACTTAGAGGCCTTATTTTTATCATAAAGCCATTTTTTGGATCCCTTTTGATCTAATCAAAAATAAGAACCCGAAGAATAAGTAATGTTTTCACCACCCATTTTCAAGTTCCATTATTCATCAACTTCTTATTTCATTGTAATTTCCTTTATAAAATAATAACTCCAGTATATTCTATATATTGTGATGTTATTATAAATATGGTACAACCATATTTAGTATTCTATCAATCCTTTGAATTACATGTCACCATACGTGCATACGTACTATTGACCATCTCCACGTCGTGGTGTAATTGTTATTCTAATACATTATTATTTGGATGGGTATGATAATGATATGTAATTAATTTAAATAATAAATATAACATTATAATGATTATGTATATATTATATATCATCCAAATATATATTATTTTAATATCAAAATAATGATATTGTCACTGGTACGTACATACGGACTACAGTCTCCACGAACGCGATGAGATTCATTCCCCATCGTATCAATGCAATTAAAATTCTCATTTGTGACTAAAAATATTTTTTATGGACTTGATATCATTCTGGATATGAATAATTTACAACCTATCCATAAAAACATGGCTTATGTAACAAAATATATAAAAGAAAATGAGTAATTTTACACCTGAAATGATGATAATACTAAGATATGATTAACAAATCAATGTTAAAAGATCATATATGATATCATATTAATGTATACGATTATTGTATAATTTAATAAAAATTATTTCACCATTATATAGATGGTCAAACTACCCTCAACCAAGGAAAATTACAAGGTGATAGGTTTTCATCTCACTCCATATTCTCACGAGATTCATGCCATATTACCACTATTACCTTTTGTGTAGTGTATGTACTTCCCATAATTGTATTCTTTGGGTAATACACTTTAATTTATGTTTATTTACATATTAATTGTATGATTCATCTTTCATGGGGTGTATGTTTCGCAAGCTACCAAATTAGTAAAGGATAATTTCACAATCTCTTTATTATCCGAGGTTGTTTATTTGTAATTATCTATTGGGACCTCTTCATCATCCACATCCATGTTTCATAAAAATTTATTTCAAAACATTATTATTATTTTAAATAATATGTGTTAAAGTCATTTATACCCTTGTTTGACTTTTTATAATATGTTTATAAAGGACTATTTTTTTCTTTTTCCAAACAATGTCCTTTTATCCTTTTCGATAAAATTAAGGTAAGAATGTCTTTTATTTACTTATAAAGCGGGTGTAGCTATTTTCCGTCATTATAAAATCGTCGATGCTTCCCTTAAAAGCTAATAATAATATTTTCAAAGTGAATGTTTTATTTTATAATTATGTGACTTTTAAATGATTTCAAAATGAATATTTAATGAATTTGTTAAAGGTACTCTTTATCAAGATCAAAATTTTAAATGTTTTAAATATTTATGTTTCTAAATCATTTTAATTAATGTCCATGTTTTCAAAATGATTTTAAGGATTTCTTTATATGGACATGAATGTTTTTAAATGATATTTCCTTTCAAAATTTCAATGTGTAATGGGTCACTTTGATTCAAAATTATCTTTTAAATGACTTCCTTTATAAATTTTTTACTTTTCAATGATTTCAAAAAAGAGATATTTCTCTCAAATAGATTTTATTTCATTTATGTCAACATCCTTTGATGAATTTTAATAATATTTGAAGTTGATTTATTAGGGTACAAAAATTCCATATTGTATTGAAGGTTTTGTGATATGTTTGAATGTGGATGTGGTATTTTTATACCATTCATGGTTTATGGAGAAAGTATTGAAATTTCGTATGCTAGTTTTAATATGAATTTTTATGTTATGATTAAACATATTCATATGAGGAATTCATTGAACTTAGTAAGTGACGGGTGGAGCCCGCTATAGCTCCTCGATGAATCAGTAGGTCTCATTAGACAAACTTGTGTCTTTGCACGAGGCCTTGACAAAATCTTATCTGTAGTAATGGAACAAGGCCTTGGCTACATGGTTATGATAGTCTGGAATTATACATTCCATTATTATGAAAGTGGATATTGATATTTCATGTGATTATTCTTCTATTATAATATCCATGTGAATAAGTAAATGAAATTATTTCATTTTATTTCTACGGTATTATGCTGATGTTAATGTTTAAAAGGCTTTTTTTAGTTATATATTTCCTTAAATGTTTATTCTTATTTATAAAAGCTTCTGCTATATTATTATCCTTACTAGGAATTTGAGCTCACCCCTTTCTATGTTTTATTTTTCCCATGATGTGAAGAAGTATTTAATTAATTACCTATACGGATGGAATAAGGGGATATGAGTGTGGAGACAAAATGTTGATGTAGTATTCACTTTATGATGTAATGTAAAATTTATGAATGTATCATTTGTTTCCAAGGTACTAAACTAATCGGTCTTTCGAGACTTTATATTTTCTGATCATTCCAATGTTATGTAATAATGCACCGACTCTCAGTAATTGGGGTTGGGGCATTACAGTTGGTATCAGAGAATGTTTAGTACAAACCTTGGAAGCTATATTTGGATAAACTCTGATTAGAGCACATAGCCCTAAGATGGAATTTGAGGATTAGTGTAGAATATATTCCTAGAATTATGGTATTTTATAGATTTTGTATGTTTTATGAGCAATACATCCCTGTCTGGATACGAGAAGGAAGAGGCGGCTCTGGCACAGATGTACCTAGGGGTAAAACCCGAAATCACCGCATTGAGATATACTCGAACGGGAACTGGTGCATGACAACGGGCCATGCTACACTCTTGGTTACGGAACTCCCATGGGATATGCATAGGATAATTCTCATTTTCTTTACAAACCATTATGAAGGGTTAATGAGTACATAATTCCTCAAAGAAGATATTTCTATGATTATGGATTATATCCATAATCTTTTTAATTTATGTTATGTGTTTTACAAGTTTGGGATTAGGTATTTATATTCATAAACTAATCTAGTGTATTCCATTTTTTAGAAATGGCTCCCAATAGAAGGAATGAGAACTCTAGCAATACACATGATCCAAAGAGTATGAAGGATCATATCTTTCATGGTCTTAAGCCATAATTTAAAAGGGAAATAGTCTCCCATGTATTATCATCATATGGAGAAATAGTATCTTGTGTTGATAAGATAAGTAACGAATTCTCACCATCCTATGTATTTGAAGGGAAGCCAGAGAAGGAACAGATGGTAAAGAGAAGGATAGAAAAAGGGAAGTAGGTAAAGAAGGATTTTCCCATTGGTGATAACTGTGGAAAGAATCACCTTGGAAAATTCCTGGGGGAATGAGAGTATTTTATAAGTGTGGAGAAAAAGGGCACCAATTACGTGACTACAAGGGTACGAAAAAGGTTTCAAATTTACAATGCTTCATGTTAAATGAGTTTGGACACTACGTGAACCAATGTCCTAGTCACCAAACTATGCCACAAATGATGCTATTTGATAATAATCAAGTTATGATACTACCACATATGAAGAGTAATGACTAGTGTTCTTATGTTTATATTTTGGAATTATTATATTGAAGTGTAGTATCAATGATGTACTGGAAATAAATAAGGATTCAACTGTAGTACCATGTCATTGAGCATTTAAGATTTTATGGTACTAAGAAAAGTGACTCTACATCAAGTTACACTTTTTGGAAATTACATGGTTGAAGGAATGATAATATCTTAATATGGTACTAATTTTTAGGTACTGATTTTGGAATAATATATGGTTGATTTTGGTAAATTATATTGGATATTCTTGACTGCCTTGAAACTGATTAAAGATTTGTATAATCCATCATTGTTTTAGTTTACAACATTTTTTGATGGATGAAGTATATATAGTATTCTATAAATAATGAGGGAGAATGAATGTAATCAAGAATGTTTTATGGTAATTCAGGATGTTTTAGTGTTTTAAAAGAATACATGATGAAGGTATTCACATGCTATTACGGGGTAAAAAGGATCTACATTATGTTTAACTTTCATATAAATTTTGGACTGAGGGATTACAGAAGTTTTTTTGGATAAGTATAATGTTTGGAATGGATTATATTTTACATTGAATACTATTGTTAACGTTATTTTTGGATATTTATAAAAAGGACAACACACAGACCGTTTGACAACCCGTCACGTTGGACAAAGCTGCGGGAATCGAATCCAAAAACATAGTGAAATTAAGATTTATCGCCTACCACTAGACTACATGAAGTCCCTAGAGTGTATAATTTAGATTTATTTTTTTAAAAGTTCTGATAAATGAATTATAAATTTATTTTTGGAACCAGATATGGTTTGGATAAATAGAAATTTTTTGAGTTCCATTACCTTTTTGGGGTGAAATATGGGTGTGTCGTAAAAAAAATTTAAATAATGAAAGTCTACATGAATATTAAGTATACTTCTTTACATTATTAGTAAATCTCATAAATAAATTCCTCATCTTTATGAAAGGTAACATAAAACAAAAACGTTTTCGGTTAACTTTTCCTACTGGGGAATCAAAGACCGTTTAACCAATCACAAGTTTGTGATTTTCTTGTAGTTAACTTTCTCCTACTTCTACTTTCTACAACTCTCCATAAGACCTTGATGGTTTTTTCCTCCTCCATATCCATGTTTTCATAGAATCCAAGTATGGGATATCTCGGGTGACATTTGTACTTCTCTTTATTTATTTTAATGTTATATTTTTGTTAACCCTATTACCGATATGGGTTTTCCACAAAGGTATTTTCTATTTTCATCCTTTTATTTATGAAGAAAATTTTCAAATTGAGAGGAAAAAATTTATTGAATTAGGGTAGAATGTAACACCCCAAGCTTTGATGGCACATTTCCCTTTGAACAATGCAACAGCTTGCATCGTACGCAAATTCGAGATTCTAACACATCAGGACTAATCAAAATAGCCATTATGAATAGTAATAACAACTTTGTGAAATTTTATCATTAAAAATGGACTCCATTTTTGGATTCATTATATATAAATTATCCTAGGGTGAAATTTTTGTATTTTTTTGAAAACTTTCAATTTTTGATGAATAATGAAAATTACTAAATTTTAATTTAAAAAAACTTTTTAATCGAAATAATTAATAGTGATAAATGATGAATTTTTGTGTTTTTTAAGTATATTTAGAATATATTTTTACAATTAAATAAAATTTTGGTCGTTGTACATAATTTCACATTTAAACCGAACATAAACAAGTGTCAATATTTTGATAGTTATTATTTTTGTAAAAACACACTTTTTGTTTTGACAGAGGGAATTAATTTTAAATTATGCCACTTCTGTGTTTTGAATTTGGAAAAATGGATTCCATATTTGGAATCAGGATGTCTAAATTGTGTAAATAGGTAACTCTTATTTTTATACATTTTGAATAATTACATAGGTAAATATTTTATTTATCACGGTAAAAAGGTAAATCTGGTAACTATGGGTAAGAGAATAATATTATAATAATATTATATTGCCCTAAAATGTTTCCTAACCCTAATTTTTGATACATTTCCGACCATGGAAATATTTGGGTCGATTTTGGGACCCCATGGAGCCACTTGTAAGTGATAATGACACTTTAAATTAATTAAGTTAAAGTAAATACAAAAATGACATAAGCATATATATTTTAGAAAAAAAGTTTTTACATAGGATTATATAAGTTATCTTTTTGACTATAAATATTATTTAGAAAGATTAGGAGATTTATGAGATAATGGTACTTTATTTATAATTTTTAGACATTGACTAATTAAATTTTCTTATGACACAATAATGATGCAATATTTTCCTTATTAATGAAAGAATCAAACAATTGGTATTATAAATGTAAAATAAATATAATTTGAAAGTTGTGATGACAAAAACGAATTTTATTGGTTAATATGAAATTTTAGGATTGATTAAATGAATTTTATTTGAATTAATAATGTATTTATGACTTTAACAAAAATCAATTATTGAATAGTGTCAAAATTGAGATAAATGAGTTCTTAAATAAAATATTATATTATTACTTGATATTCTATTCCTAAAAATCTATGGTTCATCCAATGAACTTAAATCATTATAGGTGTATCATTAATGTACAACTTGGTGGTTTCATGGTTGTATATAGTACGTTTATTAACTATATAATATATAAATACAAAGTGACATGGTAAATGTCAATCTAATTAACTAAGAGTTAAAACTAAAATATAAGGTTAATATAATGACCCAAACCTGTCTCAAATCTATAGTTTGAACATATTTCTACCCAACCCCGCCTTAGAATTCTAATAATCCACTTTTGGGCCATTATAAACTGAATATGAATTTATTATAATTTAATACTTTAAGATTCTCCAAAAGAGCCCCTCCCCCCCCTTATAAAAGGACACAACTTATAACCAATTATTCACACCTTAAAAGCCTTTTGGTTCGGCCAACCACTACCAAAATACTCTCTCAACTTCCCCCAATTCAACCTAGAGGCAATAGTTTGATCACAAAACCATCTTAAGGAGCCCTTTTGATCAAATCAAAAGGAAGAACCCGAAGAAGAGGTAATGTTTTCACGACCCATTTTCATGTTCCTTTCTTTTTCAACTTTTTCATTCTGTGTAATTTTCATTCTAAAATAATAAGTCCAGTATCTTCTATATTTTGTAATGTTATTATAAATATGGTACAACCATATTCAGTATTCATCCTTTGAATGACACGTCACCATACATGCGTACGTACGGCTTACTATCTCCACGTCGTGGTGTAATTGTTATTCAAAAACATTATTATTTGGATGGGTATGATAAGGACATGTAATTAATGTAAATAATATATATAAAATGATAAATATTCTGAATATATGATATAACATCCAATTATATATTATTTTAATATCGAAAAATGATATCGTCGCTCATGCGTACGTACGGACTACCGTCTCCATGAACGCGATGAGATTCATTCCCCATCGTATCCATCCAATTATAATTCTCATTTGATAATTCAAAATAATGTTTAAGTACATGATATCATTCTGGATATGAATAAGATACAACCTATCTATAAAAACACGGATTATGTAACAAAATATATAAAATAAAAAGAGTAAGTTAACACCTGAAACAATGATAATACTATGATATTATTGACAAATCAATGTTAAAAGATCATATATGATATCATATTAATGTATAAGATTCTTGTATAATTTAATTACTATTAAATCACTATTATACATGAGGTTAACCTACCCTCATCCAAGGAATATTACAAGGTAAGGGGTATTCATCTCACACTTTATTCTCATGAGATTCATGGTATATTACCACTATTACCTTTTATGTGGTGTATGTACTGCCCATAATTGTATTATATCTGTAGTAGACTTTAATTTATGTGTATTTACATATTCATTGTATGATATCTCTTTCATGGGGTGTTTGATTCGTATGTTACCAAATTGGTAAAGGTTAATTTCACAATCTCTTTATTATCCGAGGTTGTTTATTCGTAATTATCTACTGGGACCTCTTTATCATCCACATCCATGTTTCTTAAAAATGTATTTCAAAACATTATTACTATTTTACAGAATATGGTTTAAAGTCATTTATAACCTTGTTTTACTCTTTAAAATTTGTTTATAAAGGAATCTTTCCGTCATTTTCCAAACAATGTCCTTTTAACCTTCTCGATAAAATTAAGGGAAGAATGTATTTTTTTAACTTATACAGCGGGTGCAGCTATTTTCCACCGTTATAAAATCATCAAATATTCCCTTACAAGCTTATAAAAATATTTTCAAAGTAAATATTTTATTTTATAATTATGTGACCTTTAAATTATTTCAAAATGAATAATTTAAGAATTTGTGAAAGGTACTCTTTATCAAGATCAAAATTTTAAATGTTTTAAAGATTTGTCTTTCTAAATTTTTTTAATTAATGTACATGTTTTCAAAATTATTTTAAGGATTTATTTATATGGACATGAATGTTTTGAAATGATATTTCTTTTCAAAAGTTTCAAAGTGGTATGAGACACTTTGATTCAAAAATATCTTTTAAATTACTTCCTTTATAAATTTTTAACTTTTCAATGATTTCAAAAAAGGGGTATTTCTCTCAAATAGTTTTGATTTCATCTATGTCAACATCCATTGATGGATTTTAAGCTTATTTGATTATGATTTATTATGATACAAAATATCCATATTATATTTAAGGTTTTGTGATTTGTTTGACTGTGGATGTGTTATTTTTATACCATTCATGGTTTATAGAGAAAGTATTGAAATTTTGTATGCTTTCTTTAACACGAATGTTTATGTTATGTTTAAACCTGTTCATATGAGGAATGGATTGGACTTAGTAAGTGACGGTTGGTGCCTGCTATAGCTTCTCGATGCATCGGTAGTTCTCATGAGAAAAACTAGTGTCTTGGAACGAGGCCTAGACAAAATCGTTTTTGTAGTCCGGGCACGAAGCCTTGGCTATGTGCTTATGATAGTATGGAATTATGCATTCCATCATTATGAAACTGGTTTTTGATATTTAATATGATTATTCGACTAGTAGAATATCCATTTGAATAATTAAATGACATTATTTCATTTTATTTATACCATATTATACTGATGTTCAATTTTAAAAGGCTTTTGATTTAGTTATACATTGCCTTAAATGTTTAAGCATATTTTTGAAAGCTTCCGCTAAATTGTTATCATTACTGGGCATTTGAGATCACCCCTTTCTATGTTTTATTTTTCCCATGATGTGAAGAAGTATTTTATGAATGACCTTCAGGGATAGAATAAGGGGAAATGAGTGTGGAGACAAAATGTTGATGTAGTTTTCACATTATGATGCAATGTAAAATTTATGAATGTATCTAGTGTTTCCAAGGCTACTAAACTAATCGACCATTCAAGACATGATCTTTTGTGATCATGATAATGTGATGTAATAATACACCGACTCTGGGTAATTGGGGTCAGGGCATTACACATGGGCTAAGCACCACACCATCATCACAACAAAAAGTAACCATGTAGTTTCTGGGAGCCTCCACATCTCGTATAACGTCTATCATACATTGGGTATTATACCTCAAGCCATCACAACCCATTCTCTATGTAAGTATCCTCAAGACATCACAACCTATACACATTACAACTATAGTAGTCCGTAGGATACTATATCCAGAATATATGTGTGTGAAATAACCACAAGCCATTACATACCTCTACACACATATATGGGAAAAAACTAACCAATGTGCCAAAGGCACTAGTATCTGCCAAGAGAAGAGAGCGGGGCTAAAGGGGGTAGTCAGCCATTCAACCTTCCATCCGAATGTTGGGGAAAACACTCCCCTCAGGGCTCAGAATCCATAGGGTGTCAGTTTCCCTTACCGATAGGGTGAAGTAGCATATAGAAACAAAAAAGTACAGAATATATGTAACTCAAAACCACAATATGGTCATTACCAAGTCTTAGATGCAACTACAGCTAACGTCTCTCGGACTCTGGGCTATTACTTCCAAGACTAGGTATCCTATAAGCACACAACCATTTGAAGAGCTTTATTGGATAACTTAATTCTCTTCTTATCAGTTCCACTGTATGCTAATTTAGTCTTTAAAAATCAATTAACCATGAAAAATTCCACATTAAACTGAATTGGAATCACATTCAAAATCAACTGCTCCTTTTAAGATTGAACATCACCTTTAAATTTCAGAATCTCCATCCTCGTGGATTATTACCATTTAATTAGTCTTTCATTACATAATAACTTTCCCATATTCCCAGGAATTCTAGAAAAGAAACATATGCTACTAAACACAAGGTGGATTAACATGGTGAGTAGATATACTACCCATCGAGTCTTTATCGCCTATAGAAAGAGTGTAGACCCATTATCCCTCTAGAGGATAAACACAAAAAGCACTTGGCATACCCAGTGTGTATTCACCCCTTTCAGAAGAAGGGTAAGAAAAACTAGCTACCTTGAGAAGTGATGAAAAGTGAAATAGGTAAAAACCAATCAAAACCACCAAAACATCCAACCATCACATCCATCCCATAACATCATCCCTGGTGTCCTCCACGACACCCACATGCACAAACCAATGAATCTTGCCACCCTAGGCGTCATCCGCTGTCACAACCACAAGGCCTCCCTGCCTCCACATATCACAACACCCATCCAGGGTCACATCATATCACAAGCAGCTGAAAATCAAACACCACATCAAATGGGTTCTTGGCCCTTTAACAAGGCATCCAGCCTTCAAAAAAAATGAGCTCTCATGGCTCTAAAGAATAAGGCAGTCGGCCTTATGAACAAGAGGGTAACTAAGAACCCTACCAGGCAATAACTTTTATCAACCAACCAGTTTTTTAATCCCTCTTGAATTAACAGATTCAATTCGTAGGTTCCAATTCCAGAAAACCTATTCAGTAATCTATCACAATAGATTTAACATGCTTACTATGCCAATTTGATTAACATAAAATTAGAACAACTACAAAACGGCAACAACTAGATTCATTTACATGCCTATTTATCTTTAGCCAATTAATTATCAATTATTTTTTGCTTTACGTTCTTTATAAATTTCCTTCAAGAACAAACAGCTAAGAAAAGCAAGAATAGATATCACACTATCTAGCAACACATGAGGCAATAACATCAAATCGATAACAATTTTTTTTATCCAGTTCAAATATTTAGTTAGGTTAATTTCATTGTGATCTAAAGGGATAAATTATGCTAACTCTACGATTGCACATAAAAAATTAGAGAAGCCATGAATCACCTTCATTGAAGAGTTCTTGATGTTCTTAATCCACACAACGGTTCACGATCCTCCTCTTGCAACAAATGCATCCACCTGAGGATGCCGTGATACATCCGCACCAACCAAACCCCAAGAAAAACCCATTAGAAGCTTGAATATTACATTCTATAATATGGAAAGGAGGACATGATAATATGATCTCGAAAAGAACGATGATAAAACATACCTTATATCGAAGATTGATCAATACAGCTTGGTTGCATCAAAATAGAGAAAAACCAATCCTAGGAGTAATGTTTGATTATGCAACTCCTACGGGGAGGATTGAAAGGTTATGGAATCTCATAACCGATAACAAAGATGAATAACAAGGGAGAATGATATCTCGTCCCTTTTTAAAGGTTTAATGAGGCGACAATTTAAGATCTGATTATTTATCCATTAAAAATGGGTTGAATTAACCCACTCATTTTGACCAAGTAAAAACATCCTGACATTAGAAATAACTGATATAGAATTTGTGGCCTTTGAACCAGCCTTAAGAGTCCTTAAAATAAGGCTTTAAATGCATTTTACGTCAAAGGAAACGTCAAAAGGGGAAAAACTATAGGAATCTGGAAGCACTGTTCACCTACTGTTACTGTACACCTACCGATCTATGAAACCGATATGTGAAACTGATATGTGAAACCGATCTGTGAAACTGATCTGTGAAACTGATCAGTGTAACCGATCAGTGAAACTGATCTGTGAAACCAATCTGTGAAACTAATCAGTGAAACCGATCATTGAAATTGATCTCTAAAACCGATATGTGAAACTGATCAGTGAAACCAATTGGTGAAATCGATCTCTGAAACCGATCCATGAAACCGATCTTTGAAACTGATCGTGAAACTGATCTGTGAAACCGATCTGTGAAACCAATCTCTGAAACTGATCTCTGAAACCTATCTGTGAAACCGATCTGTGAAACCGATCTATGAAACTGATCAGTGACTGTTCAGAAAACTAGAAAAACTATTCACAGAACTAGAAAATTGGAAAAGTGTTGGAGATAAGTCATCTTGACCTCCCGGAACACCTCCAACACCATATTTTAACAATGTAATAGACCAGAGAGGTCTGGGCCATTACACTAATGCTTTAAAGTAAGATTCTAGCATTATCCCCTATTTCATTAGATTTATAGTAATTTTAAATGTTCCATGAAATTAAATATTTTACCATAGTATAAGCATATAATTTATTTTCATTATCCTTTTAAACTATTATCATAAACCGCTTCAGGTTTTGTGTTAAATTGATTTTTCTTTTTTATTTACTCCTCAAGGACAACCTGTTATCTTTTTTTAACATAATTTATATTTAGTTTTGGAACTATAAACATTATTATATAATCTATTATTTGTTACATGACAAAATGATAAAAAAAATTGAATTCAATACTTCAAATATCAAACATGTTATCTAATCAATTAATTTTAACCTGTAATAAAAGATTTATGTGGTCTCAAATATATATTTTTTCCCATTATATTTTTATGTTTACATAAATATAGTCCACCAAATTTATAAATTATCTAACATTACAATGTTGACATATTTGATTAATGAATTAATAGACCTCTTCCCAAATCTATAAAAATAGTAGAAGTGGATAACAAAACCCTATCTTTTAAAAATAGAAGCCATTTGATCAGAATTAAAAACATGCAATTTTTTGAAAAAATACAATTATTTTCTTCTTATTATGTGAGAAATATATTTTTAGAAAATCCTATTTCCCTTTTTTTGTAAGAGTGAATTTTTTGTAATTTTTAACCATCCACATTTGTAGAGTGATTGATTTTAAAATTTTATAACCAGTTAGATATGGATTATAATAAACTGTAATAACCTAAAAATGGTATAAGTTTTTTATTAAGATGGTTACGAGTTTTCATTGGATAATTCCATGTCATTTATTTCACTATCTGAATATTTATTATAATATAAAATTATTGTATATGTTTATTTGGTAAAAATTATTTTCATAACATATATAGAATGTTTAAGATAAAAATCATCAATATTTTCTGTTAAATTTTATTATCATGGAATGTTATGTCAATAAAATTATTTTTCTTCAATGGGTTATCTAAACCTTCCTTCCCTATCACATTTATTATTTATAAATTACCATGTCAGGGGAATTCTAATTTCTCTATGATAATTTGGTTGGTTGATTTTATTCTAATATTTATTAACCCACTATAAATCATTAAAAGTAATATAATTTAATATATTTTCTCTATTACATTGATTTATTATTTTAAAACCATTAAAAATATTTCTCTCTGAAAAAGTTTCTTTTCCAATTCTTCAATAATTAAAAAAACAATATCTTGGAAATGTTTGATTTATTCTATATTTAATTTGACCAGTCTAGTGTGTGTGTGTGGAATCTACATACTTTTGGAACTAATGAATCAACGAATACATCAAATTTTCATTCCATATGTTACTTATCAACATAAATCCCCTTTATATATGAAGATACTTACGATAAAACATAATTGGGGATCTCCCTTAAGAAATCTCTAATTTTAGAGGATAAATAATCAAATGATTCAGTAAAAATATCCTCTTCACAACATATTTTAGTTGAATCATTTTAGGAATAATAATTTATAGATTATTCAATATACATATAATTTTGAATAACTTCATCTAATGGATGAACCTATTTCAATTAATATTTCTTTGAATTTATTTTTTCATATTTCCACATTTTTTATGTAAAAGGAATTATAGAAACATCCATATTTTTAAATATGTTAAAAATATGATACTTCCATATATGTATTAGATATATTAAATATTCTAATTATAATAACCTAATATTTTAAAATAAGGATTTTTAGAAAGCGCAAAAGATATACAACACCCTTTTTATGCAAACCTCGACACAGTAATAAAATATTACTATTTAATATAATAATTTTCTCCTAGAAAACTATTTTTGTATAAGAATTGATTTAACAGAATTAAGTAATTTATATAATCGAAAAATTCAATATAAATTAATTAAATTCATCAATGGACATATGAACTCATTTTTTCAGTAAATTTATTTTATGCTTCTGTAATACATTTACTTACAAAATGATTTCATTACGTTTTCTGATAAAATATTATAATTAATCTGTGTGAATAATATACATTTATTTTCATAAAAACAATATCATTTTTGGTAAAATTATATCAAACACAACATAGTTTGAATATATCATATTATTCTAAAAAGATTTATTTTTAGAGAATACTGAAAAATAACGATTTTAATAAAAAGTAAAATATTTTTTTAAGCATTTAAAAACATAAATTTTGATTTAAATTAATTTGAAATTAAATCATGTTTTGATAAATTATAAATAAGTTAATTTAGTTAATTGAGATTAGTTTTATAATTTAATTTGTTGTAGAAATATTTTTTTACCTAAAATGAATTTTTCTAAAAAATTATTATTTTTATTAATTTTTTATTTTGAATTCAAATTAAATAATAATTTTTATGGAAATTTAATTTTGAGAAATGAATTCTTGATTTATAATTAGGAATTTAAAATTATGTAAATTGGCCCCATTTCATGGTCATTATGATAAGTAACCATAATTTATAATTGTAACTACGATAACTGTAAATTTAGTAATTATGATTATGATTATTTTATTAAGGAATACAAAAAACCATAACTACAGTATTAATTTCATAAGATGAAGCCATTTCTTCCATACTCATCCATATTCAAATAAAGAAGATTATATTCCTTTTATATCTATTTTATAGCTTTATATTATTTTAATATAAAAAGAATAAATTAACATTCACTTTGTAAATATCTTCAAATTTATTTCATAAGGATTAAAAGAGTACATGTTCAATTTTAAATAGTTAGTTTAATGATGAATATTATTTTCCATGGTAAAATTTTGTAAATTTTTAGTGATGAAATAAATATCTTAAATTCTTACAGGACACTAACAGAATATATATTTTATTAATAGAGAAATTATATAAATGGGTTAAAAACTAATAAAAGTGATATAATTTAAATGAATTAATACCTTTAATTAGTTTTATTTAAATATATATTATTTTAGAGAGGCTTTTGGGATTATATTATAATTTAACCATTTTCTTGATGTATTTGATGTCAAATTAAATGAATAGTGAAAAAACATTAACATCATTTTATAATAATTTTTTTATTAAATGATATAAAATTAATAAAAAAATTACTTTAAAAAAATTAACTGGAAATTATATTAAACATCCCCCTAGTCCATTTTTTTCTTGTATCATTTTTTGACAAAATTTCCAACCCTTGAAGTCTAAAATATTATTATAATTTTGTAATTGTCAAAATTGATAATTGGGGGTTACAAATAAAATTTATTGTTGAAAACCTAAACAAAAAGTGGTTAAATTTTATATTATGAGAGGATTTTCAATCATAATTAAATTATTATTTAAATATATAAATTTAGAGCCATTTCTATATGGAAAATATATTGTATTAATTTGATACTATATGAAATTTCTAGAATACCCCATGCCTCACTTATAATGAGACAATCCTTCCCACACATCATTACACGACCTTGAGCCTCCTATCTGAAACATACCATAAAAATTAATAATTTTAAAATCCATATATCCATTAAATATTTGATTGTATTCCCAAAAAACAAACCCTCTGATCACTAAGGGGATATCATAAGGAGTCATTTCAAAGAAGAGGCAATCACCTTAACAGATCACATTATTTTTAAATCATATTTTATCTCTTCTAAATATATTTTATTTATCATGAAATAAAACATTTAATATCCTAAACATCATTAAATGTTATTGTGATTAGAAATATATTTTTATCAACCATATTTGTATCAAAGGGTATGTGAAATTATTGCATGTAAGTATGTATAGCTTACCGTCCTTATGCTGTTGTAGAATAAATTTTTTTATAACCATAAATTAGCGATTATTTTAGTATTTTTTAATGATTATATATTATATTAATAACATAATTATCACTATTTAATTATGAAATTATATTTATATTCTTCCCATTTAATCCAATAGAAAACAATAACATTGCTCGACCTTATTTGTTGACCACCCACTCTATGAAGAGACAATATTAATGTTTCATTTATTCATTATTCAAACGATAATAATGATGTATTTAACAAATATATGAGATATATATAATAAAAAAATTATTTTTATTATATATATATGAATTATAATTTACTTTTTTTTTCATATTTTCAATTGAAAGGTTAAAATAATGCTTATGAATACATATAGCTTACCATCTCCATGAATGGGGAAATTCATTTTTTAATTTTCACATTTTATAGATAAATATAAATATAAATTAATTAGATACATATATAATAAATTTATTTGCTGAATAAAATATCAGAGATTCTGTTACATTGATCAAATTATAAAGGCCAAAACTGTCAACCCAAAACATACATGTAAGATGAATCAGTTATAACCTAGAAAGTTAATTTTAATAATGAATTATTAATAAATTGGGATAAAAGGTTATAAGGAAATAATATATTGTGTAAAATATATCATTATTTTTGAAGAATAGATTTATAATAAATCAAAATATATTAAATAGAAGCATAGAGCATTTGTGAAGGAAGTTGAACTGTAGGTAGGGGATTTCATACCAATTCATTTCATTGATTCATATTTTGATATTATTAACAAAATTTTGATTATATTGTGAATATATACTCAAATGTTTACATAATATATATGTAATGATTAATAATCATAAGTATTATGTATTTTAATTAAAATTATTTCATCATAGGGGAGATGAATTGAATGTTACTATGTTTGTAAGTGGTTTTGTAACTTAATTTGTTTCACTGGTATATATTACTTCGTCATTATCTTTTATATAATAAGATAAAATGTGTAATTACCTATGTATATTTCATTGTAGTTTTTAAAAAAAATTCTCGATTTATTTTTATACAACATAATATTTCCATCGACTAGTTCAAAATTCAATGGTATGAATTTTGAAAGTCTTACTGAACTCACTTTTACATCTATGAGACATGATATACTTGAAACTAATTTCATTTATATGGTGTATATATTTCCCAATGATATTTTCAATAATGAATATTTTATATTTATTTTATTTAATGTTTCATTTTATTTTATTATTTCATGTAAATTATGATTCAATAATTACCAAAATTGTATGGGTGTATTTCACAATTTCATTAATGTTTGGTATTTTTTTATGTTTAAGTCTCCACTGGGGAAATTATATGATCATTCTATATTAGTAAAATTATATTTTTCATCCTTGGATTATTTATATAAATTAAACGTCTCCCTTTTAATTTTTAGTTTTTATTTTCTCTACAAACTAAATTAACTTTTATTGGAAATATACTTTTTTTATTACTGAAAAAGTAATCCTTTTCATTAAAATTCATATTTTCTTTCAAATATTTTAGATAATATTTTACTCTTATACAATAATTTATAAAATATATTATTAACTATGTTTTAATTTTAAATATTTGATAAAAATGAATCATCCTATAATTTTATGAAAGTTATGAAAGAGTATATTTTTAAGTATTCATAAAAATGTTTGAAAATAATGTATTTAACTTAAATGATGTGACCATAATTTCTCACTTCCACGACCACTCAATTATTTTAAACACCATTCAAAATTAGAAATATTTATTTTCAAATAACATTTTCCCCTACATTCAGGATTTTGTTAATGTGGATTTCAAAATGACAACTGGCAGTTCCTTAATAGTGTTTTCAATGATATTTTTTTGTTTTTGTTACACATAAATAATAATAAAACATTATTCCACATAGAATCCTCTAAGGATATGTTTTAATGACACAATATTTAATCATTATATTCACGTATTAAGATCATTTTTAAAATGAAAATATTCACAATTTGTGTTCTAGTTATTTAATAGGAATGTTTATATTGATTATATATTGGATGGTTATTCTGCCATTATATTTTAAAAATGAATTAGACATACTAAGAGATGGGAAGTGTTCAGAATAACCCCTAAATGCATCAGTAGTTAGAATTAAACAAATTAGTTTGGGTATTTGGTCATAGAATTACCGATTTATGTAATATTTCATTTCATGAGGCCTCGATGATATGTTTACGATGTTTGAATTTATGAATTTTAACATTATAATATTTTCTATTGATTTCAATGTGATTATTTGAAAAGTTATTTTATTAGTGGATAAGTTTAAATAACATATTATTAATTATATCATATTATTTAATCATTAGTTACTTATTCCATTTAATTCATTGTTCTTAAATTTTTTATTAAATATAATGTACTTTTCAGCTATTTACCATTCTATAAAGTCTATTCCTTATTTAAAAAGGATATATTTTTGTGTATGTAACCATTACTCAGCATATGAACTCACTTTTATAATATTTTAATTCCTTAGGATATTATGATGGAATCATTAAATGAGTTCATGGATGAAAAATATTTACTTTCAATATGTCATTTAGTGTATTTTTGAAAATTTAATTTGAGATCATGTATGTATCTAGTTTATAATGTCTACTAAACTCTTTAGTTGTTCTTAATATGGTTGACTATATATAGATCCAATGTAATAATGTAACCACTAACACGAGGATACATGTTTTTGGGTATGTGTAGTCGGTGTAGTGTAATATTAAGTAGAATCCATTGTAACTATATTAATGAAAACATAGATATGATAACACAACCATATGGATTGATTTGAGCATATTTCGGAGTGTAAGATAATATCCTAAAGTATTTGAATGATGTAAAATATGCCATTTATTTTAAAAACACCCCATTATGGATACTACAAGAGGAAAAGGTTTTGGGACAGATGCATCTAGGGGTATTATCCAAGAAAAGTGTCAGTTGAATATGTATTGGCCATTATTTGGATTCATGGTGTGAGCATACTTACTTCATACCAGGTAGGACACACCTGAAGAATATGTTTGGTTAAACTCAAATATTATTTATGAATCATTGTGAAGTATTTTAATATATAATAACAATGGATGACCTTGTTAAACATTAAGGGTCAACGAGAAAAAAGAATCCTTTAATATTAAGATATCCTATGAATATATAATGTCGGAGTAGTATATATGTATCTAATAAAAAATATTACTATTTATTTATTTGATTTATTCATAGTTGTGTTTTTAGAAAAAATTATTATATTATATAGATCATGGGATGATCATAAAGTATTTGTTTGGTTCATCATTGAGACATTGCACGAATATGAACTTAATGTTAATCTTTATGAATTTTTTTATACCTGAGAATTAAAATTAATTATACATGATTTTTAAATGATATAATCCCAATAATTCCAATAATGATAAAATATGTAATTTAATATTAATTTTATTATAATTTCATTAATATTAATTATTTTTTGGGGCTTATATGTTATTATAACGTGTTTAACAAAGGATTTTTCATAATTATTACTTTATTAAGGTAATATTCAAGAAAGTATAAAAATCATTACAAAATATTTTATAATAAAATATTTTGTGTAAATTAAAGTTGAAAATTTAGTAATTAAATATATCTGATAATGAATAATATAGTAAAATGATAATTTATGTAGAACATAGACATATTTTGGATTGTATTGTCCAATAGAAAACATTATTATAATAGGTACAATAGTGAATAAAAATAATAAATTATAAAAAATAAATATAATGAAAAAATTACATATTTGAAGTAATATTTTATATGTTATTTTGAATTAATATATAGTATATAACAGTAAATAAGACCATTAAATTATCATTAGGTAATACAGATATTGGGTAATATGGCTATTAGTCATATAACCAGTATAAAGTGAAATTTAAAATTGATGTATATTAAGGAAAATGAGGAGAGGTTTTTTTTCAATATGGGAGAAAATATATCCCTTACTAGTATAAAAATACCATATTATGTTCACCTATCTATTCTTCAAAAATAGGTCGAATCACAAAGGTTTCCAATGGAATTGGCCCCAACAAAACATAAAAAATTTAGGATCTTGTAGAATCAACTGCTATAAATTGAAGATAGTGGAAATGAAATCCAAATGAATTTTTTAAGAATCACAACATAAAATTTTCACTAATGAAAATCATACCCTTACGTTTTATAATTTTTTAATAAGAATATATATTTGAATATATTTTATGCGGTATTAATGTGTAAATAATTTAGTAATGAAATGTTTATTACTTCAATAACAATTTTTTTGTAACAAATCACCTAATAAAAGTGATAAACCATGTCTAATTAGAGTCTTAATTTTATATAATAAATTTGATAATAATATTCAAAATATTTAAATTATAAAATGAAGAAATTAGGTGATTTTTTTTGTAAAAACGGTAAAATGATATAAAAATGGTGAAATAAATTATACATGACATTATATTTTTATAAGAATCAATATTTATGAAGGAGGTATAATTTTATTAATTTTAGAACATAATATTTTATAGAATAATTAATGGATTCAATAAGGAATTGTGGTTAGTAGTGGATTTCATAAGATAATGGAAAAATAAAACATTTAATTCATTAATCCACAAATTTTACTCACCACACCAATTAGTTTGTTGTAATCAATTTTAAAATCTCATTTCAAATGATACTATTATTATTTTTATATTAAATGATAATACATTTAATTTATTTTAAAGAATATATTATCCATTCATTGTCATCAATACCCCTTTCCTAAGCAATTTCAATACCAAAGGGTCCATATTCCCTCAACTTCGAATTAATATTTTCATTTACACTATTTCACCCATTCAAATTACAAACATATTACACCAATATTGATTATATTTCACTATAATTACTATATTTATGATATTCTATTCATGGGTTCCCTTATATCATCCACACCTTATTCTATTTATAATATTTTGTAATTTAATAATTATTTTGATAGGCCTGAAATTCTTTTTTTATCTGATATTAAAAAGTCACTATGTATTCAATTTAATTGTGATATTACCAATAAATTATTTTCACGACGTTAAATTTTATAGGGATGTGTGATGAATATATATGTGGTGATTTCTAAATTAGGTAAATAATGGATTAACCATTATTTTGTAAGACATTCACCTTTTTCCATCAAATAATTAAATCTTAGAAGTCTCTCTTTATGGAAATTGTATACAGAAACCTTGTATACAATTAGAATTATTCAATGTTTAAAATTTTTGGATATCATTTTTCTATAATTTTATTATATTAGTTCAATTTATAATCATGCATTCAATTGTCTAAACACGTTGATAATTGTTATCATTATAAGTACCCAATGATTATAATTTTATAATATTCACATAGAGTGGTTTCTTATGTGGAAAATTTGTATCCATGTTTATTTTTTATCAGTTTCAAGGTAATTTAACTACAAATACTTATTAATTATTTTTTATAATTACATTGGACCACTGTATAAACACTTTAGGGGGTTTGGGCGAATCTGGCGTGATTAGATATTTAACAAATTCCAATATTTACTATCAATATTTTATCCCATTTGGAATTTGAATCTATATTTCCAATTAAGATAGATGGATATTTTATTATATAACTAAAAATATACTTATATGTAATAAAATAATGTAGTAAAATATCTAACACTTTTTACAATGTTTATCACCCCCAGAGATTTATACTCCAATAGGTTCTTTGGATGTTCATGTAATATATTCTCCAAAAAAATTGTCATCAATTACAAGTGAGTCAGGGAAGTTATCATCCAAAAACTAGAAACCATGCTACATAGGTGAACATGTCTACTATATTGCACAATTGAACAAAGTAGCATCACACTTCACTTCTTATACTAAAATACTAAGTTGTTATCAACTTCTTTATATTTGAAATATATTTACAATCTATCTAGGGATGACACTACATCCAAAAACCTAATATGATTACTCGACTTATAATCCTTGATAACCTTTTGATCAGAAATAAAAACAACACAAAAGTATATCACTTATTTCTTACCTCCATCCAAGATATTTGTTATAAACACTTTTCTAGAAATGATCTAATCAGAACATCGAGGAACTCGATAGCCACTAGATATTCTATTGGAGTTACAACACACCAACCATGGTCATGGTTTTCATATTCAAGAAAAATATCATAGGAAATCATAATTTGGTAGTATAAAATTACTATTAAAGCCTCATATTTTCTCATAGAAAAAAAATAATTGAAAACATGGATCAATTCATGTTATATTCATTAAACCCTTCCAGATTTTGTGACATCTCACTTCTTATTCCTTGAACTGGTGAAAAACATTGTGAATAAAGGACTAGAATAAAAACTAAACCTTTTTTCTAATTTTTTTTCTAATTTTATTATATAACAATGAATTTTATAAAATTATCTTTGTCATAAAAATACTTCTTCTTCCTCATGAGTTTCAATTCGCACATTCTTCTCTATTTTCCAAAAATCACTTCTTTCTATTCAATATTGTTATTTTTTCATAAATATATAGTTGCAAAGGTATTGAATTATTTTTTTAAGTGAAATTGAATTTTTTTGAATAGTTTTTTTAATAATAGGTGAATAAAATAAATCCCATGAACATTCCACACAAAGAATATCAGGGATATCTTTTCTCTCAAATGGATGTCAAAAAAAATTGATAGTTGTACACTTTATTTGGTTTTCCAATTTCATTTTTTGAAGATAGAATATATATTTCATATTTTATAATACTTTATTATGGTATCATTTTTTTTAAAATTACAACAAACAAACAAACAAACATTATTTTATTTCTATAAAAAAATATTCAATAGTGAAACATATAGCATGGGACACTGAGATTGTAGTATGATAACACCATTAAATCTTGTTATATATCAACTGGTACATGAAAAATCCTTTTAGTAACTTTATATTGTTTCTTCTCATTCCCATATATATATATTAAAATAAAATATAGATATTTATTTCACTATAAAATTACCACCAACATTAACACATTTTATCCTATATTTTGATCATAGATTTTGAGTTTCAAATATTCAAATTTGAAACTCATAGATTGTATAGAATAATTATATCATTAGAAATAATATATTAGACTCCAATTAAAATATATAAATAATCATAGATAATCAATAATAATTATCATTTCATCTTCAATAAAAAAAATTTAAAAATTTAAATATATTTTTAATCAGAATAAATAGATTTGGAAACTCCATTTTCAAAATTGAGAAAGGCTCTCAATCATCATATTAAATTTATATTCCTCATTAGGATTGTATTTCATATTCTCATAAATATTTAAAATGAATAAACCACCATGTAATATATTTGTTATGTTTAGAACATTGACTAATGAATTTAGAATCAACACAATTCATTGCCTCTTCAGAATCATCAGTTATAAAATGAAACCATTTTCTCCATTTTTTTTATAAAAATTTATATAATCATTAAACCTTACAAATATCCCCATACACTAAGAAGATACACCATATTATCTATGTTGGGTACATGAATTTAGATCAACCTTAAGAGGTCTTATCATATGGTGAATTATTTCATACAAATATCTTGGTACCTTGTAAAGAATTATCATAAGATTTATTATACCTTACAATGCTCATGGTACCCAATGAATGTGTACCCTATGAATTATAGATGAAACTTATAATGGTTCCTTTTAAAAATATATATAATATAATAATTCCATTTTAGGGTTTAGATGTTTTAAATTTTTACTCTATATATGCCTAAAAAGGATTCATTTACCCTATAATGGTTAGTGTAAGGTTCCCTCCATGGTAAAATTCTTGAATCACTATATTCAATTTAGCCTAAGAAGTACTCAGTTCCTTATAAATATCATCAAACAACCCAAAAAAGTTTATTTTTAAAAAATTGTTATACCTTATGATATACAGGAACCTTGCAATGATCAACAATTATACAGTAAAAAGTGTATGGATGATACCATAGTGTTCTTGATGTACTATATGAAGTGTATAGGTTCAGTACATATGAAAATTTTCTGAATTATGTAATAATATAATTAATATATATCAACTTGAAACGTTATTATTATTTATAATAATTTATTCCTACCAATTCAAAATAATAAAATATGTATGAAATAATATTATACATTCTCAACACCATTCCCAATGTCTCCAAAAACATATAGAAACTCCGGTAGAGGGTTTTATATATATTCAATACCTTACCAGTTTAGACTTATAATTAAATTTCATAAACACTTAATTATATTTAATTTTCATCACTAATTTTAGCATCCAAATTTTTTTTAAACTATAAATTATTATCTAATATTCATCTAACATCAATTAAAATGTTAAACCTCATTTCATTAGTACATCTATACATGTAGTCTTGTACATGTTTTGTATGAAACTTTAAAATCACAATGTAAATTTTGTATATAATATTATAGATGAGGATATTGAAATATTATAACCCAGAATTTTACTTCAGAACTATATCAATAGTCTTATGATGGTTCACAATATTCCATTATGAACTATGGATGTAAATACATTTGACTTCAATAATAATATATATGGATCCTACATTTTTTCATTGGGTGGATATTAAATTCATCACCCAAAAAATTAAAATGACTTATTTACATTATTTTAAATAAAAAATACATGAAAAATAACTCATCAATGTTCGGTATACCTATTTTTTTTTCAATACATTAAACTACCTTCGTAAAGCTCATGTCAATAGATGTTCCATTTTATTTCTACTCATTGATAATAAATAAAAACTTGGAAAGTAAATGTCCCCATACTAATACCATGAGCATATGGTAGGTTCTTCACATATAAATGAAAAATATTATACTGCATTTAATTTTACATTCATTCAACACCCCATTGATGAATGAGTCAGTCAGATCCAAAAAGAAATGTTTGAACCACATATTCTCTTACTAATTTACCATTAAATAATGAGACCATTTATAAAAAAACAATGCTGATTAATTGAGATATAAAATATATCCATCATTATTTTCAATGTGATATAGACACTCAAATTATGTTATTAAGAATCATATAAATAGATTTACCATGAATTGTATAAACCTACATAAAACATGAAAAAACACACCAAAAAAATTCAATTGAATGTATGTTTCCACCCATTTGTGTACATATTCACTCTGCCTAGATAACCATATTCTTAATGAAATAAAAAACAGTTGGGAAAATTAAAATCAAACATCAAAATTCATTTTATTTCCAAACTATATATAATTCTACATTTAAAAAAGATTTATAAATATCTAGAAACGTTGTTCCTTTGGATAAATCCATATCAAGGGCTTCTTTTAAAAATTCATTAACATGGACAATATTTTCATTTCAATAAATTTTGCAACTAGTTTATTTCTAATACCAATTCATTGAGGAATACTGATATACAATATCCATGATGAATATATATTTCAAAATATATAAAAATGAAAAACAACATAAGATCTCTCCTTACGAATATTTAACTTTAATTCCCTTCTCCATAATTCCAATCCAACATAATATTGGAATAAAATCGATATTACACTAGATATTTAAGGAGGAATAATGGGTTGAGACATGAATACAAAGTTGAAATATCATTGTTTTGAATCACTAATGTGTGTCAACTTCCTCTGGTATTTATTTTATTCGGATTTCAGAAGATAAACATCTCATAGAATCATATAACACTTATTAATTTCAACATTGATCTTAGTTTGAATAGGATTCTATTTTCTGTTAAAAAAGGAACTTTAATTTCATTGTTCCACATAAAATTTTGGAACAACTTCCAACTAGGATAGATATATTGTCATGAAAAATTTTATGAGTATGTTTCTCTTTATTTTTATGCTTTGGATAATTTCTTATCACCACATCCTTGAAAACAACAGTTATAGTTGGTTCCAATTTATATCTTATTTTTTCTTTTTGACCATAGAGTTATTTCAAAAATCTAACAACACTATTACCATCCCGTTTTCTACAACCACACAATTTTTTAAGATCCATTGGATTATCTTTATTGGACAACCTATCATGAATTTACTATTCTTCACCATGATTGTAAATAAACCCGGAAATAATATTATTGATTTTCCTGATCAGAACATTTCTTAATAATTTTAGTTTTCTCTATTAATCCATGAGATAAATTATAATTTTTTAATGATCCATGAAATGAAATATTTTACCATAGTAAAATAATATAATTTATTTTTTCATCCTTCTAAACCTTTATTAAAAACAACTTGGGGGTTTGTGTGTCAATAGATTTCTTCATTGATTTACACCTAATGGATTAATTGAATTATTCTTTTTTACTTGATTAATATTAATTATTATAATTATTAATAATATTATATAATATATTCTTTGGTATATAACATAATGATTAAAAAATTGGAAAATTTAATATATAAACCAAATATGTTATCTAATAGTTTAACTCTAATCATCAATACAAGACATATCTTTCTTTACTAAATATATTTTTTACAATTATATTTTTATATTTACATAACTTTTGTCCCCAAACATCATGAATTATATAATAATTAAATGATTCAATATAAATTCATGAAGGAATAGATATCCTCCCAAAGTGTCGACAATGGAAGACGTGGCCAACAAACCCCTTTCTTTTACAAGTTGATGATTTTTGTTCAAAATTACAAAAATGCTATTTCAATAAAAAACACCACTATTGTGTTCTTATTAATAGAGGAATATCCTCTTAGAGAATCCTATATTAACTTTTTATGTCATTTTTAATTTATTGTAATATTTATTTTGTCTCCTTTTTACCACTTTTATTTTATTTTTTATAACCACTTAACAGATATATATAATTAATTTGATGAATTAGACAATGGGTTTTATTTTTTATTGAGGCGATTATGAGTTTTCATGAGATTATTTCATGTTTTTTATTTCACCATTATAAAATTTCTTATAATAAATAATAATTGAATAATTATTATTGGAATTTTTTTAGACTCTATGAATGTTTCAATATAATCTTCATTATGACATTTTCGGTTCAATTTCATTCTCAAGGAATTATAGATCATGGAGATTATTTTTCATATCGGGTGATCTCCACCTTCCTCCCCTCTCAAAATTCATCTTTTGAAATCACTCTGCCAATATGCCTCTAATATCATTCTGAGATTTTTCATGGTATCTTATATTATATGATTTATTACACAATTGTGCGTCCTTAAAATTCTTATAATTTAATATAGGTTCTCCATTTCATGTATCACTTATTACAAAACCATATCTAATATTTTTCTGTCAAAAAATATTTTTTTCAATTATTCATTAATAAAATAAACCGTTTCTTGAAATATGTCACCTATTCTACTTCTAATATGATAATTTGTTTTTTGCATGTGTGGGACGTACATAACTTTTAACCTAATTCATCATACAATACATTAAATTACCTCTCCATATGTTGCATCTCTACATTAATCCCCTTGATATATAATAATATTTATTTTACAACATTACTGTGGATCTCCTTCATGTATTCTATAATTTTAGATTAGAAATCATTGATTGATTCATTAAAAATACCCTCTTTACAACAAGGTGTTGTTGATTTATTAGGAGATTAATAATTAATATATTTATCTATATACATTGAATTTATAATAACATTAGCTAATGGATGAACCTCATTCCATCTAGATTTCATTCTATCCCTTTTTCCTCTTTCTTCGTGTTTTAAAAAAAAGGCATTATAGAAACTACCATACTTTTTAATAGGTTTTATATATGATCCTTCTATATATTAATATATCATTCAAATATTATCTTTTTTATAACCTGATATTTTAAAATAATAATTAATTGATATCATATAGGATATAGAACACCCAGTTTAAGGAAACCACGTTACACTATTAAAATACTATTAGTTAATGTGACAGTTTTCTCTTAGATAAGGATTTTCAAGTATGAATTGAATTAAATCAATTTTGTATTTATTTTTATAATTAAACAACTAATAAAATTCATTAATATATTCTATGGAATTTTTAATCAATATTTAGTGAACATATTTTATGCTTATGAAAAACATTTTCTTGCAAAAAAATTATCATTACATCTTCTGATAAAATATTATAATTAATGTTTGTAACTTATTTATATTTAATTTAATAGAAATAAGAAATTTTTTGAAAAAAAGTATATAAAACATAACTTAGGGGTAAATTTTTATATTTTTCTAAAAATATTGATTTACATTGAACACTAAAAAATAAACATTATTATGAAATATTATATTCTTATTTAAAGTATTAAATTACTGAAATTTGGTTTTAAAATCATTATAAACTAAGATAAATTCTCATATAGTATGAATAATTCAATTTATTTTAATTTAATTAATTTTAAAAAAAATTGGTATATAATTATTTTACCTAATATGAATTTCTATAAATATTATTTTTTGATATGTTTTGCATGTTGAATTTAAATTAACAAATTATTTTTGCAGAAATATAATATTAAAAAAAATAATCTATATTTATAATAAGGAATTGATTTTTTTAATTGGACCCTTTTATATTTTGACATTATTAATAGTAACCACAATAAATAATTGTTACTATGATAAATATATTTCTAATAATAAATGTAATAAATAATATGATATGCACTAAAAAATCCTAATTTTTTTAACATCATAATATAAACCCATTTCATCCATACTCATCCATATTCAAATAAAAAATCAATTATTACATTTCACAATCATATTGACATTAAAATTATTTTATTTATTGAAAAGTATAAAATGACAATAAATATTTTTATTAACCTTAAATTTATTACACAAGGATTTAAATAGAACATGTTTAGTTATAAATATTTATTGTAAATTTAAATAAATTTTTTCATGGTAATTTATTTTAATTTTTTAGTGATGAAGTAAATATCATAAATTCTTATGAAATATTGATAAAATATATATTCCATAAATAGAAATATTAAATAAATAGTTTTGAAAATATTAAATGTGATATAATTTAAATGAATTAATTCCTCCAACATGTTAAATATAAATATAAAACATTTAAAGTATTTTTATTGTATTATATTAAAAATTATCATTTTTCATGATGTATTTGAATTCGTATTAATCGAAATGTATAAAAAATAAAATTAATAAAATTTTATAATAAATAATAAATAATAAATTATTTAAAATTCATAAAAATATTAAATGAAAAAAATTAATGAGATATGATATAAAAGATCAACCACGGTCCACTTTTTGTTCTTGTATACTTTTATGAAAAAATTATTGACTATTAAAGGATTGGTTTTTTAATATTGTGGTAATTGCAAAATGTCTTAAGGGGGTGGGGGAGGTTAAACTAAAAGATAAGGGTGGACACTTAAACAAAACATGCTTAAATTTTATTTTATTTGATTATTAAAATTCATAATTATAGGAAATTTTAAATATATCATTATGTATCCATTTTTATATAAAAAATAAATTATATTAATTTAATATTATAAAAATTTCCAATAATACCCCTCGCCTCACTTATAAAAGGGACACTCCTCCCCACTCATCATTACATGACGTTGAGCCTAATAGCTCAACCATACCCAAAGATAATATTATTTTAATATCCTTATACACATCATATATTTGATTTTATTCCAAAAAATAAAAACCATGGGTCCCTTAAGAGGATATATTAAAAAGCCATACATTGAAGAGGCATTCAACTTAATTGATCACATAATTTTTTCTTCATATTTTATCAAATTTAAATATATGGTATTTTTCCTGAAATAAGAAATTTGAAACCCTAAACATATTTATATTTTATTTTGATTAAAAAAACACCATTTTCTACCATATATTTATCAAGATTTATATGAATGTATCGCAAGAACAATGATATGCATTACCGTCTACATGTTATGATAGAAATAATTTTTCATTACCGTCAATTATTGATATTTTATTATGGTTGTTTTAATGTTTATATATGATATTAATAACATTATAAGGATTATTTAGTTATAATATTATATTTACCATCTTCCATTCTTACCCATTTGAAGATGATAATGTTGCTTGTGCATATGTGTTGAATACCACATCCATGAATAGATGAGAATAATTTTTCATTTATAATTCATATATATGGTATTAATAACCGATTTAATGATTAAATGAGATTTATATTATATATAAATTATTCTACATATGTTAATTATTATTTACATTCCTATCATATTTCTCATTGATAGGTGATAATAATGTTTATGCATACCTATGGCCTACCATCTACATGAATTATATAATTTATTTTTCTATAAAAACATTTATTATATAAATATAAACATAAATACATTGGATAAATATATGAGAAATTTATTTCATAAAAAAATTTCTATGATTATGCATCAATGATCAATGTATATGGAACAGAACTATCATAAAAAACAAGCAAGTAAGATGAAGCAATTATCACCCAAAAAATTGATTTCCATAAATAATTATTAACAATATTTGGTAAAAGGTTATAATGAAATAACATATTGTATGATATATATGGTTGTGGTACTAGAATATATTTATAATAAATCAATATGTACTATACAGAGGGTTAGAACATTGATGAATGAAGTCGTAGAAGGGTTAAGATATTTCGAATCAATTTCCTTTTATTAATTTGTATTTTAAAGTTAAACACCAAATTTATTTTATATAGTTTATATATAATATATGTTTTACATTATATATCTATAATACATTATTATTAATGGTATTATACATTTTAATTCAAATTATTTCTTCCTATGGTACATGAATTGAATGTTAGCAAGTGGAATGTGGTTTCATAACCCAATTTCTCTTCATTGGTTTATATTACTTCATCATTGTATTTGATATGATAAGATTATGTTTGTAATGAAATACGGCTACTATATGTTTCTCTATCATTTTTTGTAGATTTAACTTTAATACACTTAATATTTCAATAAATTACCTCTCAATTCAATGATATGATCTTTGAAAGCGTTTCTCAACAAACTTTTTTATCTGTGAGACATATGCTATAATCACTAATTATTTCATTTTTATAGTGTATATATTTACCAATGAAATGTTCTATCACAAATATTCAATATTAATGTTAATTAAAGTTTCATTTTCTGTTATTATTTCATTCAAATTAAGATTCAATAATTACTGATGTAGTAAAGGTTTATTTCCTAATCTAATTATTATTTGTGATTTTTTATATTTAGTCTCCACTGGGGGAATTATATGATCATTCAATATAAGACCTATTTTGTTTTTATCCTCTGATTATTTTTCTATCATACGTGTCTTCCATTCATTTTTATGTTTTTTTTGTACTTAAGATACTAAAATAAATTTTTATAGGAAATTTAAATTTTTATACTCGGTAAGTAATCACTTTGTTTCATATCCATATTTTCATTCAAATATTTTAGAAAATATTTTTACTTTTCTAAAATGATTTTTTAATGTTATTTTTATCTTATTTTGTATTTTAAAAAATAGGTTACAATTTATCTTCCTATCATTTTATGAATGAGTTTCTTTTTTAGATTTCTTAATTTTTTGGAATGGAATGTTTTTTAACTTAAGTGAAAATAAAAAATTTTCAAATTCAATGACCACAAAATGATTTGAAACAACATTTAGACATTTTTTTATTTTAAAATTAATTATTTTTTTTAATATTCAAGTGTTTATAATGTGGATTTAGAAATGAAAAATGGATATTCCTTAAGAGATTTTTCAACGATATTTTTAATGGTTTTTATTACTCATCAATGAAAATAACACATTATTAAACATATAATCCACTAATTATATGTTTTAATTATTTCACCTGTATTCATTATATATTCGGATAATGATAAATTTTACATAGTAAATTTTGACAATTTTTGTTCTAGTTTTTAACACATATTTTTATATTTATTACATGTTGAATAGTTATTATTCTATTTCATATTAAAGATGAATTGTGCTTAGTAAGTTATGGGAAGGTCCTAGTATAATCCCAAGATTCATTGTTAGTTCTTAGAATAAAATTTAATTTGGGTATTTGGTCGGTGAATTGGATATTTATTTAAGATTACATTGAATAAGGCCTTGGTGATATGTTTAAGATGTCCAAATTTATAAATTCCATCATTAGGATATTTTCTATTTATTTCAATGTTATTATTTGAATGGTTATGATATCCATGTATAAGTGATATGCACACATGATTTTCTATATCAAAATATTATATCATTATTGATGGATTCCAAATAATTTCTTTATGCTTATGATATTTATTAAATTGAATTCCTTTTACCATAATATACCTTTCTATAGACACTATGATTTATTTACAACAGATATATTTAGTTGTATAAAACACTTAATAATCCTCTGAACTCTCATTTATTTTGTCTCCATTACTCATGATATTTACAGGTAATCATTAAATATGTTCAAGCATGGTGAATATTTATAGTCCCTATGTTATGTAACTTATTATTGAAATTTAATATGAGATTCAAGTATGTATCTAATTTACAACAACTAAAAAACTATTCAGTATTTTTTAATATGATTAATTGTATGAAATTCCAATATAAAAGTGGTACCACTAACTATAAGCACCATGGTTGGGGTATTTAATGTTGGAATAAAAAAAGGTTTATTAGAAATAATGGGAACTAGATTTAGGAAACATATATTATAGAATTTAACCATATGGATTGATTTGAGAATATGTTTGAGTATATGATAAAATCATAATGTATTGGTAAGGTGAAAAATATGTCAGTTCCTTAAAAAACCCCTTTATAGATAATACAATTGGTAGTGGTTTTTTTATATATACATCAAGGGGTAGTTACCCTAAAAACAATTGGTAGAATATATATCTTTCATCATTCGTATGTGTTGTGAGAGTTTACTTACATCAGACCTGATTGGAATCTCTAGAGAAATGTGGATGGGTAAACTAAAATTTTATTCCATAACCATCATGAATTATTTGAACAGATAAAAAAATGTATGACATAGGTTAAGAATAATATCTCAATGAGTAAAAAAATACCTTATGATTAAGATATACAATGAATCATATATTATGATTTCCCACTATTGTTGTTATTTCTCATTCTAGGTGTTCAGTCTTGGTCAATGGTTGGATCCAAAAGGAACCCTATGAACGGTATATGTGATAAACAATATGGTGATCATGAGTAACCAAATTTAATGATAACATGATTGAAATATATTGTGATTATAAATAATTATTTATAGTTATATATTATTAAAAAAATTCAGAATAACCAACTATTGGAATCACGAATGAAGGGAGGGATATAGTTCATTGAGAATATGGGTGGTGGATTCCTTGGAGGAAAGAAGAATAAATTTCATTCATGTTCAAGAAATGGAATGAAAAACTGTAGAGATTGTATCAATGAAATTATAAAATAATTCCTTTGTGGAAAAGAAAGGTATAGATAATTGAAATGGTGAGGAAATATTTTGATTAAGATAGATGGAAATAAATTTCATCCTTTGAAACCATTTATAATTCAATGTATTATGTGTGGGGAAAATGTTAATTATAAGATTCAATGCCCTAATACAAGGATTATATCATAAAATAATGAAGAACCATGGATATTTAAATAATTGAACGGTATGGATTAAATTTGTTACATATTGGTAGTAATGAATTACTTTGTTATGTAATTATATCAATGATATTTTGGATATAATATTCATGATAAATATATGGATTTTTCTTTATTTGTTTCAGTATTTTAAAACATATTCTACTAATATAAAAAAGGGATTTAGTGGAATGGAGATTATTAACATTTAAGATGTAAATTAGATAGTATTGGTGACCATTAAATTGGAAAAACAAAATGAAAATGTGAGGTTTGTTATATTTGATGATGTTCATTTCATTTATAGATTTATGGAAAGTTTATATTATTTAATTTCAAAATAATGATGGTGTTAAAAATTTAATCATATGTTTTATAAGGTGTTAACTTAAGGGTTTAATATTCCAACATGAGTTTATAAGTTTAAGGTTTTCAATATTTTAGAGGCATAGATACACATTTTGAGGTTTTAAAGGAATATATTTTGATTTGTTTTAAAAAATTTACTTGGTTTTAGGATTAATAATCATTTGAGGATTAAATAAAAATTATTAGTATTTATATGATTTTATGTTATTCTAATAATTGTATATTGTATTTTTGGAGATATATAATCATGATGGTAAAAAAGTTCCATATTTATATTGTGATATTTGAATAAATATTTATATCTAGGTAAGCATATCCCAATATTTTACTATTTATATTTCATTCATGATATTTTGTGGAATTTCACTACATTTTAAGTCATTAAAATGATTTATCACTGATATTAATGATATTTTTGGAACAATAACTTTGGATGAGGTATTTGTAACATTTAGGTTTAATATGTGGTTTAACATAAAATATTAATTGCTAAGAATGACATTACATTTTTGGGGTTGTACGTAAAAATGTACGAGATAACCATTTATGTTAAAAAATTATATAAAATTGAGGGTTTTAGGATAATTTGAATATCGAACCATTTAATATGGGAATAACCTATGTTGAACCTTCAGTGTTATTGTTGATATTTGGAGAAAAATATATCATTTCATGATATAAATGCTTACTAAAACTAGATAGTATCTTAAATTATGATCACCATTTTAGTTTTGGTTAATATTTATAGACATGTGGAATATATTTTCCCCATTTTATGGAATTTTTGATTAATTAAAAATTAATTATTGTTGATTAAGCATGAAAAATTCATCCTGAATAGTCATCGTTTGGAAAAAAGATGAATTTATTGTGGTAAAATCCGTAAAATATGAAATTATACTTGTCATGTATGTATATTTATTTACATTATTTGTTTACTTGTTAATGGAATCTATCATCCATAGTAAAATAATAATAAAATATAATTTTTATTTGTTTACATCATATTAGATGAATTTATGGGGTTTTGAACCCTCACTGATTTATGTTTTTGTGGTCATTAACCTTCCTATAACCACATTCTATATCATTATATATTTGTCCTTGGGTATTATGCTTATCTTACACGTTTATATTTTAACATCAAAAAATGTTCTCCCTGTTTAGGAACCCGAATATGTGATATTTCATGTATAATTTATTTTTATAACTCTTCATTTGAAAAAAAAGGTTTTATTATCATTATGTATATTATCAGTGTTCAATAATGAAAAACCATTGATGACTGAGAGAAAATTTCAGAGGTGATATTTCTTTATTGCGGTGGAAAAAATAAAGTTATATTAAAACAAAAAGTTGTTTAATATAATAGTGGATACGCAACACCGAGTGTAAGTGAACCGTGAGATACTATTAAATATTTATTATTTAATGTAACAAATATTGAATATCCATTGAATTGGTGGGTCTGAAACGTATTATCTATATTTTCAAATCTATATAATGTAACTAATCAATATAAATTTAATTTATTAATTCATAGGTAATGAGTATTTAGTTATTAGAAAAGTTATTTTATAATTCAAAAATAGATTATCATAAAAATCGATTTTTTCATTTAGTAAGTAAATATTATAATGAAATTTTTGAACTTTTATAAATTATATTTTTTATAAATAATATAATTTTTTTATAAATTATATAAAATTTGAAATTATATTATGATTAAATATTTATATTTTTCAACAAATATTTATTTTTCTATGAATATTGATAAATGAATACTTTTTATTGAAATCTATATTTTTGTAACAAGCATTTGCAAAGATAAATTTATTTAAAATGATTTTCAAAATTAAATTAGTTTAATTATATTATAAATAATACAATTAATTTTATTTTAGAAATTAATAAATTAATTCCTATAAAATATATAATTTTAATCTTATAAATTTTATTCTATATTTTTATATAGGAGTTCAATTTTTATAAGTAAGCCCTTTTTTGTTCTTATCCATTTTAAATAGTAACCAAAGGTAATAATTGTCACCCAGGTAAGGGTAAGTCATGTAATTATTATTAAAAATATCATGATAATAAATATAAAATTACCCTACAACTTTATTTAAATTCATCACAATATCATATTTTTTACTCACTCATTGAATGTCAGATTATTTGAGAATTTTTTCACTGGGATCTGTTTTTTACCTATAAAATATCTTATTTTTTGAAATATAAAAAATCACACTCTCTTTGTTTTAATATTATAAATGTTCAGTTATAAAAACTTATTTGATATATATATAATTATTTAATCATGGGAAATTATTTCTAATTTTTAGTGGAAAAAAAATTACCATAAATAATTACACAACACTGACTTCGTATTTTTTCAAATAATAGAAAAATAAAATAAATGATATGAAAAATATTAAAAGTGATATAATTTTAATGATTTAATGTTTCCGATAAATATTATATTTCAATATTAGTTTTTTGGATAATTTTAATCATTATATTAAATTATTTGTTTTTCCTTAATGTATTTAATTTCATATTAATTGAATTGTATAGAAAATACATTATTTATATTTTATAATAAATAATATATTATTAAATGATTAAAAATTCAAAAAAACATACATTCACCAAAATAAATGGTATGTGGTTTAAAACATCAATCATGATCCATTTAAAGATCATTTTAACATTTATGGTGACATTGTTGACACTTAAAGTGTAGAAAAGATTACTTTTACGTAACCTATCATAAGGGTCATGATTGGATTAAAACTAAAAGGATAGGGTGATAACATAACAAACAATTGTTAAAATATTATATTATGAGATGATTTAAACTCATCATCATCTTGTATATTAATTGTATCATTTTATTCCCATTTGGACTGGAAAAATAATTTATATTAAATTAATACTTTATGATGTTTCAGGAATACCCCTTCCTATACTTATAAAAGTACACCCCTTCCATGTCTCCTTTACACCACTTTGAGAATTCTTACATGGAAAAAAACATCCAATTTATATTGTAAAGACTTGGAATTTCCGTGGAATATTTTTTCTTAAATAGATGAGAATTTTACGAGTTCGCGAGAACTGACGGCGCATGATTCCAAAGCCCAGTGTGCCTGGAATCAATTTATGAAGTTTTGTCTGGGTACATTCTGTAAACGTACAAGGGGATTTTATAACTTTTGAACTGGTGCTCATAATTGAAATCTGAGGGCATTGTTGATCTCGTAGTGCTGATATTTACTTAAGAAGACTTTCACCTCGACGGAAGATGGTCAGGAATTAATGATAGTTTTTGGGTTTTATGTGGAATAATAATATAAAATAAGTGAATGACTTGGTTTTTTTATAACCACCTTGTAGAGGTTGGTGGTGGGGGCCGCCACCCCTAAACCTCCCATAAAAGGTTATGGTGGTGGGGCCCACCTGAACTCAACCTCCGTTGTGATGATTATATGGGTGGGGACCACCCACGTTTGAAGCCTCTAAAACCCCCCTCATTAATGAGGGAGAGCCGTTTTATATCCTCTACACTTAATGGTGCCATCCCACCCAATTTAATTAATTAAGCCACATTAATTAATTAAATTCCTCATTTTGAATTTATGCCAATGAACATAAATGACCACATAATCTATTATTTTGGAGGGGCTATTCATTTTTTGGAAAGGATGATTGAGGAGAATAGGAACTATTGGAGATAGAAGGCCAATGAGGAAAGGCTCTCCGATGAAGAACACCAACGAAGAACACCGACCTTATTCACCCTTTTTCCTCTGGATTTTCTTCCAAAGTGGTACGTCCTGACTTTCAACGAACGACGTCCATACTTCCTCCTCGTCCGCACCAACGAACGATACGCCGTAGGGGTTCAAACATTGTTTTTGTTCCTTGTTCTTCGTTTCTTGTCATGGTTTAGAATTTGAAGCCTCTTGATATCACACTAACTCAGAGGGTGCAGGATGAACAAACACGGCCCACCCCCTCCACATTCTTTGTGGAAATTGATGCTAAATACGGATTGAGACTAGAATGAGCGACTCTTGTCAATGATATTTTCCGATCAAAGGAAACGTCTCTAGGATTGCGTGGTTTCTATCGGAATGATAAACGAGCCACCAGAACTCGACCGTTATCCCGCGAAAAGATCACTGGCAGATGAAACCGACTTGTGTCATCGCGTGGTGGCGGTCGCGCAACTGCTCCGCTGGAAGAGTATCCAAGGACCTTGGCTGTTGTGGAGCATCGACGACAGTTGTAAGCCCAAACACGAAGGAGACAAGCAGCTCGAGCTTCTGGGTTGCTAAGGAGGGAACGACGAACCGCACTGTGCGGTGGACAGGAAGGGGGGTCGTGGCCCCTGGCAGCGGCCACCAACGCAAAGCCGGACACAAGTAAGACCGGCGGCCGGAGCCACCAGGCCGCTGGAAGAGGTGCGGTGCAACTGGTTCCACACGAGGAGTTGGAAGGACACTCGGCCAGCCGGAAACTGCAGGACCCCGCAGGGTCCTGCGTGACACTCCGGCGCCAGACTGACGCCGGTTCCACCCGATCAAATGACTATGTCGTTCAGGAACCAGGGGGCGAGACCTCCCCCCTGGACGCAGCTAGGGCGGACACCCACGGGCCGCCGGGATGGACCTAGTGCGGTTTGGGCCGCCAGCATGGGTCAGGCCGCCCCCGTGGGCCGAGCCACCCCCTCGGGCCGGGTCAGACCCGCGAGCCATTTCAAACCCCAGTCTATACCCGTTTTGGTCTGTTTTCACCTTTTCACCCATAACATGGGCTACTGGTATCCGATTGAAAACTCGTCTGCTCCAACGGAAATCATGGGGTGGGATGGTTCTTTTTTCATAACCTAGTAGAGTTTTAGACATAGTTGGTCTTTGTTAGGGTTAGATTTAACATAAATCCAACCGGGCCCTCAGAATGGAAATGCCAACAACTCTTAGGCCGGGAGTCTGATTGATGCACCGTCTGTTGTGTTGTGTGCATTATGATGAGACGGAACATCCAGATACATCAAAATTGGTATAAGATTCTATTGATGTATTGAATATTATCTTGAGGAGAATATCCACCCAGAATCAAACATGCTTGTAGAAACCATGTGGCTGGCTGCACTCTGACTACTGTTCTTGGATTTTGTGTTTGTCCAATAGTTCTAACTGCGGGTCCTTGATCTAGTGTGGGTCTGATAGCACTAACTTGTATTCATGGATCCTATGTGGGTTCGAAAGAATAGTTAGTCTGGGATCTTGTGTGGGTCCGACAGCTTAGCTGGTCCTCGATCTTGTGTGGGTCCGGCAACTCTGACTACTGTTCCTGGATCCCGTGTGGGCCAACAGTTCTAACTACTGGTCCTGGATCCTGTGTGGGTCCAATAGCTTAGATGAACCAGTGACTACATCTGATCATCTCTATCACTCTACAAAAGTTGCATACCTAGGTGATTTGAGTCAGTAACTTATGTTTTCTTCATGAACGATATAGATTACATGATAACATAGGTATATTTATGGGAATATACCTATGTGGGTTTATCTATTTATTTCTTACATTGTGGTTTATCCTTGTTCGATTTTGTGAGACCTCAAGGGTCTCGGGGTCCCTAATTTGTATCGTTATACTCACCCTTGCACGGCCTATGCCCGTACCTCATTGTGTTGGTTGCGAACGATGGAGAGCATTGAATGAGGATCCGATTAATAGGACTGGATGGAAACTAGAGGTGGACCTTACGATGAGTCGGTACACAGAGGAGACTAAAAACGTGGATTGCTGAGGAGGACATCTATACCTACCCTTCAGGTAAGAACCCTAGAGGATGACCTAGAAGCAGATTTTCTTTTCTTCAGTTGTATTTAATTTTTAGTTGTACTTGTACATTCCTGTTGGGCTTGTATTTCTGGCCCCTTTTAAATTTCAACACTCTTTTGTATACAATTATACTTAGCATTTTGCTTCCATATCATACTCTGTTGTGGGAGTTTTCAATTTATAAAGGAAATTTCTTCTTAGTTTAGGGTTTTATTCCTTTAGTGCAAATCGGTAGCTACTAGCCTAAGGAAGGTGGTTTTGGGGTAGTCACCCCACGGGCCCCAGGGGACAGGTCGTGACAAATTGGTATCAGAGGAGTCAGATCTATTGTGGAATGTAGGACTCTGATCTTCCTTTTTTGTGAAGCAATAGTGATAAGGGTACTGAGTTGCTTCTCAGTTCAGGGAGTCCAGTGTTGGTGTGGCGGTCGACATATTCATACACCAAGACCATGAATACTGATTTCCAACTCAGTGAATGAAAATACTGATTACATGTGTGTTTTTAAGAGTTTTCTTTGTGATCTATTTGATTACGCTCACCAGATATAACTTATTGATTGTTAATCACCTGTTCCTTTTTAGTATGTCTCCACATAGACAACTAGCTAGGGTATTTAAAGTTGTACATAAGGATAGCCCCCTGAACAATGAGGCCTCGGTTTATGTCCCTTTTCTAGCAGAGGCAACAGCGGTACCACTACGTATTAGGACACTGATGCCACCAGTCCTAGCAGTAGAGATTGCATGCTGCCTAAGCACATTGTAAAATTTCCAGTGCCAGAGGCCTCCCCGGTTCAAGGGTGAGATGGACCTGCAGACCGCTGAGGATAGGCTGGAGGCTGTAGTGAGAGTCTTCAGATTAGTAGGGACAACATCAGACCTCATGGTGATTCTTGCTTTCAGTCTTCTATAGGCAGTAGTAGGTAGGTGGTGGAGCTTGATGCTCCATGTTAACGATGAGGTGACACTTATCTGGGCAGAATTTGAGAGCCTGTTTCAAGAATAGTTTTTCCCATCCACCCAGTGTGTGGTGCAGATAGAGTTACTTCATCTGTAGTAGGGCAGTAGGACTATAGCTCAGTATTGAGCGAGGTTCACAAACCTCTTGCGCTACTCCACATATATGGTGCGGGACCCATTTTTCAAGGCTTGGACTATCGAGCATGGGATCAGGCTAGAGATCAGAGCTTTAATGATCTCCCTCAGCATCCCGATGTAGGTGGAGGTGTTAGAGAGAGCCCTACTAGTGGAGAGTTTCCTTGCCGAGCAGTCACCAACAGCGAGACACATCACTAGTCGACATGAAGCATGGTCTTCTGCAGCTTATAGTAGACAGATGTAGTAGAGGTCGAAGAAGATCAGGACATCCATTGGATGACCTCATGATATAGGTTCATTTGTGGGGGGGAACACGAGACAGAGCTAGTCATGGTAGGAGTGAGAAATGCTACTCTTGCGGCGGGCAGGGTCACATGGCTCGTGACTGTCTGACCCATCATACTACCGATAAATAAACGGTCGAAATACTACCCAGGTAGAGAGAGAGATTCAATCGAGGCAGTCCGCAGGGTGCAGGGAGATGTGGAAGAGGAGCGGGTCGAGCAGCTGTTGGTGGGTGACGTTTCGAGGTGTTACCGCCACCCCCACTAGTCAGTCCACCCCGATCGTCGGGAGCTGATGGACATGAAAGAGCTCAGCTCCAGGAATTTTAGGCTTATGATCATGGTTCTCAGAGATGATTTGAGGTACGATATGTGTCTAATACCACTTAGCATCAGTTCTTGTATACACAGGTGACAATCACTCTTTCATTTCCACTACCCTCGTTCAGAGCTCGGAGATTCCGATGGATTTGTTGGCTCGATCCTTATGGCTAGAGACTCCTACGGGAGTAGACTCGATGATTACACACTGGTGATGGCGGTGTGAGCATACTCTAGGAGGCGAGAGATTCAACAGAGATCTCATAGTAGCGGTGTTGAGGCCTTACGACGTCATCATAGGTATGTACTTGTTATATATAGTCCATGATCAGATCGACTGTACTAGGTGCAAAGTGTTGTGGGTCCGCATGGATGGGACTAGGTTCACCTTCACCGGTGAGAAGGGAGCCTTTTCAGCAAATGACGAACTTACTCGGAGGAGGGTGCATCCGATCACTCATCAGTTAGCCTGCCTTACCCTAAGAGCCATTGATGTGGAGAGTCCGAGCTATCCTATAGTGGTGGACCAGTACACAGATGTTTTCTCTGATGATGTTCTAGGACTACCTCCTCACAGAGAGGTGGACTTCTACATTGACATGTACCTCGGGATTACCCCGATATCTACACAAGTATATCAGATGGCTCCATCTGAGCTTTGTGAGCTGGGTTTATACCTATAGGACTTGTAGGGGAAGGGATTCATCTGGACCAATGTTTCCCCCTAGGCATCCCTAATTCTGTTTGCCAAGAAGGCGAATGGGATCTTGAGGCTCTATGTCGACTACCGTCACCTAAACTAGGTGACTGTGAAGAACAAGTAAAGACTCTTGAGGATTTATGACCTCTTTGATCAGCTGAAGGGAGCACGGTGGTTCTCAAAGATAGGCCTCAGATCAAGATATCACTAATTCAGAGTTCGATATGAGGATGTGTCGGAGACATCCTTTTGATGTTAGTACAACCACTACGAGTTCTTGGTTATGTCTTTGTGTGTAATGAATGCTCCAACAGTGTTCATGGGACTCATGAACAGGATTTTCCAGCCTTTCCTCGATCGCATAATCTTAGTATTCATCGATGAAATACTGATCTACTGGACTACTAAGGAGGAGCATGCCTACCATTTACGGGTATTACTAGACACACTTTGAGAGCACCGTCTTTATTGTAAGCTCTCGAAATTCTTGTTTTGGATTCGAGAGGTTCACTTCTTGGGAGAGTCATCTTGGAGGCTAGAGTTGCAGTGGATCCAGTAATGATTGAAGTGGCACTTTCTTGGGAGCCACCGAGGAGTTTTACATAGGTACGGAGTTTCTTGGGTTTAGTTGGATATTACCGAAGGTTCATTCCATAATTCTCCAGAGTTTCAGCACCACTATCATCCTTGAAAAAGAAAGGTAAACCCTACATATAGTTAGAGAGATGCTATCAGAGCTTTTAGGAGCCGAGGCAGAGGCTGACTAGTGCCCCCATATTGATACTTCCAGAGGAAGGCGTAGGGTATGTAGTCTAATGTGATGCGTGAGGGTCCAGACATGGGTGTGTCTTGATAGAGGATTGAGCATTGATCTCATATAGATCTCGGTAGCTGAGACAACATGAGCATAACTATGCTACCCATGACCTGGAGTTAGCAGTATTGGTCTTCACCTTGATGATGTGGAGGCACTATCTGATGGGGGAACGTTTTACCGTCTACTCTAATCACAGGAGTCTCATGTATATCTTCTCTCAGAAGGACCTGAACCTGAGATAGTGGTGATGGATTGAGTTCCTCAATGACTATGAATTCGCTATAGTCTATACTCCTTGAATGGGGAACATTGTAGAAGATGCACTCAGTAGTAGATCTGGTATACAGCTACTAGGAGAGGCGACAGAGAAGCTTGGTGCCTTTCAGATATCCATTGTGGATAGTGATAGGGAAACCGTTCTACAGTCCCTTATAGTCACTCAACCATTTCTTCAGCGAGTCAGGGAGGTAAAACATGGGGACGATGTCTGCGAGACATGACATGCTCTGATATCTATAGGGTAGGAACTTGATGGATTTTCTGAAGGTGGGGAGCATGTCATCCTCTTTAGAGGACGTACAATGGTGCTAGTGTCACTTTAGGAGGAAGTGTTGAGAGAGTTTCACACGTCCCCTCTAGCGATACATCCAGGATTGGCGAAGTTATACCAAGACCATCGACGATAGCAGTAGTGGCGAGGTATGAAGAAGGTAGTAGCATAGTTTTTCTCTCGATGCCTCACTGTTCATAAGGTGAAGGCAGAGAACCAGGTACCAGCAGTCATGGTTCAGCCATTAGAGGTCCCAGTTTGGGAGTGGGATGGGATATCCATGGACTTCGTGATGGGTATTCCACATACATAATGGGGTCACGACTCGATTTGGGTGATCATCGACCAACTCACCAAGTCGGCCCACTACATACAGATCAGAGAGCAGGGTTTATTTGAGACATTGGGATGCCTCTATTTTCAGAAGACTATGAGGCTACATGGATTTCCTTCTTCTATTTTCTCTAATGAAGAATCACAGTTTACTTCCCAACTATGGAAGGGGTTGCATGGGACTTTCGGGATGAAGCTACGTCTGAGCACCGCCTTCCATCCGAAGATAGATGGCCAGACTGAGAGGACCATTCAGACCCTCAAGGAAATGCTACATGCTTGTTTCCTTGACTTCAGTCTCAGTTGGGAGGTTAACTTACCCTTGGTGGAGTTTTCCTACAACAAAAGTTATCAGTCCACCATAGTGATGACACCTTTTGAGGCATTGTACGGACGACCTACAAGATTACCCTTATACTGGACTAACCAAGGGGAGTCAACACTAGTGGTACCTGAGATGATATGGGCTACCACAGAGAAGGTGGAGATCATCCAGGAGCATATGAAGTCTGTTGAGAGAAGACAGAAGTTATATGATGATAAGAGATGGAGACCTATGGAGTTCGAGGATGGTGACCATGTGTTTCTATGGGTCTCACCTCGACGAGGTCTATAGATATTTGGATGAGGAGGCAAGTTATCTCTGAAGATCATTAGACCTATCCAGGTCCATAGTAGAGTTTCCGAGGTTTCATACCACATATCTCTTCCAACTCTGTTGCACCAAGTGTAAAACGTCTTCCATGTATCTTAGTTGAGGAGATACGTGCACAAACCTTCTCACATCATTGACCATAGAGAGCTGGATGTCGACGTTGGGGTGAATTTAACGGAGGTTCCAATGATGATTGAGGATCGATAGGAGTGGGTCCTATATGGATGATCGATACCTCTGGTGCGCGTATGCTGGAAGCACGTGAAATTTCAGGAGAGCACATGGGAGTGGGAGGCTCAGATGCATGCTTAGTACTCTCACTTGTTCCCTTAGTTCAAGTTGTAGCTTACGAGGACGTAAATCCCTGAGGTATAGAGAATGTAAAGACATGAAATTTCCTTGAATAGTTTTTCATAAATACATGGGAATATTACAAGTCCGCGAGAACTGACGGTGCACGATTCCGAGGCCTGGTGTGCCAGGAATCACTTTCTGAAGGTTTTTTTCGAGTACATTGAGTAAACGTATGAGAGAGATTTATTAACTTTTGAACCAGTTCTTGGAATTGAAATCTGAGGGCACCGTTGAACATGCAACACCAATACTCTCTTAAGAAATCTTTCCCCACAACGGTATATGGTCGGGAATAAAATATAGTTTTTTGGGTTTTACGTGGAATAATAAAGTAAAATAAGTGCATGATTTATTTTATTTTATTTTTTTGTTATAACCACCATGTAGTGGTTGGAGGTGGGGACTGCAACACCTTAACCTCCCATTAGTGGTTATGGTGGTGGGGCCCACCCTAACTCCACCGTCGTGTGAGTATTTTTTGTTGTTGGGGACCACACGAATGGGAATCCTCTAGATCCCCCCACATTAATGAGGGGGGTGGGCCTCTTGATCTCCTCTACAATTAATGTTTCCAACCCACCCCATTTAATTAATTAAGCCACATTAATTAATTAAATTCCTCATTTTTAATTTATTCCAACGAACATAATTGACCACATAATCTATTATTTCAGGGGGTGGGTGGCTATTTATTTGTTGGAAAGGATGATTGAGGAGAATAGGAACTCTTGGAGATAAATTTCCAACGAGGAAAGGCTCTCCGATGAAGAACACCAATGATGAATGCCGACCTTCTTTGCCCTTTTTCCTCAGGATTTTCTACTAAATTGGCACATCATCACCTATGACTTCTTTCTTATCACTACCAACAAACGATACTATGTAGGGGTTCCAACCTTGTTTTTGTTCCTCGTTCTTATTTTTCCGTCGTGGCATAGCATTCGAAGCCACTTGATATCACCTTAATGCGGAGGGCGCAGGCCGAACAAACATAGCCCGAACCCTCCACCTTCTTTGCGGAAATTGATGCTAAATGCGGCTTGAGATCGGAATGAGCGAATCTTATCAATGACATTATCGGATCAAAGGAAAATTCTCGAGGAGTATGAGGTTTCGACCTGAATGAGAAACGGTCCACCAAAACTCGTCCGATGACCTGTGGAAAGATCGCTGGTGGATGGAACCGATGATGGTCAGTACGTGGTGGCAGTGGTGAAACTGCACCATAGGAAGAGTAGTCGTGGTCCCTGGACACGATGGTGTAGTGGTGGCCGGCACAAGCCTGGCAGCGAAGGAGACTGGTGGCTCGGGCCACCGGGTTGCCGAGGAGGGCACAGCACAACCGTGCCGTGCGGTCCACCCGAAGGGGGGCCACAACGGAGCAGCGGTGGCCAGAGTAAGGTTGGCCACAAGGAAGACTGAAGGCCAGAGTTGCAGGGCCGCCGGAAGAGGCACGACGCAACCGGCACTGCATGAGGAGTCAGCTTGCCACTTGGCCAGCCAGAAATTGTGGGACCCCATTGGGTCCCACATGACACACCACGACCACCCTGGCGACGGTTCCACCCACCCAAATGGATAATTTGTTCAGGAACGAGGGGCACAATGTTCCCCTACATGTGGCTAGGGCAAACCCCTATGGGTCGCTAGCGTGGGTCGGTCCTCCTTTCCGGGTTGCGCGACCCCCGCGGGCCCGACTGCCCCCTCGGGCCGGGTCGGACCCATGGGCAAGGTCCGACTCACAGACCATGTCAGACCTGAAGACAGGGTCAGACCCTAGTCTAGACCCCAGTCGGGCCGGGTCGGTCCGATTGGGATGGACCAGACCAGGACCCGTTTTAGCATGTTTCCACCTTTTCGCCCATAACATGGGATACATGTGTCCGATTGACGACCGTCTGTGGCGAAGAAATCATGGGGCGAGATAGTTCTTCTGGAATACCCCACATGAGTTTGAGACGCAATTGGGGTACAATTGGGTTTGATTGATCCTAAATCTAACGTCACCCTTAGAATGAAAATGCCAATAACTCTCAGATCGGGCATCCGATTGACGAACCATCTATCACGTTGTGTTCGTTTTGATGAGACGGAACTTTGGGATACATCAAAAGGGGTCTATAGGGAAATTGATGAATCGAATATTAGCAAGAGTAGTAGAACCTCCCGAAATAAAACATGCTTGTGGAAACCCTGTGGGTGGCTGTGCTCTGACTACTGTTCCTAGATCCTGTGTGGATCTAATAGTTCTAACTGCTCATCCTGGATCTTGTGTGGGTCTGAAAGCACTTACTTCTATTCCCATATCATATGTGGGTTTGATAGAATTTCTCGTCCTAGATCCTGTGTGGGTCCAACAGCTTAGCTGGTCCTAGATCCTGTGTGGGTCTGACATCTCCGACTATAGTTCCTGGATCCTATGTGGGTCCGACAGATTAGATGAATCAATGACTAAATCATATAATCTCTATCACTCTACAAATGTTGTATACCTGGGAGAGCTAAGTCAGTAACTTGAACGAGATGGATTACTCGATAACTTAGGTATATGTATGGGCATATACCTAGGAGGGGTTATCTGTAGATTTATTACATTTTGGTTAATCCTTGTTGGATTTTGTGAGACCTCGAGGGTCTCGGGGTCCCTACTGAGTATTGTTATACTCACCCCAACATGGGCTATGCCCGCACCTCATTGTGTTGGTTGTAGACGATAGACAACGCTGACTGAGGATCAGAGTAGCAGGACTAGACGGTAATGAGAGGTGGGCCTTATGACGAGTCGGTACACGGAGATGACTGAAGGATGTGGAGTGGTGAGAAGGCCATATGTACCTACCCTTCAAGTAGGAACCCCGGAGGATGAACTAGTAGCAGCTTATTTTTCTTCCATTGTATTTCATTTTTAGTTATACTTGTACTTTCCTATTTGGATGGTATTTTCGGACCCTTTTACTTTTCAGCATTCTTTTGTATACAGTTTTACTTAGCTTTTTGCAGCCATTTTTTACACTTTTCTATTAATTTTCAAGTTATAAAGGCAATTCCTTCCCAGTTTTGGGATTTACACCTTTGGTGCTAGTCACCAGTCCCGAGCATATAGAAGGCAGGCTTGGGGTAGTCACGGCACGAGACCCGTGGGATGGGTCCTGACCTATCTTTTCAAAAGAAATAGATATATTTTAGTGGTTATTTTACTAAAATCAATGTAATCTCTTGGATACTCTAGTGGAGATCTAATGCAGTTCTTTCAAATAAGTGGTAATCACCTTAACTGGTTACTTTCATTTTACATAACATTTATCTCCAATAAATCTATAGTATTTTTTATAAAATAATAAATTCATAATAAAAAATATAATAATGTACTAAAATTTTATAATGATTCTGATACCACCATTCTACAACCAATTTTCAATCTTATAGAAAATGAATGTATCGATTGTTTATATGTACGACTTACCCTCTCCACGTAGCCATACAATCCATTTTTAATCATTATCTTTTATTATTGAGTATTATGATGGGATTATTGTTTAAATAATATATTAATAACATAATTATAATTATTTAATTATATAATCATATATACCTTCTTACATTCCAATCCATTCAAAAATGATATCGTCGCACATGTGTACTTGTGGACCACAACATCCATGTAGCGATGTCCATAATATTTCCATCATGTGTTATTGGGATGATAATGGAGAAGAATTTAGTGAATATATATGATATATACGATTTGAAAATGATTTTTTATTGGATAATAATTATTTGATTTTGTTTTTTACCATCCATTGAGAAGTGAAAACAATGCCCATGTATATTTTTTTCTTCCCTCTCTATGAATGGTGTTATTCATTTTTCATTGCATACAATTTATAGATGACTCTAATATAAATATATTGGATATATATATACATATATACTAAATTTATATCATGAAAAAAATTGTGTATATGATGGAACCATGATCATTGTTCAATGGCTGAAACTATCAATCCTAAACTTGTGAGAAAGATGAAACAATTATCATAGAGAACAACAATTTTAATAAAAAATTATTAATAAATAGTTGATAAAATGATCTAACAAAACCCTACATTTTAATATATATATATATATATTGGATTATTATTCTATATTAAATTTATAATATATCTATATTTATTATACAGGAGGTGCAAACATGTATTAAAGATGTCAGATACAAGGTAGTGGATTTCATCTCAATTTTCTTTCATTGAGGAACATTTTGATGTTGTCCATATAATTTACTATATGTTGTGTATATAGAATAACAATTTAATATGTTATATAATTAATACAACTTTATTCAATATATTTTATGTTTTAATTCAAATTATATCATCAATAGGGATTTTACATGAATATTACAATGTGTTATGGAGTTTCATAAATCAATTTCTTATGATTTGTTTATATTACTTACTCACTATATTTGATAAGATAATATTTTGTATTTAATGAACATTAGTAATCTTATATTTAATTTCCACTTGTGTTTTTGGGATTTATATTTGTTACAAATAATCTCTCCATTGAATATTTCTTATGTCAATGACATGATCTTTTTAAGGGTTTCTAATCTCATATTTACATTTGCGAGTCATATTATATACTCACAACTTATTTCATTTATGTACTGAATATAAATTCTTTTGATATGTTTTAATATCAATATTTTATCTTAATGGAATTTAATCTTTCATTTGATGTAGTTATTTCATGGGTATTATTATTCAAATTTCCCCAATGTGGTAGGAGTTTATTTCAATATACTAACAAATTTTCAGTTATATTTATAAGTATATATTTGTGAAATTATTTGATATTTTTATTTTATAATAAATATATTTCTTATCATCTGATTATTTTGTAGAATTAAATGTCATCCTTTCATTTTATACTCAATAAGTACATAAGTTACCGAAATAATTTTTTAATGAAATATGACTACCGCTCTAGTGTGTTGGGAAACTTTTGCTTAAATATACCTATTTTCATTAAAATTATATCAATAATGTATTTAATATTATAAAATTATTTATTAAATTTTTTTAACTATTATTCCCTTTTATAAAATGTTTTAAACGTAATTTTCCTATGTTTATCAAAATGTGGTACTTTTTCAATTTTATAACAAAATATTGAAAGTAATATTTTTGTAACATTACTAAATTGATAATAATTTCATACATTATTGACCACTAAAATGATTTTCATGTATCCATTACATGTTTACATTTATATTTTAAAAGAAATTTATATTTCTAGAAATATATAAATTTTTTATTTTAAAATTAGATTTCCAAATGAAAAGGTTTTTTTCTTAAGAATTTTTTAATGATATTGTTATGTTATTTAAACTCATAAATGACAAAAAAACATTTAATCTACATATATTCCAATTCGGATATGTTGTAATGATACTATCTATATTCTTCATCTAGATAGTTTATGATGAGTTTGACGTGGGAAATATTAAATTTTTATATGCTTAGTTTTTCAAAGAAATGATTATATTGATTATGTATGGAATATTTATTCTCATTTTTTATATGATGAATTAATTATAAATAATATGTCGATGAAATGTCTAGCTATAGTCTTTAGATTTATTTAAAAATTTCAGCTGTTAATTTTTTTTATATTTGGATGAGGCCATATCCATTTATGTAAGATGATGTGGAGTGAGGATTTGATGATATGTTTAAGGTTTTCAACATTCTACATTTCATCATCATGAGATTAATTATTTATGTCCATGTTATTATTTTTATAGTTATGATATCCGTGGATTAGTTTTAAGATAATGTCATTAATTATATCACAATATTTAGTGATCATTTATTTCTTACATACTATTCCTTTATGCTCATATTATTAATTAAATGAATTTTTTTTCAACATTTTCCATTCCATATTGATTAATAATTATTTAATAGTGATAGAATATACTATTTGTATCCCTTAATGAGAAACTATAGTCAGCATATTTGGTTTCCCTTCTGCTAGACATAAAAAGTAATATTGGAATGAGTTCATAGATTCGTAATATTTACTTTCACTATTTTATGTATTTTATTTTTTCAAATGTAACGTGACTTTAAATTATATACCATGTTTACCAAAACTACTAAACTGTTTGGAATGTTTGTATTTGATTTCTTGTTTCATATTACAATTTAATTAAATAATAAATTTCACCAGTATATTGTTTTTAAGAGTATTAATGTTGGTATCAGATAATGTTTAATGGAAACTATGGGAACTATATTTTGGGAAACATATATTATGAAATATAAACCGATTGATTTATTTTTACATATGTATGAATATATTTTTGTAGTGATCCAACCCCAGTAGTCTTGATGCAATGTCTTCTTTTATTATATTGGCCTTAGATAAATAGATTTGAATCATAAAGGACTGGATATTTTACTAATCTTGGAAGACATGATAAATAAATGATTCCAATATTTCATTTTAGAACACCAATTACAACCTATTTTTTTCATGAATAACATTTTCCCTCTATAATATTCCTTCATATAATTATTAGTACACTTCGTTAAATCATTGGAAATAAAACAAAATAAGGGTGAGCTAAAATGTTTAGTAATGTTTATGTACAATTGAAGAAATCACAAATCAATAAGAATAATAAATATTTAAATTTATATAACCTAACACACATTCTATGAAAACAATAAATTAGGAAGGATGTTCACTTTGGGAAATTATTAATGTAAAAATATCATGTATAATAATCCATATAAAAAGTTATATAAGTGAAAAAATATTAAATTTAATCAATAACATGAATATAAAAAATGAATATGTCATAATCAAAATGGAATGGTAAATAACTAAAGGAAAATTACATTTAATCAATATCTATGAGAAAAATGAATCAAGATTTAATATCATTGTGAAAATATCATGGATAAAAAAACAAGACATAATGAAATAATATAATAATTATTTGATGTCAGGATTACCAATAACATCATTCCATTATAGTCAAGATCTATCCTAAAGAAAGATTAAAATGGATGGGTATAATCCCATTTAACTAATGCTAGATAATTTATTCATACCATTATACAATTGATGCATCAAGGGGATATCTATAATCAAGTCCCACAATTTTCATTCATGTGAAAATAATTAATCATATATCAAATAATCATTTTAATGTATAAAAAATGAATCACTTCCTAAAATATCAATAATGAGTAAATAATATAGATTTTATCAATATTTTCCCATATAGGAATATGAATTTCAACATAGAACACAATATGTAGAAATTAGACATCATTTATGAAATAAACATAGACATGATACATGTTATAGATAATTAGTGGAAATTCCAATGATCACATGATTATGAATATTTTAAGGGGTAGTTAATGAAAACAAAAAAATTCATGAAAGTGAATATAAATTCTATCATTAGTCAAAACAATTATATAATATCAAAATGAAGATTACATATGGTATGAAGTTAAAATTACCAAAGGTAAATATAATAAAAATAATGGTTTTTTTATGGAAGAATAGAAATTCCAAAAAATACCATAGAAACATTCATGATGAAAATAAAATTTTCTTTTTGAAAATCACTTTTTATGTCATAAAATATTTTAAAAATGATTTTCATTGATTAACTATTTTAAAAAAGAATAATGAATATAATTTTGGAATAAATTTTTATTTAAAATATAATTTTGGAATTGAAATGAAGGATTAAAATAAATGATGATGGGTAGATTGATACATGACATAAATATTAAAAAGAACAATCCCTTTTCATTCTAAAATAGATAGAAAAGTTCCTTTTTCAGAAGATGAAAAGATGACTCCTTTTGAATAATCTGTTAAAATATATGGTAAGGGTAAAAAGTTATTTAATAAATAATTTTTATTAAATTAAATACATTTTTGAAAACATTTTTCGGAAAATGTTTTTTTGATGAAAAAATGATTTCGATTAGAAGAGATAAATTAAGATGTGTTTTGATAAAAAAAATTTAAAAAATAAGTTTTGGATAGTGTTAAAAAAGGTATTATTTTAGAAAATATCATGAATAACCATAATAGAATAAAATTAATTGGTTTTATTATATAATGATCAAATAATTTCAATGATATTCAGGAATAAACTATCTCTATTTGAATGGCATTGTGAAATTAACCCTTTTAATGATCATAACATTGAAGATAATATTAATAATTAATATTATAGTGTATCAAATAAAAATAAAAATAAAACAAGTTGAAATAAAATGTAGGACAATCAAAATTTATTGCACACAAATTCATAGAATATCAATGATTAAAAGAAGTAATATAACACAATGATAAAAATTTATGTAATAAAATTTTTCACCACTTCATAACCTTAATGTCAAACCCCCTAATATGAAATAATTCAAATTCAATCTTAAAATACCTAAAATAATAAATTATTGATAACATTACAAGTCAATGGGGAAGTATTTATACCATATAATTTTTTTTGGTGCATATCATTATAATATGCCTTAATGAAAAGAAATGGAGGTGAAATCCCTTACTTTGTTCTATCATTTGGTTGAACATGTATTAAATTCGTGTATATAGGACTAGAAAATATTATTGACATATAAAATAACTATATTAATATTTATAATATCATATATTATCCTTTTATAACATCATATCACATGTTCATTAATTATATTTCATTATTTCCATTATTTCATGTGATAATTTCCATGTTTTACCATGTGTGTTACATCATGAAAGATTCCATTTTTTTGTATATTATATAATTATATCATCCCAATTATAATAATAATTAAATAATTATCATATTTTTACATCAATTTTACATTTAAACACAATCATGGAAACAATTCTGAATAATAGAGTATATTGCAATCATGGAGATGGACGACATTACGTACGCATGAGTAACATTTAAATATTTAAATAATATTTTTTGTAAGGTTGTATGTAATATTATTTAGAAAAATAATGATCATAATATCACATATATATAATAATATTTATTTATATATTATTATATATATCATCAATGTGGTGTGGTGATGAAAATAGAGTCACATCGCTTAATGAATGCGGTGGTCCATATGTTCATGAACGATGTTGTCATATTTAACGGATAGAAATAAAATTATATATCATCTTTGATAAAGGAAATATATTTGATAAAAATAATTATTATTTCATTTTTACACATATAATCATTATATTAATATTTATTACATTCTATGTTAAGCATTGGTTATTGATGCATCACATCGTTGCACGAGGCAGCAGTCCCCTGTAGACACGAGTGACATTATTGTTCCCACTATTAAATAAAAATTAATATATATATATATATATGAAATAATTAATCTATAGGAATACATATGTTATAAATATCATATGAATTTTTTATATCCTTTATCATAACAAACCATGGAATATGGTACTGGAAAAAATGAATGACATTGGTTCACGAGGAAGTTGTATGTTGTACACACAAATGATGAATTCATAACCCATTTACTAGAAGTGAGGAAGGATTTATGTAATGTAATTAATTTAAAAAATTTAAATTTAATATAATATGATTTTTATATCAAAATTATTTAAAAAAATTTAAGGAGTTTGAGTAAAAATATTAAAACGCTTGTCGAAGAACATTATAATATTTTGTATCCTCATTTAGTTAGCACTGAATAATTACTTGGATTTATCTATTCAAAAAATAATAATGATTTTAGAATGTGGTTATAGAATTGTTGAAGTGATTTGGTTATGTATTTTTTAAATAAAAATGGTTTGATGGTGTTAATAAGAGAGGATCATGGGAGGCCTTATATAAGTTAGGCAATAAGTACACATTTAATTTTTTAAAAAATAATTTAATAAAAACAAAGTTTTCATCTTTCCACAAGCCTAAAAAATCGGTAATAATTAATATTGGAAGAGATAATATTGAAATATTTCAATAAAATGGGTGTTTTAGTAGTTGTAAGGTCATCCTTAACCCTTATCATGTCAGTTTAACATCACGGGTGAATCAATTTTCACCTTAACCATGAATTTTTTTTAATGTTTTCACAATTACATTTGGTAAAAAATAATGATAAATATTTTATAAATAAAATATTATTCTGATTTCAAATATTTAAATCATTTTTTAAAATTAAATAAGATGAAGTGGAAATTTTTAATCTAAATTTATCTCATAGAATTGACAAGATATAGTGATTTTAAATAGAATATTTTAAAATGTTTACAATGATTTAATATATAAATTATATATAAAAATGATTAAATTGAGAAAATATGATTAAGAGATATACAATTTAACTATTTTTAAAATATAAAAAAATTAACAAAGTGAGAAAATATTATAATTTTATTAAATGAAAATGTAGTTTTCTCTTATAATATCGTATTTTTTAATATTCATCGAAAATTGATAGTTTTTGGAAAAATATAAAAAATCACCCTATGGTAATTTTGATATTATGATTTATAAAGTTAATATTTTTAAAAAAATATATTTTCCAAAAGTATAAAACATAAATTTAATTTTTTTGAAAATTTCAAGAAATCCATTTTTTAGAAAAGTAGATTTTTTCAAGAAATATTTCATTTTAATTAAAATGATTCCTATTTTATTAGTAAAATATATAAATAATAAGAATATTTATATTTTATTGTTTCCAAATTTAGAAAACACTACTCAAACACTCCATTCCAATGGCTAGGCGATAATAAATTAATAATAGTCATAATAATAAAAGTATATTGTTGTTCTGTAATGGTCTTGTGTGTAACATAAGCTGTTGAATAAACTCATTTTTTTGGGTAATAAAATCTAAAATCATAATTCCTTGTCACATATGGTATCAAATAAAATATCAAAATTTTATAATATTGGGGTGTTACATTCTCCCCACCTTAAATAATCTATTTCCTCACAATTTAAACGCGATAATAGAAATCATGTGTATAACGACCCGTACTTTACATGCATTGTTATTAACTCAGAATTGGAGCATACTTATTACAACATATAACAAAACCATGATAGGACTGTATATCTATAGTGTCCTTAGAAACTGGGAAACATAAACAACTGGTTCATAAAAAATCTACATTGTATCCCATTAATTTCATCATATCTAGAGTCCCTTTTGGCATATCCTACTTAATACCCTTCATCTTGTCCTAGTGAAAAGGAAACATAAAAAAGGGTGAGCTAAAATGCTCAGTAAGGATAATCAAAAGAAATATCAATCATATCATATTCATAAGAACATAACATTTGAAAATCGTAACCTACAAAAGAGATCATAATATCATAACATTAGATAAATTGTAGTAGTGAAATTTAATCCCAATAATCATAACATAAAACATGAAACTTTGTGGCATACACACATAATCATAGAAAATCATTTCATACATGTAAAGACTCGTTTCCAAGACTATCATGGAAGAAAAAGTCTATTTCTGAACCGATTTCACTCCTCATTCTAGTCCTGCATCATTGAACCAGATTAACTTTCTGTTCCAACCATGTCTATCTCATGAGATATAAATCTTTACCCAATGCGTTAGAGGGAGATATAGGTCCCACCCATCTCATAATGAAACCAATATTATGTGTTCCACAAAGTCATAAATCATATATCATAGCATAACCCATGTAATAAAAATTGGATTCTTAAACATCATGCCATCCTAACAAATCCATATAAGATAAAACGACTTCATAAAAATAATTTCATCATAATATTATAAATTAAATGTAAAAATAGGTATAGAAACAGAACCCTATAATATCTTAGATGGAAAATAATTTTGATAAAACACTTGAACTCCATTCTTGTGGAAAATATCCTTTCTACTTAGAAATATTTTTTCCTTTCTTAACATGTCTTAAAATTTCTAAATAAAAGAAGTTAATTAAAAATAAACTGGAAAACATGTACAGGAATCTTCATATAAATAATATTATATAAAATATTATAAATCTATTCATGCCATATAAATTAAGAAACATTCTTCTCATACATTAGCTGGAAAATTCAGAAGGCATCTCGTGCTAAAAGTGAAAAAATATTCCTTTCATATCTCTTACTAAAATTCTCCAGTTGGTAGAATTGGATTTAAAAAATTGTAGGAGATTAGAAATAATATTACATATTTAGGAAACATGGAAGTGGATGATAAATATGCCCCAGTAAACTCTGAAGTATAAACAATCTTAGATAAAAAAATAAAATTGTGAGATTTTCCCTTACCTTCGGTCTGATGTGCTTCGTGCATATCCAAACCTCCTATATAATGATTTAAATAAGGTAATTGGATTATTATAGAATCATTTTCATTGTTATAATATGTAACACCCCGAGATTTTATGAAAAATATTCTTTTTAATTTCATTGATGTCTTGTGTTGTACGCTACACCAAAAGGAGCTTGCACAACACACATCATTGACTTGCCTTGCATTACACGCAATCGCGACCTTCCTTGATAGCGTGTGTAGTACGCAATACTGAGTTTCACTAAACAACGATATGCTATTAAAATATTATTAAAACTAGCTATTATGAATAGTAATAACCACTTTTTAAAATTTTTAAAATTTTAGTTTTCAAAATGGACTTCATTTTTTGGATTCGGAATATCGAAATTAGCATAGGGTGAAATTTTGGTAATTTTAGGATAACTTTCATATTTTGATGAATGGTGAAAATTACTAAATTTTAATTAAAAACAACTTTTTCAATCGAAATATTTAATAGAGATAAATAATTTATTTGAGTGGTTTTAAAATATATTGAGAATATATTTTTACAATTTAATACAATTTTGGTCATTGGATGTAATTTCAAATTTTAACCAGACATAAAGAAGTGTCAATCTTTTGATAGTTATTATCTCTTAAAAACACGCTATTTGTTTTGATGATGAGAATTAATTTTTAAATTAATTAATGCAACTGATATGTTTTAAATTTGATAAAATAGACATAATTTTTGACTTCATAATATCAAATATAGCATAGGCCTAATTTTTGGTATTTTTCTGGAAACTTTCATTTTCTGATGAATAGTGAGACCACTATGTGGTAGTTAAAAAAATGAATTTTTCATAAAAATTAATTTTACTGCTTCTGTGAATGGAATTTCAAAAATCTGAGAGACACGGCTGATGTCAGTAAGTAAAATGTGGTTCAATGAGATTAATATAATTTTTGGTGAATAGTAACTTTTTACTTTTTTTACCACGGTTAAAAGTAAATAGGGTAATTAAGGGTAAAAATGATATTATTATTACCCTAACACATGTCCTAATTCTATTGGATAAGTGTAATTAGACCAAAAACAACCTTAGGAATAAAATATGACCATTTAGGCTCACTTGGATTAGATTAGGAAATATATTATTAATTTATTTAAAGAAGGGTTAAAATAGTTAAAATCAATGTTTAAAAAGTATATCATTTTTAATATAGGGGTATACATAAGATAAATTAGATTATAAATATTCATTAGAAATCTAAAAATATTTCCTACAGAATTATATTTTATTTGTAATTTTTAGACTTTAAATAAGTTAGTTTATTTATGACACAAAGATGATGCAGTAATTATCCTATTAATGAAATATTGACATAATTGATGTTATAAATATCCAAATAAATGTAATTTGAGACTTTTTATGAATTAAAATATTTTCTAGGTTAATATGACATGTTAGTATCGATTTAATTTACTTTTTCCGAACTAATCATTCTGTTATGATTTTTACGAAAATCAATTACTAAATAGTGACAAAAGTGACATAAAATAGTTTTTAAAACAAATATTATATTATTTGTTGTAATTTTATTCCTAAAAATCTATGGTTTGGAAAATTGACTTAAATAAAGTTATATTTTTTAATAATAAACAACTTGGGGTTCGTTTGGCTTGTTATTTTATGTTTATTAACCTTATAGTGTAAGAACACAAAAAGACACGGTAAAAGTAAAATTATCTAACATATGGTTAAATATAAATGATAAGGTTAAAATAGGAACCTAAACTTGTCTTAATTATATTGTATGAGAGTATTTCAACCCATACCCACCTTAGCTTCAAAATAAACCATTTTGGAGCTATTTAAAACCGAATTTGATTTTATAATAAAAAAATAGTTTTTGTTCTTCCAAAAGAGCCCCTCTCCTCCCTTATAAAAGGGCACCTCCTCCCTCTCTTCCTCACACCACATTGAGCCTTAAAACTCGGTCAAACCCTACCAAATTCTCTTCTACACTTCCCTATTTATATCCTAGATTTCCTGGTCTTCTTCAAAGTCCAATTTTAGTGCCCTAAGAGGAAGACTCAAAGAGGTGCTTCAAAGAAGAGGTAATGTCTGTTACCGATTCTTTCAACTTTATTTCTTCTTCCACTTCTTCTTCTTAGGTTGTTTCATTATGAAGTAAAAACATCAGTATCACTCATATAATGATATGTTATTATAAGTATTAAAAAACCCTATTTCACCATCTATCCATCCTACGGAAAACAAAATCACCGGGCGTGCGTACGTACGGAATACCGTCTCCACGCCGTGGTGTAATCTGCTATCCACCACCACCTTACTTGGATGGGTATAATGGTGTAAATAATAACTATATATGATTATTGTAAAGTGATATTTATTCTGAAATAGTATACATACACTCCAATATAATTCCATGATCATGAGAACGATATCATCACTTGTGCGTACGTACGGACTGCCGTCTCCACGACGCGATGAGATTCATTCTCCACATTAACCATTCATGAATGATTATAAAGTATATATTATAATTAATAATGAAATATATGAAATAATAATGGTACTGTATTTATGTGTATATATATGTATGTCTTCTACTTAATTCCATTCAACTCAATAAAGAAACGAAAACAACGTTCATGCGTACGTACGACCTACCGTCTCCATGAACGGTGTATTTCATTCCATTTACTAATCTATTATATATGTCTACATTCTGAATATATATTATATATAAATCATGTTTTATATTCTGTAATTATGTAATCATTATCTAAGTAATCATATTAATAATTACAAGTCAAAACACGGACGACAAATGAAACGATTTTACCCAAAAACGCCATTTAAAATGGAATTTACAAAAGAACGAGAAAAATAAAGTCAAAAGTGAACCATATATGATATCATAACAATGAGTATGATTCCGGAATAAGTCAAAGACATTATTTAAATCATTATACAGGAGTTTTGGACACTTACGAAGCAAATCAGACCTAAGGTAAGGGAAATATCACAATCTCATTTTTATCCGAGATTCTTTATACTTTGAAATTTACTGGGGTGTATTTTATCATCCACGTCCATGATCCCTCAACATGTAATATTGTTTCCATCCACCTAAATTTTTTTAAATCCAATTTTACCCTTCGGTGAGTTTTTAGTAAAGTATATGGAAGGAATTGTTTGTCGTTTTTCATACGAGGTACTTTTTGACTTTTCCGGCAAAAGTACTAGAAGAATGTTTTTTTTAACTTATACGACACGAACAGATTTTTACAATTGTATAAAGGCTTATTTTCATGATACTTCCTAAATAGATTTCATGGCTATTTTCAACAAAATCTTTTTCTTTTAAAATAGCATTACTTTTTGTGAAAATAAATTGATTTTGAAGAAGAAAGGATATTTTCCTCAAGAATTCATTTTAAGTGTTTTATCAAAACATTTTTCCATCTAAGATGACATTATTTCATATGTGTATGTTTCAAGTATAAAGACTCTATGATTTACATGGTTTCAATTTTCTTATTATGAAATGATATCCATTTCGTTTATATAGATTATGTGATTATGGGATGATGTTTACGAAACCCATTTTATTTATTGGGTTACTATGAATGATGTATGTTTATTTTGTGGCACAAGTAACAATGATTTCATTATGAGATGGGTGGGACCTATATCTCCCTCCAATGCATTGGGTAATGATTTATATCTCATGAGATTGACATGGCTGGAACGAAAAGTTAAACCGGTTCAGTAATACAGGACTGGAACGAGGGGTGAACTCGATTCAGAAAGGGACTTTGTCCACTAAGATGGTCTTGACATCAATGCCTTGGCTTCTATGGAAATCATATCATGTGCTTAATTGTTTCCACAATTATATGTTTTATTCCCATGCTATTTTATCATTCTTAATGTTTCTTTATGATCTATGCCTTACGTACTTCCATGTTTTATGTCATTGCTTAAGCTTTTGATATTTAAACATTATGTTCATGTTTTAAGTTCAAATGTATATGGTATGTTTTATTTTATCCATTCTTACCCTTACTGAGCATTTGAGCTCACCATTTTTATGTTTTCTTTTCCCCAGGATATAAATAAAGGTTTTAGGTAGAAAAAAAGGGGAAGATCTTTTTGGGAGATGTTGAAGATCTTTCACCACGACTAGAAGATTACGTTCCATGTTTCCAAAGACAGTAAACTATTAAGGTCCGTGTGTGTGTGTTTTTGTTATGTACTATGTATTCTGCAAAAGTAATGTAATGTCCATGTATGTTAATCTTTGGGTCTCTAAAGTTGGTATCAGAGGAAAGGTTTAGTCATCCTTTGTAAACTAGGATGCGAAAATGATAGTGAGATCCCTAGAGATATTTCTAAGGTATGTCTAGGGATGTCCCTAAGGATAAGTGTACGTATAGGATATAGTCCTAGAACTACGGTAACGATCATAGAATTTAACCTAAGATGTTAGATATTGAGGGTGCTCCCCCTTTACTATGTTGCTTTCCCTAGCATGATTTTTTCCTCTCACAATATTCTTTTTGGGTTTTAGAAAATGGCTGGAAATAAGAAGATTCATGATAATGGAGGATATGAAGGATAATGGAATGATATTCTTTATGAGAATCCAAATGAACCGGGATTTGGAAGTCCAAACATCGTTATTATGCCTAATCAGCAATCTCATAATATGATCAATAATCTCAACTTTGGTAAGTTTCCTGACTCAGATAATAAGAGAAAGATGGAGTTTCATAATGATCATAGAGGAAATAAAGATCAATTTCCCTCATGTAAATCATGTGGGAAGAGGAATCGAGGAGATTGTTTCAAGGGAACTGGAAGATGCTTTGGGTGTGGAAAAGAAGGACACAAAGCTAGTAAGTGCAAAGGAAATGGTTCAGTTAACACCATGGACGAGGATAATGGTATTGCTACGACATCAAAAATGGTTAAATGTTTTAAATGTGGAATGTACGGGCATTATGCAAAATAATTCCCTAAGGTAAAGTCTCATGAAGAGAATCAGTACGGTCTTATGGGTAGTATTTATGTTGATGATGATGAAGAGACTACAAATGATATGTGAGATGAATGAATTGTTGAAGCTCGGTCAATGGTTTAAGAAGGTAGTGGAATGATTACATGTTTATCAATTGTAATGTTGTATAAGTAATCTCATGGTACTGTGGAATAAAGAGACATCTAAGGATTGTTACATTGTTGTCATTCCTAAGTTCTGAAAGTGTTTGATTATTGGTATTAGTAACCATGAAATGTTATTCATCTATTTTTGTAAAATAGGTGATATGCGCATAATGAAGGGATAAGGAGAAAATTAAATGTTTGATATTATTCATTAGCTCATGACAGACATAAGGAGAAGGTTATATCATGGTTTGAGTATATAGAATTTTTGGATTTTTGTATGTGGAAAGAGTTAACTTTTGACAGAATTCATGTTTTCACTAAAGTTCAATGGGAATTCATATTTTCAAAAGAATACATGATTAAGGTATTCACATGATTGGAATGTGACCAACAATATATATGGGGGATAAATGATGGTATTCACATGCTTAGTTGATGACATTTCAAGTAATCGTTTTCCTTATACTATGAGCTTGGACCGAAGTATTTTAGATAACCCTAAAGATTGGAATGGATTATGTTAGACATATGCTGTTATTATTTAAGGATAGAACTTTTTTCGATATGACTGATGGGATTATATAGTAGTGTAGTTTTAGAAAAAGGACAACCTGCAGGACGAGCGACAACCCATCGCATCAGACAGGGCTGTGGGAATCGAACCCACAACTGAAGTGCGACTGGCCTTTATCGCCTACCACTGGCCTACGGGAAGACCCTAATTAGTAGAAACTAGTTTTATTATTTTACACAGTATAATATAAGAAGTATAAGTCCATTTTAGGAACCATATATGATTAATCTCACCATAGATGGACTTATGTATTTTTGATAACTTTTCTGACCTTTTGTTTGAGACAGATGGAATGACCCATCATTCTATCACATGATCTGCTAACACATCACGAATGAAAAATTCAACTTCATTTCATTAAGAGATGAAGTGGAAATTGTCTGAAGAACGACCAATAGTGAGACTATACCAAAATCACGAAATTGTTTCTTCTAATTACAATTTCATCAACTTTAGGGAAATGATCTTGAAAACCAAAAATATTGTCCTATTACTCTTATATCTGATGAATTATATGGTACCATAGATCATCAAAAATCTATGGCTTTGTGATTGTTGGCATTTTCATAGCCATGTTCTCTACCACTCTCTTTCAGAACATGATGGTTATATTTCTCTTCCATATCCATATTTTCACCTATGTTCTCCTATGTGGAAACCCAGTGATTAGTTAATTTGGGTAACCGTAACATTTCATACTTTAGTTTTTAAATCCATGTTTTGGTATTCCTTTTTACGATGTCAGATTCTATTAAAAAAAAATTCGAGTAGTAAACCATTTATAACCCCGACGAATTTCGAGGGGGAAATTCATTTTAAGGGGGGTAGAATGTAACACCCCGATATTTAATAAAAAATATTCTTTTTAAGTTCATTAATGTCTTGTGTTGTACGCTACACCAAAACGATCTTGCAAAACATGCATCATTGACTTTCCATTCACTACACACAATCGAGACCTTCCTTGATAGGGTGTGTAGTACGCAATACCGAGTTTCACTAAACAACGATATGGTATTAAAATATATTAAAAGTAGCCATTATGAATATTAATTACCACTTTTTAAAATTTTGTAAATTTTAGTTTTCAAAATGGACTTCATTTTTGGATTCTGAATTTCAAAACTAGCTTAGGGAGAAATTTTGGTACTTTTCAGATAACTTTCATATTTTGAAGAATAGTGAAAATTACTAAATTGTAATTAAAAACAAATTTTTCAATCGAAATAACTAATTGTGATAAATTATTAATTTGAGTGGTTTTAAAATATATTTAGAATATATTTTTACAATTTAATACAATGTTGGTCATTATATGTAATTTCACATTTAAACCAGACATAAACAAGTGTCAATCTTTTGATAGTTATTATCTCTTAAAAACACGCTATTTGTTTTGACGACGGGAATTAATTTTTAAACTAATTAATGTAACCGATATGTTTTGAATTTGGTAAAATAGACATCATTTTTGAGTTCATAATATCAAATATAGCTTAGGCCTAATTTTTGGTATTTTTCTGGAAACTTTCATTTTTTGATGAATAGTGAAACCACTAAGTGGTATTAAAAAAAATGAATTTTTCATAAAACTTAATTTTACCGCTTCTGTGAATGGAATTTCAAAAATCCGAGAGACATGGTTGATGTCAGTCAGTAAAATGTCGTTCAATGAGATGAAAATAATTTTTGGTGAATAGTAACTTTTTACTTTTTTTACCACGGTTAAAAGTAAATATGGTAATTAAGGGTAAAAATGACATTATTATTACCCTAAAACATGTATTAATTCTATTGGATAAGTGTAATTCGACGAAAAACAACCTTAGGAAGAATATATGATCATTTAGGTCCACATGATTAGATTAGGACATATATTATTAATTTATTAAAAGAAGGGTTAAAATAGTTAAAATCAAAGTTTAATAAGTATATAATTTTTAATATAGGGTTATACATAAGATAAATTTGAATATAAAGATTAATAATAATTCTAAAAATATTTCCTACATAATTATATTTTATTTGTAATTTTGAGACTTTATATAAGTTAGTTTATTTATGACAGAAAGATGATCCAGTAATTATCTTATTAATGAAATATTGACATAATTGATGTAATAAATACCCAAATAAAGGTAATTTTAGACTTTACATAATTGATGTAATAAATACCCATACCCACCTTTTCTTCGAAATAAATCAATTTGGAGCTATTTAAAACCGATTTTTGATTTATAATAAAATAATATTTTTCATTTTTCCAAAAGAGCCCCTCTCCTCTCTTATAAAAGGGAACGTACTCCCTCTTTTCCTCACACCACTTTGAGCCTTCAAGCTCGTCCAAACCCTGCAAAATTCTCTTCTCCACTTCCCTAGAAACATCCTAGAGGTCATGGTCTTTTTCAAAGATCAATTTTAGTGTCATAAGAGGAAGACTCAGAGAGGCGCATCAAAGAAGAGATAATGTCCGTTACCGATTCTTTCAAATTTATTTCTTCTTCCACTTATTCTTCTTAGCTGTTCCATTATTATGTAATAACATAAGTATCACTCATATGATGATATGTTATTTTAAGTATGAAACAACCCTATTTCACCATATATCCATCCTACGGAATACGAAATCACCGCGCGTGAGTACGTACGGAATACCGTCTCCACGCCATGGTGTAATCTATTTTCCACCACCACCTTACTTGGATGGGAATAATGGTGTAAATAATAACTATATATGATTATTGTAAAGTGATATTTATTCTGAAATAGTATACATACACTCCAATACAATTTCACGATCATGAGAACGATATCATCGCTCGTGCGTACGTGCGGACTGCCGTCTCCACGACGCGATGAGATTCATTCTCCACATTAACCATTCATGAATGATTATAAAGTATATATAATAAGTAATCATGAAATATATGAAATAATAATGATAATGGATTTATGTGTATATATATTTATGTCGTCTACTTAATTCCATTCAACTCAATAATGAAACGAAAACAGCGTTCATGCGTACGTACGGCCTACCGTCTCCATGAACGGTGTATTTCTTTCTATTTACTGATCTATTATATATATATGTATATTCTGAATATATATTATATATAAATCATGTTTTATATTCTGGAATTAAGTAATCATGATCTATGTAATAATATGAATAATTACAAGTCAAAACACAGACGACAAATGAAACGATTTTACCCAAAATGCTCTTTAACATAGAATTTACAAAAGAACGGGTAAAATAAAGTTATAAGTGAACCATATATGATATCATAACAATGAGTATGATTCTAGAAAAGTAAATGAAATTATTTAAATCCTTATATAGGAGGTTCAGAGACTTATAAAGAAAATCAGACCTAAGGTAAGGGAAATATCACAATCTCATTTTTATCTGAGATTTTTTATACATTGAAATTTACAGGGGTGTATTTTATCATCCACGTCCATGTTACCTCAATATGTAATATTGTTTCTATCCACCTAAAATTGTTTAAATACAATTTTACCCCTCAGTGAGTTTTTAGTAAAGTATATTAAAGGAATATTTTGTCGTTTTTCGTACGAGGTACTTTTTGAATTTTCCGGAAAAAGTACGAGAAAAATGATTTTTTAACTTATACGACATGAACAGATATTTACAGTTTTAAAAAGACTTATTCTCATTATGCTTCCTAAACATATTTCATGACTATTTTCAACAAAATCTCTTTATATTAAAATAGCATGACTTTTTTTGAAAAGAAATTGATTTTGAAGAAGAAATTATATTTTCCTCAAGAATTAATTTCAAGTGTTTTATCAAAACCTTTTTCCATCTAAGATGAAATTATTTCATATGTGTATGTTTCAAGTATAAAGTCTCTATGATTTACATTGTTTCAATTTTCTTATTATGAAAAGATATCAATTTCTTTTATATGGATTATGTGATTATGGGATGATGTTTATGAAACCCATTTTATTTATTGGGTTACTATGAATAATATATGGTTATTTTGTGGCACAAGTAAGAATGATTTCATTATGAGATGGGTGGGACCTATATATCCCTCCAATGCATTGGGTAATGATTTATATCTCATGAGATAGACATGTCTGGAACGACAAGTTAAACTGGTTCAGTAATACAGGATTGGAACGAGGAGTGAACTCGATTCACAAAGGGACTTTTTCCACTAAGATGGTCTTGGCAGCAGGGCTTTGGCTAATATGGAAATCATATCATGTGCTTAATGGTTTCCACAATTACATGTTTTATTCCCATGCTATTTTATCATTCTTAATGTTTCTTTATGATCTATGCCTTACGTACTTCCATGTTTTATGTCATTGCTCAAGATTTTGATGTTTAACATTATGTTCATGTTTTAAGCTCAAATGTATATGGTATGTTTTATTTTATCCATGTTTACCCTTACTGAGCATTTGAGCTCACCCTTTTTATGTTTTCTTTTCCCCAGGATATAAAGAGAGGATTTATGTAAGAAAAAAAGGGGACGATCTTTATGGGAGATGTTGAAGATCTTTCACCATGATTAGAAGATTACTTTCCATGTTTCCAAAGACAGTAAACTATTACGGTCCTTGTGTGTGTGTTTTTTTATGTACTACGTATTCTGAAAAATTAATGTAATGTCCGTGTACATTAAGCTTTGGTTCTGTACATTATATCATATATGGGCATATTTTTATTTCTTTATTAGTAATATTTCATTACTACTTGTTATTTGGGTGTTCATTGCTTTATGTTCTTATGCATTTTTGTCGAATAAATTCTTATTCCTCTTTCTAGGTTATAGATAATTAATTTACAGAATGGTATTAGTGTAATTTATATAATATTTATTCATCCAATTCGTTTATATAGTCATTATTCAATTAAGAACATGTAGAATGAGTCACATAACATCATGGAGAATGTAGGCCGTACGTACAAACGAAGTATGATATCATTCACATGATTGTGGAATTGAATTGAAGTGGATAATATAATATATAAGAATTATTATCATGTCATAATAAAAATATTTAGTTATTATTTACACCATTATACCCATACAAGTAAGGTCGTGGTGGAAAAAAATATTAAACCACGCCGTAGAGATGGTATTCCGTACGTACGCAGGCGTGGTGATTCCATTTTCAAGAGGAGGGATAAAAGGTGAAATTTGGGTGGTTAATTTTTATAAAAACAAATCATTATATGTGTGATACTGATGTTATTAATTTATAATGAAAAAAATAATGATGATGAAGTAGAAGAAGAAATAAATGTGAAATAATTGGTAAAAGATATTACCTCTTCTTCGACGCACCTCTTGTAAACCTTCTCTTATGACACTAAAGATGGTATTTGAGAAGACTAAAATCTCTAGTATGTTTCTAAGGATGTGGATAAGGGAAATGGATAGGTTTTGGGTGATCTTGAAGGCTCAAAATGTTGTAAAGTTGAGAGGGAGGAGTGCCCATTTATAAGGGAGGAAATGAGCACCTTAGGAAAAACATAAAATATTTTTTTATAATAAAGTAATATTCGGTTTATAATGGTTCCAAAATGACTTATTTCGAGTCTAGGGTGGGGATGGATAGAAATACTCACTACCCATTGGTTTTAGACAAGCTTATGTTTTCATTTTAACCTTATCATATATATTTAACTCTAAGTTAGATAATTTAACTTTTACCGTGTCATCTTGTATTCTTACACTATATAGTAAATAAACATACTATAAACTTCCAATAGAACTAAAATTTGTTCATTAATGTCATATATATTATTATATAAGTCTTTTGGCCGAACCTTTGATTTTTAGGAATATAATAACAATTAATAATATAATATTTGTTTTAAAAACACTTTTATGACTATTTTGACACTATTTGGTATTTTTTTAAATTCATAAAAGCATTATTAATTCGAAATAAATTCATCCAAATAACCCTAATATGATATATGAACCTATAAAATTAGTTTAATTCATAAAAGCCTCAAATTACATTTATTTGGGTATTTATAACACCAATTATATTAATATTTCATTAATAAGGTAATTACTACATCATCATTGTGTCATAAATAACATACATTATTTAATGTCTAAAAATTATAAATAAAATATAATTATGTAGGAAATATTTTTATCAATATAATTAATTTTTATAGTCTAATTTATGTTATTTATAATCTTATATTAAAATTTTTTTAGTTATTAAAATTTGATTTTAACTCTTTTAACTTTTCATTGAATTAAATAATAATAAATGTCCTAATCTAATCCAGGTGGACCTAAAGGGTCATATTCTATTCCTAAGGTTGTTTTTGGTCGAATTACTTTTATCCAATATAATTATTACATGTGTTAGGGTAAAAATAATATCATTTTTACACTTAATTACCCTATTTACTTTTAACCGGGGTAAATAAAAGTAAAAAGATACCATTCACCAAAAATATTTTTTCTCTTTTTGAACCACTTATTACATACTTATATCAACAATGTCTCTCGGATTTTTGAAATTCCACTCATAGTAGTGGTAAAATTATGTTTTATGTAAATTTACAAATTCTCCTCGGAGGTGGGTAAAAGATGGTAAAAAGTTAAATAAGATCTTTATATATCTAAAATTATTATAAAATGACTCCAATGAATTTCATTGAACTTATATATGTATTGCGTATTTATTTTGACCTAAAATAAATTTATATAAAATAAATAATTATTTTAAAAAAATTCGGTTTTAAACTATAACTCAGTGTTTTTCACTATTCATCAAAAATTGAAAGGTTTCAAAAAAATACCAAAAATTCACCCTAGGATTATTTCGATATTCCAAATCAAAAAATGAAGTCCATTTTGAATGATAAAATTTATAAAATTTCAAAAAGTGGGTATTACTATTCATAACAGATAGTTTATATAATATTTTATTAACATATTGCCTTTTAATGAAACTCGGTATTGCGTACAACGCGAGCTGTCAAGGAAGGTTGATCTTGCATGCAACACAAGCCAATAAAGGGTTGTGTGTGGTGAAATATTCTTTTGCTTTTGTGTAAAACATAATACATAAAAATAAAATATTTCTCATAAAATCTCAGGGTGTTACATTATACCCCCTTAAAAAGAATTTTCCCTCAAAATTAGTCAGTTCATAACAAACAGATGAGGATACCCATCCCTCATCATATCCTCAAGTTCCTATGTAGTTTATTCTGATTGGTTGTTCCTCCATATAACTTTAACCCAGTGAGTGGTCTTGTTTCATAGAACTTTTTTCACTACGATCAAGAATCTCTATCAGTTGTTCTTCATAAGCAAGATCTTGCTCCAGTGGTACAACTTCTGATCTTAGTAAATGTGAAGGATCAGGTATGTACTTTCTCAGGAGAGATACATAGAACACATCATGAACTTGAGAGAGATTCAGTGGAAGCGCCATTCGGTATGCTACCTTCCCAACACGACCATTTATTTCAAACGGACCAATATACCTAGGGCTCAACTTCTCTTCATTCCAAATATAATTACTCACTCCCAAGGAGATATTAATAAGAACCCTTTATCACCAACTTCAAACTCTAGGTGTTTTCTTCAGTTTTCAGTATAACTTTTTTGTCTACTCTGAGATGCTATTATGTGTTGTTGAATAGATCTTACCTTTTCTACCATCTCATCAACAAGATCATCTCCTAATAGATTTTTTCCCCAACTTTATCCCAACAAGTTGGAGTTCTGCATTTCATTCCATAGAGAGCTTCATAAAGAGCCATCTAAATACTGGAGTGAAAGCTATTATTATAAGATAATTCCACCAAAGGTAGGTGTTGATCCCAACCACCTTTGAAATCCATAGAGAAGGATCTCAACGTGTCTTCTAGAGTTTGGATTGTCCTCTCAGACTGACCGTCGGTCTGAGGATGATAAGCAGTACTAAAACTCAACTCTTTATCTAGATTATGCTGAAGACTTCACCAAAACTTCGAGTTAATCCTCGGATCCCAATTGATATAATGTAAAGTGGTAATCCATGAAATCTTTCCACTTCCTTCACATATATCCTGGAAAGCTGATCAAGAGAGAAATCTTCTATAATAGCAATGAAGCGTGTCAACTTCGTATGATGATCCACTATAACCCAGATAACATTATTTCCTTTGGATGTTTTAGGAAGTCCAGTGACAAAGTCCATAGTGATGTTTCCCCATTTCCATTCTGGTATGGGTAATGGATGAAACATCCCTTTATACTTCTGTCTCTCAGCTTTAACATGCTGACAAACCAAGCATCGAGAGACATATTTAGAAACATCTCTTTTCAGGACAACCCACCAGAAGTACTCCATCAGGTCCCTATACATCATCGTGCTTCCAGGGTAAATAGAGAATGAAGAACTATGAGCTTCATCCAATATTTCATTCTTTAATACTGGGATGGGAGGAACACAAACCCAATTCATGAACCTTATTATCTCATCATAATCATTGTAGAATTCAGGAACATTTCACACCTTGTTTTGTAACTCTATATCTTCTTTCTGTGTCTCTTTAATCTTCACACATATAGATGGCTGAAAATTCATTCAAGAAAGATAAGATTTTTCCCCTTACATTATAATTACAAGATCCATCCTTTGTAAATCCATAAATATTTGATCTTTTGTGATCCTCATCGTGGATAAGCTAGCATGGTCTTATCGACTTAATGCATCTTCCACCTTGTTTGATTTCCCCGGGTGGTAGTGAATTGAGCTGTCGTAATCATTAATAAGCTCCAACCATCTTCTTTGGCTCATATTCATCTCCTTTTGTGTGAAAATATTCATTAAAATTTTATGATCAGTATAAATATAACACCTTTAACCATAAATATAATGCCTCAAAATCTTTAATGCAAAGATTACCGCAGCTAATTTCAAGTCATGAGTTGGGTAATTTTGCTCATGGATTTTCAAATGTCATGAGGCATAAGCTATCACCATATATTTTTTTCATGAGAACACACCCCAATCCCTTCTTGGATGCATTACAGTAGATCAAAATCCTTTATCCACTACAAGGTAGTGTAAGAATAGGTTCATTGTATAACCTTCTTTTTAAATTCTTGAAATTCTCTTCACACTCCTCCATCCAAACGAACATAACTCCTTTTAGAGTATACCTAGTGAGTGGATTAGGTAATCATGAAAAATCATTCACAAAACGTCGATATTATCCATCCAAACCAAGAAAACATCGATCTCAGTTACTGTTGTTTGTCTTGACCATCTTTCGGTAACCTCTATTTTGGATGGATCCACAGATATCCCCTATTTTGAGATTTTGTGACCCAAAAATGAAACATTTTGTGGCCAAAATTCACACTTGGTAAATTTTGCATAAAGATTATCCTTTCTTATGGTCTTTAATAAAATTTTCAAGTGATCTTCATGTTATTCCTTGCTCATTGAATAGACAAGAATATCTTCTATAAAGACTACCACAAACTGATCAAGATAGTTTCTAAAGACTCTATTAATTAGATCCACGAAGATTTCAGGGGAATTAGTAAGACCAAATGGAATCACTATAAATTCATAGTGTTCATACATTGTACGGGAAGCCGTCTTTGGTATATCCTCCTTTTTGACCCTCAATTGATGATACCCTGAACGAAGATCAATCTTGGAAAACTATTGAGCTCAGCGTAGTTGGTCAAATATGTCATAAATGCATGGGAGAGGATATTTTTTCTTGATAGGGATCTAGTTAAGTTATTGATAATCAGTGTAGAGTATCATTTATCCATATTTATTCATAAAAAATAGAACATGTGCTCCCCAAGGTGATGCACTAGGGCGTATGAATAATTTATCAAGATTCTATTAGAGTTGTTTCTTCAATTCATGAAACTCAACTGGGGCCATTCTATAAGGTGCCTTTGAAATGGGCATAACACCCGATATAAGTTCCATTGAAAACTCATCTTCACGATTTGGTGGAACACTTGAAAATTCCTCTGGAAAGACATCATCAAACTCTCGTACAGTGGTAATATTCTTAATAATGCATTTCTCTCCAACCATTTGAGATAAATAACCTTCACTTATTGGAATCAAGACCCATAAGATGGATGAAATTTCCACTGGAAGGTTATGTTCATCCTTTCATCGATAGATGATCAAAGATTAATCTAGAATATGACATTTTACATCCCTTCTTTGTCAATTGATATGAGATCCATATAAAGAAATCCTATCCGTGCCAAAAATCACATCAAATTCCTCTTTAGAAAGGGTCACATGATTTTTGGGAAACACTTTCCCACAAACTTCAATTGGAGAAGAATTGTAAAATTTTGATGCAACTATTGTGCCATTAAAATTTGTCACATCTTACTCAACAAATAAATCTTGAGGTAGTACAACGATACCCTTGGAAAATTATTCAGAAATAAAAGATTCGGTGGATCCAGAATCAAATAAAACATTTTCTACCTTAGAGTGGATGGTATGTGTACCTTTCACCACTTCGTTATCGTGGTCCACATCAACGATAGCAAATTCCTGTGACATTCCTTTTTCTTTGTCCTAAAGATTTTGTTAATGTCGATCATCATAAAAACCCTTGGATTAGGGGAACTATTTTCATAATTCCATATTTCCTTGAACTTGTAACATTGAAGTGTAGGAGGTGAATTCTGTGAAACCTTTTCTTTGTTCGCATCACTAAACATATTTTTCCCCTCATTGCGGAACTGAAATACCTGATTACCTTCTTTTGAAAATTTGAAACATTTACTTGTCCCTTTAAGAAAATTCCCTCCATGTTTCTTTCCACAATTTGAGAACAAGGTAAAATCATCTTCTTTTCAGTGTGCTCTTTATATTTCCCTTTGAATTCCATTTTTATCTTCTTATCAAACCCATATGACTGATGAGTTACTCTAATCTCCATCTCAACCTTGAGATCACATCGAACAATTTTATCATAGCTATTGAAGTCCCTTATGTATAACGCCCTTCGATGACTTAGTTTTAAGCTATTAAATAATCGATCGATCTTACTCTCATGTTGGATAATAATTATAGAAGAATACCTTGAAAGTCTTGTAAAATTTTCTTTATAGGTACCAACAAATTCATCATCATTTTTATTTAGCTCATGAAACTCCTTCTCTATCTTGTTCGAAGAATATGAGGGAAGTACATATTGAAAAATATGTTCTTGAACTCATCCCATTACATGGACTCAATTTCGTCTCTTTTCCTTGTATTCTGGATCTGATTCCACCATTGATCAGCTTCACCATCCAAACGTTATACTTCTAAGATGACATTATCATGTTCAGAACATTGAAGAACTGAAAATATATTATCAATGGTACTGATCCATTGTTCATCCACTAATGGATCAGTAGACCCACTGCATGAGGGTGGACGCTACCTCATGTAGGATTTAACAGAATGTTGTTCCTTCATTTTCTCATTTGGAAGTACTTCATGATCATTATATTGAGAATGTTGTGTGAGCATGGCTACTATATTTTTCATTCCAGATCCCATAATGTTTGGTTGCTCAGCGGGAAAATCATTACATTGCCCGTCACATTCTGCATTAACACGGTTCCTTCGGGATCCAAACATTGACTAAAAAAAATAAGCATAGTGTGAGAAAGAATAATCATAACAGGAAAACCACATTATAAAGAATAAAATTTCACACTTTAGGTCTTATCATAGGTTATTCATGGCCATTTCTAGAACACTAATATTGTGTTCTATTCTTAGACATATATTTAGGGTTCTTACTAAGAATTTCACATCCTAGTTTCCAAAGGATGACTATACCTTTACTATGATACCAACTATAATGACCCAAAATTTATATGCATTGTTATTACTTAATAATGGAATCATACTTATTATAACATATAACAAAACCATGATAGGACCTTATAGGTATAGTGTCTTTAGAAACTGGAAAACATAAATAACTGGTTCATAAATCATCTACATTGTCTCCCATTTATTTCATTATATATAGAGTCTCTTTTGGAATATCATACTTAATACCCTTCTTCCTATCCTAGGGAGAAGAAAACTTACAAAAGGGTGATATCAAATGCTCATTAGGGGTAAAAAAAGAAATATCAATCAAATCATATTCATAAGAACAAAACACTTGAAAATCTTAACCTACAGAAGAGATCATAATATCATAACATGGGATAAATCAAAGTACTTAAATGTAATCCCAATAATCATAACATAAAACATGAAACATTGTGGCATAAACACATAATCATATAAAATCATTCCATATTAGTCAAGACTCATTTCCAAGATTATCATAGCAGACAAAGTCCATTTCTGAACCGATTTCACTCCTCATTCTAGTCCTGTATCACTAAACAAGATTAACTTTCTGTTCTAGCCATGTCTATCTCATAAGATATAAATCATTACTCAACGAATTAGAGGGAGATATAAGTCTCACCCATCTCATAAATAATCCATTGTTATGCGTGCCACAAAATTATAAATCATATATCATAGAATAACCCATGTAATAAAAATGGGATTCTTAAACATCATGTCATCATAACAGAATTCATATAAGATAAAAGGACATCAAAAAAATAATTCCATCATAACATAATCAAATCAATGTAAAAATAGAGATGGAAACAGAACCCTCTAATATCTTATATGGAAAATAATTTTGATAAAACACTTGAACTCCATTCTTGAGGAAAATATTTTTTCAACTTCAATTTTTTTTCCTTTATTAATGTGGCATTAAATTTTAAACTAAAAGTAGTTAATTGAAAATAAAATTGAAAAATTGTAAAGTAAGCTTCATGGAAATAATGTTCTATGAAATCGTAAAAATCCCTTCATACCATATATGTTAAAAAAACATTCATCTCGTACTTTGGCCGGAAAAGTCAATAGGTATATCTAACTTAAAATGACAAAATATTCCTTTCATATATATTACTAAAATTCAATAATAGGTATAATTGGATTTAAACAATTGTTGAAGGATATAAATAATATTACATACCGAGGAAACATGGAAGTGGATGACAAATATGCCCCATTAAATTCCAAAGTATTTACAATCTCTAATAAAAAAATGATATTGTGAGATTTTCCCTTAGCATAGGTCTGATATGCTTCATAAGTATTCGAACCTTCTGTATAATGTTTCAAATAATGTCATTGACTTATTAAAGAATCCTATTTTTTGTGATTATTTCATATATGGTCATATTCTTATATTCTTATTCGTAATATTTCATTGCTACTTGTTATTTAGGCGTTCATTTCTTTATGTGCTTATGAATGTTTTGTCGAATAAATTCCTATTACTCTTTTTAGGTTATAGATACCTCATTAACAGAATGGTATTAGTGTAATTTATATCATATTTATTCATTAAATTCATTTATATAATCATTATTCAATGAAGATCATGTAGAACGAGTTGGATCACATCGTGGAGACGGTAGTCCGTACGTACACACGAGCGATGATATCATTCCCATGATTGTGGAATTGTATTGAAGTGGATGATAGAATATCTCAGAATAAGTATCATGTCATAATAACCATATATAGTTATTCTTTACACCATTATACCCATCCAGGTAAGGCAGTGGTGGACAAACAGATTACACCACGACGTGGAGACGGTATTCCATACGTACGCACGCGCGGTGATTTCATTTTCTATAGATGGATAGAAGGTGAAATAGGGTTGTTTAATTTTTATAATAACATATCAGTATATGATTTATACTTTTGTAATTACATTATAATGAAAAAAATAAATAAGATGACGTATAAGAAGAAGTAAATGTTAAATAATCGGTAAAGGATATTACCTCTTCTTTGATGTGCCTCTTCTAAACCTCCTCTTAGGACACTAAAGATGGTCCTTTAAGAAGACCAGAACCTCTAGAATGTTTCTATGGAAGTGGAGAATGAAAATGGACAGGGTTTTTACGAGCTTGAAGGCTCAAAATTTTGTAATGTTGAGAGGGAGGAGGTACCCATTTATAAGGGATGAGAGGGGCACCTTAGGAAAAGTATAAAATATTATTTTATAATAAAGTCATATTTGGTTTATAATGGCTCCAAAGTGATTTATTACTAGTCTAGGGTAGGGAAGGGTTGAAATAATCTCAATAAATATATTTTAGACATGTTTATGTTACCATTTTAACCTTATCATTTAGATTTAACTCTATGTTAAATAATTTAACTTTTACCGTGTCTTCTGGTATTCTTACACTATATGGTTAATAAACTTACTATAAACATCCAATAGAACCCTAATTGGTTCATTAATTCCATATATATTATTATATAATATTTTTATATATCTTTATATTTTTTAGGAATAGATTAACAATTAATAATATAATACTTCTTTTGAAAACTCTTTTATGTCAATTTTGACACTATTTGGTATTTTTTTAAAATTCATAACAGCAATATTACATCGAAAAAAATCATCTAACTAACCATAATATGTTACATTAACCTATAAAATTATTTTAATTCATTAAAAGTATCAAATTATATTTATTTGGGTATTAATAACATCCATTATGTTAACATTTCATTAATAAGGTAATTACTGCAACACCATTATGTCATAAATAAAATAAATTATTTAATGTCTTAAAATTAGAAATAAAATATCATTATGTAGGAAATATTTTTAAACTTATAATGAATATTTATAGTCGAATTTATCTTATGTATAACTCTATATAATTTTTTTTATTTATTAAACATTGATTTTTACTCTTTTAACTATTCTTTGAATTAAATAATAATTAATGTCCTAATCTAATCCAAGTTGACTTAAAGGGTCATATTTTATTACTAAGGTTGTTTTTGATCAAATTAAACCTATTAAATAGAGTTTTCACATGTGTTAGGGTAATAATAATATCATTTTTACCATTAGTTACCCTATTTACTTTTAACCATGGTAAATAATAGTAAAAAGGTACTATTCATCAAAAATTATTTTTATCTTATTGAAACGAATTTTATATACTGATATCAACCATGCCTCTCAGATTTTTGAAATTAGACTCATAGAAGTGGTAAAATTATGTTTTTTGTGAATTTTCAAATTCACCTAGGAGGTGGGTAAAAGAGGTTAAAAAGTTTAATAAGATTTTTATATATCTAAAATTATTATAAAAGGACTCCAAGGAATTACATTGAACTTATATAGGAATTATGTATCTTTTTTGAACTAAAGTAAATTTAAATAAAATAAATAATTATTTAAATAAAAATTCAGTTTTAAACTATAACTCAATGTTTTTCACTATTCATCAAAAAATGAATGTTTTTAGAAAAATATAAAAAATTCAACCTAGGATAATTTCAATATTCTGAATCCAAAAATGAAGTCCATTTTGAAATTTAATGTTTATAAAATTTTAAAAAGTGGGTATTACTATTCATAACATCTGGTTTATAATATATTTTAAAAACATATCGTCATTTAGTGGAACTCGGTATTGCGTACAACGCAAGATATCAAGGAAGGTTTCTCTTGCGTGCTACGCAAGAAAAGCCAATGTTGTGTGTAGTGAATGATTCCTTTGGTGTTGCAAAAAAAATAATACATAAAAACAAAATATTTCTCATAAAATCTCAAGGTGTTACAATGTGTCTGGTCTATAAAAAATTATTTTGTCAAAACCCACATCATAAAACAATTTAATACAACAATATCTTAATAAGATAATAGAGGATTAAAAATAGTAATATGTAATAAAAATATATATTTCAAAGTAGAATTTCTGTAGATTTTTTTGATGATATGTTCATGAAGGAAAAGCGTAAAGAATTATAGAGAGCATTGAAGGTCAATGGTCACAATAAGGTAAATGATAAATGGAAATTCAAGGACTGAAAAACATAAAAAATTGATTATTTAAATTCAAAAACGATTCATCATATATGAATGCAATAGGGTAATTTTTTGATTCGATATTCTTTTTCAAAATTTAATGAATTATTTCATTATTTAATATTGTTTAGAAATATACGTAGTTTTATTTGTTTCTATTTCATATGTGCACATTCATCATTATATTTTTCATTGATCCATTTATAATTCATCACTTACTCGATGAAATGAATATACAGAAAAGAATTTATTATTCCAGAAGCACTAAAATTTAATTTTAGTGGATCAAAATCTCTATAAATGAATGAAGTGAATTTTCTTTATAACTCTATGAATTTTTTAAATCAATTACGGATTGTACAAGTTATCGAATATAAGAATTTAATATCTAAAAATCAAAAGTATTGGCATTAGTTTATAAATAGTTATTGTTTTCATTATCATTTTACTAAAATTAATGAAATATTAACAGGACATCTTATTGGCCAGTGGTATGAACTAAACCCTTATCATCATTCGGTCGTGGGTTCCAGGCCCACAACCTTTCCAGATATGAGCATTTGTCAACAAACATATAATTTTTATTTTTTATAAAACTAAATAAAATTAAATCATATTATTTACCCGTGAAATGATGGATATCTTTAAAGTAACATTTGTCTTTAAATAAACTTTTTATTAAGTTTTTCAATACAACATACTATTTTTAATTGATAACCTATGACTTAGCTATTATTAAAATGTTGTAAAAGATCGTATTTACAATAAATGTTATCAATACCATTAAAACATTTTTTATTATATGTTAAGGAATTATTACTCAAATAAATTTTCCACTAAAATAATTCCTTTCCTAATATTTGTCCAAAAATATATATAATCATAGTAGACTCCCATCACCTAAATCCTAAAAAGAGGTGTTTTCAAATTCGAACATATGATCAATATTAAACTCATAAACCCATAATGGTATCTATAACACTTAATTTATTTAATACATGCCTAATTCCAAAATTTAACAAAATCTATTGATGTTTGAAGATTATAACAAGAAAAATAAAATTAATAAAACCATTCAAAAAATTCATTCTTAAATAAAAATACATAAAAAAATCATTCATTAAATTAAAAAAAATCCTTCCATGGTTTTAGGGGTTAAACTATATCATAGGACATTAACATAGATATTTTCTAGGCTATCCCCATTTAAGACGACAAAATATAAATATATCCTTATGATGAGATTTACTTCCTTCCATCGTACTCATAATTTTCCAAATAAATTTATTACATTATTTCCTTCTTATCCACACAAAAAACATTTTCCCATTCCTTTTATATATATTATTTTTAATTTATTAAAATACAGTTTTATCCAAGGGAAATCATTTTTACCATCTATTCAAATCCATCAAAATTGTTTAAAAATTAATAACATTATCCTAGTCATATCCATTGAGAGTGTCAACCCTGGTGTGAATTAAGGAAAATTGACCTACATCGGGTCATTAACATGTCTATCATAATGTATTATTTTCATTGTTATTACCCCTAGGAACATCTATTTAGAATAAATTCCACTTCTAATATCCAAATATGGATCTATTCTCTAGGAATAACAAGATAATATCTTCCTTACCAAACATTAGGGTGTTATTATATTCTTAGCCTCAAATATTATCATAGGATTCTGGTATATAGTCTATATTTTACACAATATAGTCCCCATGTTTTTTAATAAACTTCCTCTCACACCAACAATAGTGACCCAAACCCTATATCTTATAGCCAATTTCTAATTTATTACATTATCTTAAGATACATGGAATAAAATACTAAAGAAATAAATAGTTCAATAATCTAGGTAAACTGGATATATAAATTATACCCATATTTTTTTAGAAAATAAATACAATATATATTTTTCAGAGAATAGAATTTTCCCTCTAGAATATCACTAAATATAATTCTAAGTACACTTTTTGGATTCCTTGGAAAGGAAGGATAATATTGGTGAGCCTAAATTCGAAGTAAGGGTTAGGTAAATTGGAATCGATAATGAATCAATAAGAACAATTAATATGGAATGTTTAATAACTAAACAAACATACCATGAAATTGATAAACTATAAAAGAAGTGCATCTATAGATAATATAAATGTGAAAATATATTTAATATTAAAAAATATGGTAAGTTATATACCAAAAAATCCATGCCATTTAATCAATTACTTGATTATCATTACTTGACAATGAAAAATCGATATATAAATGAAAATAACTAAATAAACATTAGATTTAATCGATAATTGGGAATAAAATGAATCCAGTGATAATATCATTATAAAAATATCATGGATAATAGTAAAAAAATTATAAAGAAAGGAAAAACTTAAATATTGGATGTAATTGTTTCTAGGACCATGATACATTTACTATAAAGATATATCTTCAATACATATTAAAATTCTTTTGTAGAAACACATATGACTAAGTATAACTAACTGATATATCCCATTAGATTATTGATAAATCAATGGGCTATCTATAATTTAGACCAACTTGTGTCTTTCATGTCCTAAGAATGCCTCATATATCTAATAATTTGTATCAATATGTAGATAATATATCATTTCATGAAATATCAATATTGAGTAATTATTATAGAATAATCAATATTTCTCTCATAAAGAAATAACATTTAATGTAGAATAATTTATATAAAAATAATATAATCTTAAATAAATATACATATCCAAAATAAATGATATCGATAATTTGTGTAAATTAAATGTCCAACATCAGAGGAAAGTGAATATTTCAAGGGAAATTTCATGACTATAATAATGAATCAATGATGTAAATGTCAATAATATCCCGGTTAAAAAAATAATAAACAATCAAAAGGAAGAATAATGATGGTTTCAATAGAATATATCCCTAGTAGAGTATCTGTAAAATAAATTGTCATTCTCATTGAAGAATAGAAATAGATAAAAATAATTATTCATAAATTCCTGAGGAAATTATATTTTTCATTTTGAAAATATCTTTTTAAGACATGAAATATTTTAATAATCATTTTCCATAAAATTATATATTAAACAATTGAATTTATAGTATATCAAGAAAAACAATTTCATAAAAATTGTTCTTGTACACTAGATGTGGAATATTTAATGAAATGAATATAGGTATTCATATACATGTCATACTAGTCAGAATGATCATTCCCTTGGAATTTTGATGATGATATAAAATGCCTTGTTTGAAAAAAAGAAAAGATTATTACTTCAAAACCATTTTTTTGAAAAAATGGGTTATAATTTTTTTTATAAATAATTTTTAAATGATTAAAAAAAATTTAATTAATTTTTATAAATCATGTATTTTGATGTAAAATGGTCTTCATTCTGAATATCCAAATAATATATTTTATTATTAAAAACATTTTCTAAAATATTTGAGTAAAAAGTGTGGAATAAATAGTATTTAAACATGAACGATATCAAGAATAACATGTGGATAAGAATATAAAATAATTTTCTTTTATTATGTCCCAGTAATGTTTTTATATTCAATAATAAATAATCTCGATCAGAATGGGATATTTAAATGAACCCTTACAGAGATCGTAACATTGAATTGATAATTTTTCAATAAACTAATTATATGTATCCACTGAAAATAAAAATAAAATGCGTTTAAATACAACATATGATTATAAAAATTCATTACACATATAATTTTATAATATCATTTATGAAAAAAAATATAAACCAATTAAATTATATTGAGTAATGAATTTTTTTACCACATGGTAACTTTTTCATCTAATCCACAGAGATGAAATAGTTCAAATTTAAACATAAATTACCATAATAAAAAACTATTCATGATATTACATATCTATGGGTAGTATATAAATTATATAAAATAAATTAGATTCATAACAATATAATTTACAACAATTAATTATAATTGAGAAGAAATCACAAACATCACACTTCCTTTTGCCTAAATATGCATTAAAATATTTTATAGTGGTTTTAAAATGTTATTAATTTATAACATAACCATATTAAGACTTTTAATGTCATATAATATCATTTTATAACATCTTATCACCCGTTCATAAATTATCATTCATTATTTTCATTGTTTCTGGTGTTAATAGCCTTGTTTTCTTATGCATGTTTCATCATTAAATACCTAGTTCTCTAATACATTATATATTTATTCCTTATCCAGAATAGTAAGCATGAAATAATTATCATATTTACTTATAAATTTTTTGTTTATATTGAACCCTGAATGATGGTTATAAAAATGGACTATGTTACAATCATGGGGATGGTAGGCCGTACATAAACTTGAGTAGCTTTTCAATTTTTTAATGTTCATTATGGGAATAAAGTAATTAATATTTTAACCATTCATAATGATAAATATATCATATATATAATATTAATTCATTAAATATAATAATATATATCTTCCATGTGGTGTGATGATAAAAAGAGAGGAATGTCGCTTCATGGAGGTGGTAGTCCACAAATACAGGAATGATGTTATCATCATAAATTTATAGAAATAATATGATATAGTATCATTATATAATGATAAATATTTTATTGGAATCATTATTATTTAATTTTTTTAACATATATTAAATATATGTTTCCTCATCACCTTCCATGTAAAGAGTTAGTAAAAGATAAATCACATTGTTTCACAAGGCTGTATTGCGTCTTAAACAAGAGAAATGTTATCATGTCACCTATAGAATGGACAATATATATATATATATATATATTATTTAATGAATCCCTATGTATAATTATGTTATTAATATCAAATATATTCTTTATATCCATCATAATACCCAACGGTGTGATATGGTAATGGGAAAATGAATGGACTCGGCGCATGAGGCAGTAGTCTTCTATATATGCAAATGATGATTTCATAACCCATTTTATGGAAGTGGGGATGGTTTTATGTCATGAAATTATTAAAAAATACCAATATATATTATATATTTTGGTAACTATATATGAAATATTTAATAATCATTAATGGAGTTGGAAGGATAAATAAATTAAAAATTATTATTGAAGAACGACACCTCCGCTTCGGGTATACTCAATAATTTTCCACCAAATATTTTTTAGCTTGGATTTATTCCCAAAATATATATATTAGGATGAGGTGAGGTTATGTATTTAGTTTTTTTAAGATTTTAGTCGATATAATATGGTATGATGGTGTCATGAATAAAGAATATGTGGTAGTGTTTTATAAGGGAGATGAGCGGTACAATTGTAAATTTATGCAAATATTTAGTCATCACCACGTTTTTACATTTATTGAATCTCCCAAAATTGTTATTTATTTAAAATACAATATATAAGATATATATATTTCCATAAAATTTTCATTGGAAATATTTTAACGTCATTTCAAATAGTTATATTCTTATTTTAACACCCATTAACACCTTTATTACCATAACCATAATAATTAATTATTAATATTTTATTTATTAATTTTGGCCAAATTTATGTTATCTACACTATAGATTACAAATTATGAATATTTAAATTAGGTAATATATTTTTTATAATTTCAAAAAAAATAACCTTGATTTTAAATTAATCCCACATATGGGACAATAAAGTGTGGTTTTAATGTGAAAATGTTCAAAAGTTAAAAAATGTATATCAAAATTAACATTAAAACAAATAAAATTTCCTAAATTAAATGTATTTTTCAATTCATAATCTAGTTTTAAATAAAAAAATTAAAATTAAAATTTATTATTATTAATTTTTTAAACTAAAGGAGACTTTTTATTAAGATTAAGTATTTATCATAATTCATAAATAAAAAAATCATTTAAAAAAATCTCCAAAATAAACAATAATAATATTTTTAAAAAAAATTCTAATTTTTTGTTTAATATAAATTTTAAAATAAGTGTTAAAAATAATGCTCATATTATGTGTGCAAAGTGTGATTGAACCATCTTTTAGAAAAATACAGTTTTATGTAGATTTTTTCCGATTTAAATGATTCATATATTATTACTAATCAATATATTAATAATAAATATGTGTAAAATATATATTTCCACAATTTATTAATTATTATTAACACCATCCAATATTATGGCTATGAGAAAATTATTAAATAATTATAATAATTGTTTATTGTTTATGGATAATGCATTGATTTTTTTTAATACATTTTTTCAAAAAAAATCACAATTGTCCACACCTCATGATAAAAATGGTTTTGAGTGACAATAAACAATCAAATAAAAATTTTTATTTTGTAATTTGGGTTTTCAAAATGATAATATCTTAAACTTTTGGAAATGTGGATATATTGTAGTTTTTATATCAATACATCCTTTTTTGGATAATACAAGTGAATGTGGTTGTTCCATAGATGAATTTTGGGATTATAAACATGGAAAGGGTTACTATAATATATCTTTTATATATTTATTATTATTCATGTGTTTTCCATTATTGTTCACCTAGTTTGACACTAGTGGTGAATGTGTGTTGGTTAAATAAAAATTTATTTATGAAACATTTTAATCAATTTGAATAGGTAATAATAAGAATGATATAGTTTAAACCTAATGGTTTTATTTAGTATAAAATGTGTCATGATTTATACATCCAGTGAATTATATTTCATTATTCCTTTATACAATTATTCTTTACCATACTAAATTTTCTAGATTTAGACAATGGATATAATCCGACGTGTTTGTTTTAACATTGGATGTAATTGAAAATTTGGTGATCATGAGAAACTAAATGGGTGGAGAATTAACGTAAAAGATACTATTATTACCTATAACAATTTATCCACATATATGACTAAAAACTTTCATATTGAACAACATTGAGACTCAAAAAAGTAGATTTGGAGAGAGTTCTTTGAGAACATGGGTGGGGGAGACCATGGAGGAAAGAATGGTAAATTACCTTCATGTTAGAAATATGTAAATACAATCACCATAGAATGTCTCAATGGAATGTTAAAATGTTAGACATGTGTAAGTGTAGGGAACATATCAATGAATTGCTAATGAAAAATAAAGAGTATGATATATAGAAAGAAATTTCATCTTATAGAACCATTTATAGTTAAATGTATTATATGATGGAAATATTGCCAAAATATGAGTTAATCCACTAATAAAAGTCTTATCTACAAAACAATGAAGAACATATTCATTTAAAATCTTTTAATTATTATAATTGAAGTGTTTATATAATGAAAGATCAGTATTATGTTGTTTATGTATTATATTAATGATATTATGAATATAATAATCAGGAAACATATAATAATTGAACAATATTATTTTTAATGATTTGAAAATATATGGTACTAAAATCCATGAATTGTGATTTTTTATTATGATGATTGTGGTAATTCATGATGTAAATGGGATAGTATTGGAGACCATGAATCATTATGTTATTTTATAACATTGTGAATCTGGTCATCTGTGATGAGTTTTATTGAATTGTTTGATGTCAAGAAATCATATTTTATTTTATTTTATTTATAAATATTGTGTAAATTTTATAAAATATAATATTTAATATTTGGTCAACAAAGGAGTTATGGATACAATCAAGGGTTTTTTTATATTTATGTTTGTAATTTGATCAAAGTCATTGATAACCCTTTTGATGTCTTAGGGGATGGTATTTTTATGTGATTTGAAACATTTACATAGTTTAATGAAGAATACTCTTATTAGTTTTAACTAACACTTTGGGATATTATAGGATTTGATGTTATGTTAATTATGGTGTATTGGATAGTTGGATGTAGTTAATCATGATGGTCAAAAAGAGATTCATTTACATTGTAGTATTTTTAGAAATAATTATAGTCAAGCTACGTATTACCATTTAGATTAATATTTAAATATAATTGATAATATTTTGTTCAATTTTACTGCATAATAAGATTATAAAATGATCTCTATTGATGACTAATGATATTTTTGGGATGCTTAATTGTTTTGACATCTATGTAACATTTAGGTATTATATGTTGTTTAACAACAAATATTATTTGGGAAGAATGGAATTTAATATTTGGGTATGTAAGTAAAATGGTATGATATCACCATTGTGATTAAAAAATTCTCAATGCTATGATTATTGAGGATAATTGGTGTGAAGGATGAATAATTATAGGAATAATCTATGTTCAACCATTTCTGTTTGTAGGCTGCTAAAAAAATATGCAAAGGAGATTCTACCCAGTTCCCCCAAAGAATTGGGGGAAACTATAGAAAGTATGGAGAAAACTCAAATGATGCACAAGCCGAACCGGTCCGCAGACCGGTCCCATGATAACAATACACGGCTCATTCCGTGAAGCTCTCCCTACACGGACCACTATCATTCACAGAATGGAGGCCGAGTTCCTCCACGGGCGCGAACCGGGATGGGTGCCAAACTGGTCCACCATCACGAACTGCCCTAGCTGCGGACCACGTCGATCGGCCAGGGCCACATCCGTTGTCATTTTTGGGATAGAGGCGGAACCCTCCGCGGCCATGAAGCACTTCCACAAGTTAGTTTGTTTCGCGGGGGAGGTGTGTTCAATGCACCCGTGTGTCACGGATTGACCAAGTCATCAGTGAACCAGGTCTCCGATCCTGGGACTCCACAAAAGATCCTGCATGACCACATATATATCTCTTTCCCCACCATATAAAATGAGATATAGGGGTAAAAGCTGAGGAAGAATTGGAAGGATGATTCGGGGAGATCTACCAGATTCGGGTAAAAGGATTTCAAAAGAAAGAGCTTAGGATTCCGTAAACAGCAAAGTTCCATTTCACGAACCAGAATAGGTATGAAGGCAGAAGATAATTAATAAGGAACCAAAAATTCATAATAACTTGGTGAACCATGAACATAAAATAACAAAGACAGGAAGACCGCGAACCATGGCCCCTCTGTGGATGCACTCCCCACGGACCAGGGAGTTTATGCCCCTTTTCCGATCTGTCGCACCGTGTAGCACCCTCCTATGTGGGAGAAGCCCCGACCGATGATCCTCCATCTGGTTTCACCCTCGGCTGTCGGTGCTCACGTGGACTCCTCCACGAACCCCCTAGTACGCGGGCTGAACCCGAAGCCGAGAACCACCTTGCTTCGCAGGATGCCCACCAGCCCACAAACCACCCTAGTTCGTGGAGCGCTCATCTGTTTGCAGACCACACTGGTTCACAGAAAACCTCTCCAACCACATAGCACCTCCATACATGAAGGAAAACACCACTCATATACATGTGTGCATCGCGAGATCCTTCAGATTTACCATTCCCCGAGCCGGATAAAATCCTTACAATCCGTTCTGGCCCTCCACGACTCCCTCATTGGCCCGTTCACCGGCCCTAAACTGAGGCATCCACCAGAGCCATCAGATCTATGTGATGTAACCCTCAGTTGTATTAGCTCTCCATTTTGAGTTCAACTACCCACAGTAAGCAGGGGTGAAGGGGTTTCCCCAACCCTTGGGTAGATTCTGGAAGAATTCCTGGGTTCACATTCCCACGGTAATATAGATTCCGACCCTAGGAGCCCTCTTTTTTCTCATCCACTTGTTATGGCAGGGACACTTCTCCCCTCCCCGGGGCATGGTTGGATACCCATCCGAAGGAAGCCCCCATGCACTTCTGAACTTCCCCACATCCATGCCCAAGGAAGGGCGTAGCGGGGAAGGGTGATCCCCCGTCCTTCATTGGTTCTAAGTCCTTCTCCCTCTGCGCTTTGTCACCCTGGGCATCCACCTTGGTGTAAGAACCAGCCTTATGGGCCGCCTCTATGCGTAATCCCTACTCCCCTTCCCATGGACGCACCTTTCGTGATGTGATCATCTGGTCCCTGCTACCTCTTCTTTCTCACACTGAGCATGACTCACGTGGGCTTAGAGTAAGCATCAAGCATGACACCCTCTTATGGGCCTCCTCAGAGTGTATGCCCCAATCCATTATTATGGGCTTCCTCGGATTGTAAGCCCCAATCTAATTCGAACTACGAGGAATTTGATCCATGTCAAGACATGGTACGTAGGAAGCATCCCCGTGGTTCATGCCCGATCACTGTCAGACCCCCGGGTCCACATTCACATTGGCTCTCCAAAATTCCAATTCTAACTATGTGTAATTTGATCCATATCTCCTAGGAAGAGTACGTAGGAAGCCTTTAGAAGGTTCAAGCCCAACAACCGGTCGATCCAACTATCTTCACATCGGTTCATTGTGCCATTCCTAGGGCCACCTCAATGAGTCCAGACCCATTTGGGTCATTAATCCAATGAGGGATGGTAATCCTCAGGCATAAATGATTATGAACACCTACCTCCAACTGACCATTTCCAACCAGGAGAAATTCGTGGATACACTGCTTGGGTATAAACCAAAGATTCGCAAACATATACATAGGTCTTAAATCTATAAGCGTGTCCCGGAACAGGCAATAATTCCCCCCAAAAGGGTTCCATGAGCCTGACATCCCATCCTCTCGACCAATGTGAGTTCTTAAGCGTCACTGGTCAAATCACCCAGCGAATGCATACCTTTGGAAAGAAGGTCCACGTATTGTCGGATACAAAACTATTGGGCGTTTCAAAACAGATCCGAAAGAAAAAATGGTGACCCCAGCATGAATCTTTAACCAAGAATGACGAATTTAACATAATTCCACCCTATGCCCCCTTATACTCTCAAGGAGGGCCAAGCAAGGTCGTTAATTATGCATGGGATCATGAGATACTAATTTGATGGGATTGATGTTTGTATTTGTTAAAATGATTTACATGTACCACTCAGAACTCCCTTCGATCCAATGGCATCATGAAGGAACTCACAGGCGCGGGCTTCCAACAATGAAGCGACCAGACCTCCTCACCAATGGAGGACCCAGTCACCTACCCAGCATCTTCAACACTGGGTCTTAGATGCATTGATCCGAGAGTACCACGTGAATGGTACTCTCTCGATGATTGAGGTGGCCTTGCATGCCCTCCAATCCACCAAGACACACCAGTCACCCTCCCAGTAGCATCCACAAGGGTAGATCCAGACATCCCTTGTTGCAGTCTCCAACCATTTTGGGAGTCTATCCCCGGAACGGGACAATGCATACCTCCCTTATCTCAGGAAGGCAGGTGAGGTCGACGTGGAGGACTTCATCCCCGCCAAACGGGGGTTCCGGCCCATTTCTCCCACTAGAAGACATCATTGCGGTCACTCCACGACTCAACATCCTCACGATAAGGAGGATGTCACCTTGAGGATCCAGACCCACTCTCCCCAAGATCCAGCCCCTCGGACCGCCTGACGGGGGTAGCAAACATTCAACCAGGGACCGGTCATTACCCTTGTCCCTGAGGAGGATCTATGCAGCCCAACCACAGAGATGTATCACCAACAGGCACATACACATGTTTTCTCCTCCAAAGCCCACCATCTAGACATGGCGGCATCATACCATCAGGAATGCTCCCCGCCGAGATCTGTAAAGCCCGTTTCTCACACAGGACAACACCTACCAAGAAAACACCCTTTTCTATCTAGGGTCGTGAAGCCCACCAACTAGATGTGGTGGCGACCCAGCGCCTGTAGGACCAGCTCCTAGAAGATTCTCTTGACGTCTACCATCCTGGAATGGTGGCGATCAACAAAGCCCGCCATCCAGATGTAGCAGAAATTTATAGGCTGGTACATCTCTCTGCCACCAAAGGCCACTAACAAGATATGGTGGGAAACCAATATATGCAGGGCCATCTCCCAGTGGATGCCAGTAAAGTCCACCATCCCGATGTGGCAGAAAACCGAGAGATAAAATGGTATAACCCAGCCCAGGGGCAGATTCGTTCACCTGCCCCGACACATGAGAATTGTCAATACCTACCGAACACTGGAGGACCAGATTAGGATATTCCTACTCCAATACCAGAATAGGACATCATACCCATTCCATCTAAATATGTCTCTCTGCATATCCGGGCAATGATGGGGTAGCAGGTATCGATTCCAGATCATATCTTACAGACATTCCATAATGTAATTGCATCAGCAACAACAGCAAGGACTCTGGCTCGTGATCCCATCTCCCCAACTGAGGTGACTCATCTAAGAGATGAGATAGCCACCTCAGAGAAGATATTCATCCCTAATTCTACTTAGAAGGGGCGCTAACCATATGTTGTGACTCATGGGAAACCGGATCGAGTACCTTCACTCGATCCAACTGGGGGACACCCATCCATCACGGTGGATGCTCTAGGGAAGGCATATATCCCTTATAAAAGTCAATATGTTCATCGGTGTATCCCGACAGCATCACGAGACCTAATTAGATAGGGACCCAAAGGTGAAGGCTGTTTTCAACAGCAGACGGTCCCCACTAGACATAAGAAAGTGCCCCGAATGCGCTGAAGGTAGCTGGAAAATAAAGAGCGGGTTCATGACTCCGCTCTGCTGGAAGATGGGGTTCCCATGGCCGCTATGCACACATCGCATGCCTTGAACCTTTCCCACCCATTACCATATTATTGGAGTAGTAGTAGTAGTTGAGAAATTCCTCCCCACATTGTTTCTACCAGCAGCTCTGAAGGTCCTCCCCAGAGCACCCATGGTGGCCTCCACCACGGGCATATAACGATTGATCACAAGAGCACCTATTTTGATGCGTGTCACGAAAACCCTCCACATGACCAGAAGATCGAGTAGAAACAAAGTCTTCCACTTGCTGTGGTCCACCCTGAAGGTCCTCCATGTGGTATACACTGCAAATACTCTCCATGTAGTGGGACCACAGATTATGATAGTAGTCCTCGCTATCATAGTCGCAACTGTAGAGTCCCTCCCCACAGTGATGTCTCATCATGAAAAAAGGCCCTCCCCTTGTCATGTCCAACCTTGAAGGTCCTCTCCAGGGGTTACATTGCAACAACACTCCACGCAGTCAGGCATCAGATCACGGTGGTAGTCCTCACCACCCTGATAATGGAGGTCCTCCCCGTAGAGACTTCAAGCAACGAGAAGTTCCTCCCCTCATTTCGGTACATTCTGAAGTCCCTCCCCAGGGTGTACATAGTAGATATTCTCCCTACGGAAGCTGTAATGGTAGTCCTCACCATTTTGGAAGCTGTGATGGTAGTCCTCTCCACCACGACCGCCATTACGAACGTCCTCTACATAGTGGCCCCAAGCAACAAGAAGGTCCTCCCCTTATCATAGTGTGTCTTGAGGGTTCTCCCCAGGTTGCACATCGAACGTCAAACCATGATGGTCATCATCACCAAGATGGTATTTGTTGCGAAGGACCTCCCCATAACAATGCTACAAAGCTAGAAGGTCCTCCCCTTACTGCGACACACCTTGGAGGTCCTCCCCAGGGTATTCACTACAAAAGTTATCTATGCAGTGAGGCGTCAAGTGGTAATGGTAGTCCTCGCCATTAAGGCCTCCATTGGGAAGGTCCTCCCCGCAATGGCATATCATATCGACAGGAAGGTCCTCCCCTTCCGAATCAAGAATAGAAAAGCCCTTGTATGTCGATGCACTCAGAAGGATGGGATCGAGCATGTCAGATCCCCAGCTAGTTTCCACCGACACCCTTCTTCAATTGGGAGATGTTTCGGGACCACATTCATCTTTAGAACCTCCCCAGAATCACCCATGTGATGATTCGACACATACCAGCCTCATTGCCTCCGACCATGCTATTGGTGAGTTCCTAAGTCGGGAAGACCAGGTGGAGGAGTCACTAGCGGAGGAGTATGCTGATATGTTGCACCTGGGAAAACAACTGGCTAGGGATGATATACCAATTATGTTTTGGCCCACGACCACCTCTCAATTCGACATACCTAGAGAGTTGTCGGAAAAATGCGTGCACGATATCCACTACAATATATGGACAACCCTCTACCAGATGAAATCAAGCTTCCTGCCCAATGATTGGAATGTAGACCACGTAAAGAAAATAGGAGACCTCCTTCATCACATTGACCTGGAATCTCTTCCTTCAGCGCGACAATGGAGACCCAAGAGGCGTAAAGGAAACATTGAGATAGCCTGCCTCGGTGCGCTGCATCATTTGCGTCACCTTATTGATGATGCCCCAAGGGGAGTCCATATTAGGGGATGAGGAGAACATGGAGCATTGAATTTCACTCCTCTCCCCGCCTAGATGAACACATTCATCATGGTGTCTTGCAAAATCATCCCATCAAGACATCAATCGAGTGGTCACCCTATTCGCGAATGGCAACACTCCCAATGGAGTCAGGCCTTGAGTAAGTCCGAGAAGCGTCAGGCCTGATGGGAACAATCCATTCAATAACTCCTGAATCAGGACACTGAGAGAATATAAGAAGCCTCTCTTCTAAGATAGGAAAATCAATTATCATTGTCTACCTCCCCAGAGGGGACTGATTCACAGATGAACTGGGAAACAATCCCAGTCCACCCCCGAATGGGGGCACGCAAGATAAGGCGGGTCGCGATAACAAAATCCACTGCTACAATCCAGGGTCAACTTGAGCCTACAGGGATGGGGGAATTTTTAACAACAAATTCCCCCATAAGACCAATAAAAACAGGAAGAGTCTCAACGTCCAAGGAACGGATCCAACCCCATCCCTCAGGGCTGGGGGCATTTTTTCCACCTCAACAAAAACCTCCCCCATGAGAATCAGTATTCTTTCGTCTGGGGAGGACAGTCATAAGAAGAGGATCCTTCCCTATCCTGTCATTTGAATCATCATCCCATTCAAGAGGGAGGCGTACCATAAGGTCACATCAAAGAACTCTCCATGTCACCCTTTGACAAGGAGCGTGATAGAAATCCCAGGACAGAAGAGGGAAGGCATGTAAAAGACAGGGGAGATCCTCTTCTTATTTGGAAGACAACATCTTATCTACCCACAATATGGATCTATCAACACTATAGAGGCTAACCCCATGGGTGGCACCAGAGATGATGCAAATCCGGATGGATCAGGAGATGATGGTTCCGGTCAGGTTGTGACTCACAACGAACCATAGGGTGTACACACCCGGAACTAGGGGGCCACACTAAATATGGCCGCCCATTTAGCTAACCTTCCTCTTCTCACTGTCCGAGCTCCCAATAAGGATAAGAACAAAGGATCGGTTACCCTTAACCCACCTCTTTCTCTTCATAAAAACGATCCACTTACCCTCAAAGAGAGATTCGCTCGACATGAATAGGAAATGAAAGAACTGACACGGCTCAACACTGAGCTACTCCAGATGAATCGTCTTATTGAAAGCACATCCCAAGAGGAGCCATATCATGAGCTCCCAGTATGTGCATCTCAAAGATCAAGGTTTTCCACGGTAAATGAAGCATGGTCAGGGCTCCTACCCAACGAGGCGCTCAGTCCGTCCAACTGCCTAAATGTGGATCTGGATGAATACCAAGACTTCCCTCCACTCAGGAAGAAACTTGAGCAAGTACATCTGAACCCTCCGAAGGTGTCACAAATGACACATGCACCCATGGTGCCAACCGAGCTGGATCCTCAAGCAGTGCCTTGGGCTACACCCGCCAAGGACTAGACCCAACAGTATGTAAACCAGGGTCTCACCAACACAATTAAGGCATTAAAAGCTTGACTGCATGAAATGGAAGGTTGACGTGCTCCGATACAGCCAGAGTGAAATCCCAACCCAGATAGGGTGAGAAACACACCACCTCCACCCAATTTTGGGATCCATGTATTCTATATCTTCAATGGATCAGCTGATCTAAAACAAAAAACGATGCACTACGCGTCTTATTGCGATCCTATGATATTAACTCTGTAATAGCAAGAAGCAGTGAAACTCAGATGCTTCGTACGGACCTTGCAAGGACTTGCCTTTTTCTGGTATCTAAGATTTCCAGCCCAGTCAATAAAAATCTAGGAAGACCTTCAGCAGCAATTCTTGTTCCACTTTAGCTCAACATTTCCTAAAATAATAGTCAGTGACCTCATGAACTGCAATCATAGGGAGAATGAGAGGTTCTCGGATTTCATCGCCATATGGAAAGTCTGATGTACTCTCTGAACAGCCCAATGAATCAAGATGAGTTTCACTTTATATCCATCGAGATTCTTCGAGATGAGCTGCGAAAACTGGTCATACCATTGGAGTGCACCACTGGATTCTTCAATCTCTCGGCCATTGCCCAATGAATTGAGGACTCCTAACAGAGGGCCAATTTGAAGTCACGAATAGCCTCATAGGCTCCTGCAAAGCGAAAAGTTAGAGCTGAAGCATCCTCTGTCACGCTCATGCCAACCCCCGTGCCTGCTCCACTACTTAGGCCTCCACCAAATCATCAATGGCCCCTATATATCATCGGCCGCCTCCGCCAAGGTGTGATGTTCAGAAAGGGGACAAGTCGAACCAGTTTGAGGAACAAATACATAAAGTATACTCATTCTGAGAAGAGAAAGTCCGCGAATACTTCATCACCACAATGAATTGAAACTTTCTCTGCCTCCCAGAGCCAAGTAAACCTGAAGAAGTCGGCTGTGATGATAGGACATACTACTATACTTACCATCAAATGTTGGGGCACAATATTCGAGAATGCTTCATCTTCAAAGAAATCCTACAAAAGATGCTCGAATCCGGGAAGGTCGAGCTGGGACCACCCCCAGCACATGTGGCATATATTTATACCACCGACTCTGAAAAATGGGAGGGGTGGAAAGAATTCACCAGCAAGAAGGGGGAGAAAATCGATAACTAGATGACTCATAAGACTATCAACCGAGCCTAGGGAATACTCTGAGATCAACTACAGAAGCTGGTGTTGCTTCCAACAGCTCCTGATTCGGCACACCCAACAATGTCGGCCTTAAAAACCACTACAAGCCAGCCATCTAGGTGTAATCAAAGAAGGAGGATACAAGCACAAGAGGAGAAATCCGTGAGGAGTCCAAATTTATCCCCAAAGCTATCCGATTTTGTGCCCTCAAATTTGGTGCCACGGGTATCGACCCACCAAGCCACACCATCAGGGACAACTGACCAGGTTGATCTGTCAGAGGATGAGAAGCCAATCGTCGATTACATCAACGTCATCCATCTTATGGAATCGTTACCTAAAAAAGGGTATGTTGATGAACCCATTTTCCCAATACAAGCAACCGAGATGAGGAATCGTAGAGGCAGGGGATATCAGGGAAGGCACAATCGCAGCCGAAACCAACCCTATGGTTGGAACTCAACCCAAATCATTAATATCACGAAACCCAAGGAAGGGACCTTCAACGGACTCAATGGGAGAAAGAATATCCCACCCTCCACATGTGGCCACTCTTCCCCCATCATTCTGCAGTACCCACTAGAGGAGGAACAAGGGTCTAGCCGCCTAGTGTGCACAAACAGACCAGCCAGGCCGAGTCCCCAGAACTTGGGGACATCATAGACATTTGACCCCACAACCTGTCCCTCCTCATCATGTATTCCAACTCATAAGCTTCCCGCTAATTCTCCCCCACCAACAGAGAAGTTTTGGCCGCTAGAGCATAAATACGATATCCTTAAGCAGCTGGCATCAGTACCAGCCAAACTGTCAATCCTGGATGCCCTGGGTTTGTCAGCCAAACTCAGGGAGGCACTTATAGAAGCCTTGCTCAGCCCCCAAGAGTTTCAAGCCGAGGTAGATTCTACCGAGATTTACCGAATGGAGATTAGATCAGCTGAATATGATGTAGTGATTTCCATCACCGATATAGATGATGATGCCAGCATGCAGGGACAAATCAAACCACTATATGCATCTGGCATGCTAGATGATTTTGAGATCTGCAATGTCTTCATTGAAAATGGCTCTAGATTTAACCTCCTTCCCATATGGACACCTCGTAAGTTGGGCTATAGTGAGGTTTATTTAATACTTTTGGCCACAACTCTTCTAGGTTATGACAAGAGTGAGAAGAATCCGATGGGACAAATTAAGCTAAAGACCCATTTTGGAAACCTTGTGGCCTATTCAAAATTTCTAGTGGTTCAGTAGAACACAGCATTCAATGCCCTATTGGGAGGCTGTGGCTCCACAAGCACATGGTCGTTCCTTCATCCTACCACCAGTGTATTAATTACTATGTCAATGGGAATAGTGGGAAACTGCATGCCGACAAGGTCCCTTTGGAGCTCTCTGAGTCACACTACATTAATGACGGGTTCTATGAGAAAAAGAAGAAGAATCCATTGATTGATTGTATTAACTAGATCCCCGATCTAAATGGTCTGGAAATAGTTCCCAATGACCCCCTCAGATAGCTTTGCAGAGACTACGTACTGCCCATCAACCATGTTGAGAGCAGGAGTTCATGTCTGGACACGCACTCAGCTATCCTCATGACTTCAGCCATAATGGCCGAGCATGACGATATGGGAAAATCTTCCAACCCTCTGTTTGGGGGAGAATACTTGATCAAGGACACCCACAATACCTCACATCTAGACTCCCAGGAGCCCGAGTTAAGAACTCTCCCCCTGTCGGATCAAGAAGATGAGGGTGTTGGAGAAGAAGAAGAGGAAGATCTCAGAGATGCACCTCCCGCATTTGAGGAAGGTATCTAAAGCATAGTGGATGAGCTCAGGGAAATATTCATGGGTACTGAGGAAGACCTGAGGCCCACTATTGTTAGTGCAGCCATGTACCCTGAGGAGCATGAAGTATATGCCTATTTCCTGAAGCAACATCAGGATGTCTTTGCCTAGAATTACACAAAAATGCCAGGACTCGATCCTGAAGGGGTGATGCATCACCTAGGTCTTCTAGAAGACCACCAGGACTATAAACAGGCCGCCAGAAGGACACACCCCTCACTTTATGCCAAAATAGAGGCTGAAGTTGATAATCTTATTAATGAGGACTTCATTCGGGAGGTCCAATACCCCATCTGGTTGGCCAACATCGTCCCTATCAAGAAAATGAATTAGAAAATATGCATCTGCTTGACTTCAGAGATCTCATTCAGCACTACCTGAAAGATGATTTCATGGTCCCGATCACCGAGTTATTAACAGATGCAACGGCTGGGTATGAGGCTATATCCTTTCTGGACGACTATTCTGTGTATAATCAAATCAGGATGGCCCGAGAAGACAAAGAAGGCACTGCCTTCAGTGCCACCAAGGAGTATTCTTTTACAGGGTCATTCCATTTGGTGTCAAGATTGCTGGTTCCAAATATCAAAATTCCATGAATCATATCTTTAAAACATTCCTAGGTAAATTCGTCAAACGTTACGTAGATGACTGGGTGGTCAAATCAAGACAGTGCTCAGATCACCTATCAGACCTTGAGACTGTCTTCAACAAACTTCGACAGCAAAGCCTGAAGATGAAACCCTTGAAATGCGCCTTTTGGGTTACCTCAGGAAAATTCCTTGGCATTGTTGTATGCCATCATGGAATCGAAGACGACCTTTAGAAGGAAAAGGCCATCCTTGACCTACCACATCCCCACAATCTCACTGAGTTGAGGGGACTCCAAGGACACCTGGCCTATATCAGGTAGTTCATAGCTAAAATGGAAGGCAAATGTTTGACCTTTACTAGGTTAATGAAGAAGGGGGTTACCTACCAATGGATAGATGATTACCAGGAGGAATTTGATTGCCTAAAGAGGTACCTTTTAAGCCCGCTGGTGCTCATTACTCCGATTGATGGAAGACCTCACATCCTATACGTAATGGCCCTAGAGTGGTCACTGGGAGCCTTCCTCATGCAGAAAAATGACCCTGGTAGTGAAAAAAGTCTCTATTACCTCAGCCGAACAATGATTGATGCTGAAACTCAATACTCAAACATCGAGAAGAGTTGTTTGGCCTTGGCCTCTGCAGTTAAAAATCTGCGACATTAAATGCAGCATCACGAAGTCCATTTGGTCTCGCGTAATAACCCACTCTAGTACATCCTTAGACACCTGATGCTGATCAGGTGCCTATCCTGATGGGAAATCATCCTGCAACAGTTTGACATCCTGTTTGTGCCATAGAAGGCCATCAAAGGCCAGGCGTTAGAATATTTTCTTGCAGAGAACCCATTAACAGGGACCTCCGCACCGGACATCGAGCTATCTGATGAAGAAATCTTCTCGTTTCAAGGGAGCTCACAACATGGGAAATGTACATCGAAAACGCATCCTGGAGAATGACTGGGAAGTGGATGGAAGACCCAAAATTTAACATGGTGGGTCTGGGGATAATACTCATGTTCCCGGAAAAGGCGATCTTTCCATATTTCTTTCTCCCATCAGAAGGATGTACGAACAATGAAGCGGAGTATCAAGACCATATTACAGGCCTGGAGCTCGCACTCCAGGAACAAGTACAACACCTTAGGGTAAAATGTGACTCAGAACTAGTCATAAAGAAAGTCAATGGTGACTATGCTATCAAAAATGAAGAGCTGACTCCCCTTTTTGACCATGTATGAGGGTTAATAGAAGAATTCTCTACAGAACCCACATTAACCTATATTCCCCAGTCCTAGAATTCCTAGGACGATGCATTATCCAACGCAGAAACAGCCCTGGCTAACCCAAACTGGGATGAAATAGTTATTATCATATCTCATCATCTAATGGTCCTGTAGTTTTTTCCGGAAATGACGAAAGAAATCAATAAATTCAGTCCATTCCATGAGCCATATGCTCCTGCCACCGGCTGGATGACCCCCATTAAAAACTGCCTTCAATGGGGAGAACATCTGTTAGACAGGTCTAAGTGAGAGAAAATATAGAGAAGGGCAATCAAATTTGTCCTATATGGAAGCGCGGGTCAACAAGAGGTACTCTACAAATGTGGCCTTGACGGAATCCTCCTCAGATGCATTGATGGTGAAGAAACTGCCACTGTTATGACTGAAGCGCTAGCCAGAGTATCAGGACCACATTAGTCGGGGTCCAAGCATTCCCATCATGTTCGGAGGATTGGGTACTATTGGCCCACAATGGAACGAGATTGCGAGCACTTTACAGCAAAATTACACTCATGACAAATACATTCCAAATTCATACACCAACCCTCGAAGTTACTTCATCAGGCCAAGTACTCCTGGCCAATTTCCGTCTGGGGGAATTGACGTCATGGGACCATATCCCCCCGCAACATCCAAACAGTTGAAGTATATCCTCACTACAACTGACTTCTTTTCCAAATGGGTAGAATTTGTACCCCTTAAGGAAGTCAGGGCGAGAAACATTTTTAGCTTTGTGAAATCTCATATCATCACCAGATTTGGTGTCCCACATACCATACTGACGGATAAAAGCACCAACATCTACTATGTTGAATTGGATAAACTATACAAAGAATATGGTATCATGGCTAACCATTCATCCCTCTACAACACAGTGGCTAACAGACAGATAGAGGCTTTCAACAAGACTCTGCCCAACATTCTCTAGAAAATGGTGGACAAAGACAAGAAGTCATGGCCAGATAAACTCCTCCATGAATTTTGGGCTTAAAAAACTACAATTTTCACCGCTACTCGGGCTACTCCATACTCATTTGTATACGGAATAGATTCGGTAATTCCCATTAAGCTCCAATTACCCTCACTCTGTATTTCCTGTTTTGATCAGTTATCTAACGATGTGCAATCACAAAAGCGGCTAGGTGAATTGGAACAACTTGACGAGAAGCGGTTGCACACATTGCACCACCTGGAAATATACAAGAACCGGATTGCATGAGCCTTCAATAAAATGGCCCATCTTCAGTCTTTCTTGGAAGGATAATTGGTATTGGTCCTCCAGACCACAATGATACTCAGAAAGAAACCTCCAATGCTGGAGCCCAAGTGGGAGGGACCATATGTTATAAATAAGGTCTACTCCAACAGAGCATACGCCCTGATCTCCATGGGTGGGAAATTCTCCACCGCTCCTAAAAATGCGAGATTCATGAAGAATTATTTCGCATAGAAACCAAATGTTTTTTTTACATCCATACCGCACAATGATAAACTGCACGGAAAAAAAAATCATCCGAGCTACATGACGTTAAACTTCCAAGCACCCAATGGTCCAAACTATATGACCCTAAACTAAGAGTATTTCGTTCGATCTACATGACATTAAGCTGCCATGAACACAAGGGACCAAACTCTATGACCCTGAACTAAGAGTATTTCTTCGTCACCGCATGACGTTAAACTGAACAGATTTTAGAGAACTGTGAACAACTTGATTCCTGCCTTCACAGGATACGTAGTGACGCCATGGTTCCAGATCATGGCCCAACCACCCCTCAAATAAGAGTTAAAAAAATAATAATTCCCCCTCCCCCCGCGTATGGACTAGAACTGCACGGGGTGTATTCTATGTCCTCATAACATGACGTTAAACTGCACGGATTTCAAATAACTACGTACGGCTTCATTCCTGCCTTCGTAGGATACGTAGCGACTCTAGGGTTCCACATCCTGGACCAGCCCCCCCTCAAATAATAGTTAAAAAAAATTCCCCATTCCCCCATGCATGGACCAGAACTACATGGGGAGTATTTAGCAGAGAACTACGTACGTCTTGATTCCTACCTTCGAAGGATACGTAGCGATGCCGGGATCCCCTATCCTGGCCCAGCCACTACCAAATAAAATAAAATAAATGTTAACAATGTACCCTTCCCCATGAATGGACCAGCCTTGCGCGGGGTGTAGTTATTTCAGAGAACTACGTATGGATTGATTCTAACCTTCGCAGGATACATACCGACACCAGGGTTCCCTATCCTAGGACAGCCACCCTCGAATGAAAAAAATAAAAAAATGATCCCTCCCCATTTGGACAGACTAGCCATGCATGGGGTGTATTCCTTGTCCTTACCGCACGACATAAAATTACACAGATAAGGTTACAAAGGAAGAAAAAAATGCCCTTTCCACTGTATACAGCCCAAATCGGCATGGGGTGTACTCCTCGTCCTCACCGCACGAAATTAAACTGCATGGATAATAAGATTTAAAAATGCTCCCTTTCTCCCATGTATGGACTAGACCTGCACGCGGTGTATTTTTATGTCCTTACCGCATGATGTTAAATTGCATGGATAATGAAAGTTAAAAATTCCCCTTTCCCCCATGTATGGACCAAACCTGCACAGGGTGTATTTTTTGTCCTCACCACATGATGTTAAACTGCATAGACTACGTCCTCACCGCACGATGTTAAGATGCACAGACTATGTCCTCACCCTACGATGTTAAACACCACGAACGACATCCTCACTGCACGACGTTAAACTTCACGGACTGCGTCCTCACCATATGACGTTAAAATGCACGGATTTCATCATGAACCACCTAATATGTATGGGAAAATGAGGTGGAAATACTCCTTGTGCATTTGGATGCATCCTCCCCATACATCATACTCCACGGCCCGGAAAATTATGGATATTCATAACCATTCATGGCCATCAGAAGTGGAAATTCATTGACCCATGGACACCTTTTCATGACTACACTTACCATTCCCTTAGCGGATCTACATATTGATAGCCCCTGGCCCATATAACAAAGGAAATATTTCCATAGGAAATAATCTTCCTAGCTCTGTACGCTTACCAGCCTCAAAGCCCCCATACCATACCTCCTGATCTAGAAATTTGTGGCATTGTGGTTTACAAGTCTGTCCCCTTTTCACATCCAAACGTCACCAGGGTATCCCGACCTGATTAGCCTATGTATCTACCCGTGGTTCCCACGACGACCTTCATCTACGAACATCAAGCCAGGACTAGGCGACTTTGACTCAAAGGACAATTTCAGTGATGATGTTTCTTGTTTTCTCAGACACCATTATCCCCACAAGCCGAACTCGGTACTGTGGGAAATCTCGTATTTTTATAATCATTCATGGACATCAGAAGTGGAATGATTTCGGCCCAGGGACACCTTTGCCTGACTATGCATACCATGCCCTCAGTAGATCTGCATATTGATAGCCCCTGGCCCATCTAGAAAAGTCAAGATTTCCTTGGGCGACACTCTTCCTAGATCCATACGCTTACCGGCCTAAGAGCCCCCACAACCCATCTCCTGATCCGGGAAACCTCAGGGTTGTAGTTTACAACCTTCATCCCCCACATTGTTCAGAGTATATCAGAGCATGGTAACTTAGTTATCCTGCGAGTGACTACATCAATAGTCACCTAGTGGTCTGAGTTCTATGACCGCTATACTAAGAGTACTTCATCATTACTGTACGACGTTAAACTGCATGAAGTAAAGGTACACCCCTGCACACAAAATAAATTAGCATAGGGAGTCTATATGCATTAACAGCAACTAGGGCCGAGTATGCCCGACATGTCTAGACATTTTCTTACCGAATGACAGACTTCGTGGCCCGAACAATTGCGGATCCTCATAACCATTCTCGACCATCGGAAGTGGAAATAAATTGACCCGTGGACACATTTTCATGACTATGCATACCATGACCTTAGAATCTATGCATTTTAATAGCCCCTGTCCTGCCTACCAAAGGATAGACTTCCACATGTGACAGTCTTCCTAGTTCTGTATGCTTACTGGCCTCAGAGCCCCCATATCATTTCTACTAATCCAAGAAGCCCTAGAACCATGATTTATTCCAATCAATCCCCTTTACACGTCTTGGGAATGCTGAGATATTCATGCCCAGTAACATTCTGATGAAGAGAGGCCTTTACAACTATGTCCTTACCGCATGAAGTTAAATAGCATGGATCATCATGGCCACTTGGCATTAATCTGCAATGACCAAGCATTAACCATCCCGGGAAATGCCTTCAACTACAAGCACATTCATTGGTTTAAAAATTCCCCCCGTCCTCACTGCATGACGTAAAACTGCACAACACCCTTTAAAAATGCTCCCCGTCCTTACCACATGATGTTAAACTACACATAAGTCGTCCTTTCCTCATGATGTTAAACTCCACAGAAGCTGTCCTTGCCGCATGATATTAAACTACACGAAATTTACATGTCCCCATGTCCTCGCTGCATGACGGTAAACTGCACAACATCCTTGAATAATGCTCCTCGTCTTTATCGCAAGATGTTAAAACTACATGGTCAAACATGTCATGTGTTCAATAAGAAACGATGACTTTTCACTGTCCCCCAGTGCACGGGTCAGACCTGAACGAACCACCGTCTCACACCAGCATGAGAAGGAATGACTTCACCCATTCTCGGTATATTTATCCTAGACGCTTCTCCTGTATCCAGGCGCCCTCTCCTCATACACCATAATCCGTACTCAGAAAATGCTGAACTCTCATAAGCCACCCATAGGGGTCCCGAATCTCAACTTCCCTGACGTTTCTCAGCTATCAAGAGAATACAATCATGAACCAAAGGACACCTTTCCATGACTATGCATACTGTTCCCTCAGCGGATCTGCATATTGATATCCTCTATCCCATCTACCAAAGGAAAGATTTCCTCAGGCAATGCTTCTCTCCGTACACCTCTTGGCCCCGGATCCCCCATGTTCATCCTTGTATTTAGAAACCCTCTAAGATACATTTTACATGCCTCTTTCACAACCCTTCCTAAATGTCATGGAAGGTATCTGATGAGATTACCAAGGACCATTATAAGTCTTTCCATTCTAGATAATGTTCCAGTTGCATGACTTTAAATTGCCCCAAGCCCCAACAATACATTATTCTAGATAAATTCATAGGACATGAACATTGCTTCCACACTCATGATTGATATAGATGTTCTCAAAACCTTTCAGACATCACATAGCCTTTCCAAGGCACCCAAGATGGTTTTCATAATTCTCCAAGACACCCATGGTGGTTTGCATAAGCCGCACTTTCATGACGTCCTATGTCCATTCGAAATGGAGATCATTGACTTAGGGACACCTTTTCATGACTATGCATACCATGCCCTTAGCGGATCTGCATATTAATTTCCCCTGGCCTGTCTACCAAAGGAAATATTTCCTTAGGTTATGCTCTTCTTACCTCTACATGCCAATACCGCTCCAATGCCTCGATACATGACCTGCATGTCATTCAAATCTAAACACACTCCATCCACATGGGTCTGAAGTATATCAAGACATCTTTTATTCAACCAAACCACATTGTGGCTTTCACCCCACCATATCTGGTCAAATTTGTTCGACCTAAAGCATCAGTAATGATAGTCTTGACGGTGGGACTTTAAACCTCTCACAAAAAAGGGCACAAAGCCTGTTAGGCTGAAAACCCGAAAAGGGCGACCTTAGAAAAATTCAGGCCATACCCACTGGGTCCACACCAAACGGTCCCAGCCAAAATTAGGGTATTAAAAGAAAAGAAAAAAATTTTGTGGGGGGTTTTTCTACAAAACCCTAGAAATAGTCAAACTACGCTCGCTGGATCCCATGATCCAATAAAAAGTTAGAGTTTGTTCCTATTTTACTGAATTATGATTAATTTTGATTATGTGAGTTGTTATTTAGGCAACAATTATTCAGAAAAAAAAATATTGTATTCCGTTTGAACAAAACAAAAAAAGGGGGAGGACATCCACATTCTAGGACCTCTCCCTCACATAGAAAAAAAAGAGGGGGGGTACGCAAAACAGAGTGTACAAGAATGGTTATGACCGTCACAAAGGTGCCTGGCTCTCTCTCTCCATTAGATCAGCAATGTGTGATAGAGGTTGTTGCAAGTCTGCTCCAGCACAACCCTCTCCCTAGCCTGAACCTTAGCCATAGAATGAGTATGCTTCATTGTTGTCTGGAGATCATTGATCCCTTTCCGGGTGACTTCAAGGCGACTAGTTGTAGTCGATATTTGATCCCTCAGCATCACTGCCCATAGTTCACATTCATACAACATAGATGATAGGAATGCCACCTGATCTCGAGGGATCACCTCTTGTGCTATCAGCTGACATAGCATTATCATGGATTCCTCTAAGGCTTGGGTCCTGCAATGAGAGACAACAAGGTGAGAAATTTTGCGTTCATGAGTGGAAACTTCCTCATGGGCCATGAAAACCTGGAAAGCGAGAGAATGGAACTGCCGATAGTCAAATCCACCTGACCCCAAACCCAGGAAGAGTTTTCGGAGAGCTTTGGTTTTAGTTTCCATCTCATCTAGAGGAGTTTCAGCAACAATCATGGAAATCCGGGGCCGATCCCACCTGCGCACTGCTCAGTGGTCCGCCATGATGTGAAGATATTTGGTGTCCTCGATAGGTGGCACGCGGTCGAAGTCTGGCATTGCTGTTAGTGCAGATATGTGCACACTTGAAGATGGATCCAAAGTTGGATGTTATAAAGCTTCTAACCCTAGTTCTGGCTTGGGATCAAATTGATATGTATGGTATCATCGGGAAAAAAATTAGGCATTGACTCACTGGGACCCAAAGACACATGGTCATCCTCATCTACGTCCAAAATGGTGGGGTCCGTCTGAATTTCGACCGCAGAAGGTCTAGGAGAGGAAAATCTCATGAGTTTATTTGATCTATGTGCCATAAGTCTGTCCTCACTCAAAGAAGATGAGGAAGGTGTGGTATGCACAACAACTGCAACGAATCTTGATTTGGGAACCTACAGGAAATCCTTCCCCAAGATCCCATTGGGATAATGATTTACCCACATTCTTGCGTACTCTAAGGATAGGTTGGCATCAGCTCTTATTCCAGGCAAGAGAATTATTATGTCAGATCCCTCCTGCATTAGCATCAACCACCATTGAAGGAGAGTGTCTGGCTGTAGTCGTTGAACCTGAGGATGAATAAGGGATACATGGAGTTGCATACACCCAAACTTGTGGGAAAACGGTGGGGGCGTACATTCACATAGAGAAACCCCATCAATCCGTGCAGGGAGAAACCCATCCCATAGTGAAATCATGTAAGAACAATCCTCTAGGCTCCCCATACATTTGTCAACCATGACACAAGAAGGGGTGGGGTACGGAGTGAAAGAAAACTGGTAGAAATCACTAAGGATCCTAATGATTTTTTCGGAACTGAGAGACTTCAGATGAACCCCAGCTATATCGAGCAAGGTAGGACGAAAGGTAGGAAGCGGGATGACTGCGTTATGACAATACTCATAACAACAGAAATGATTCTCTATCTAGCCGTATAAGAATTGAAATGACCCACTCAGACTGTAGGGTGGCCCTCCCTCTAGTATGTGGCTCAGTAGTTCCTAAATACGAGCGGAAGTGGGCACGACAAAGTTCATTAGGCGACCCTCTGCTAACTCAAATTCCACCATCAAGGTTCAAGATCTGACGCCCAGGGTGATATCCCGAGATGGGAATAGCCACCCACTCAGAAACATAGCAATCAATCCTACTAGCTTGAGCATAGGCGACACATCGGGGCACACCTCATAACCCCGTGAAAGGTAGTCACCCACCTCCAGAACTACCCAGTAAGAACCTAGGGGGGTTCGTGACTATTGAGAAGGATGATTCATGGGGCGCTTGATCTTCATCACATGACCAGTGGTGTTCAAAAATAACCCTATCCATGTGACATAGGGAATAAGAGAGCGGTCACGCAAGGCCTGACTGATTGATTGCTCCACCATAACCAGCAGATCCCTCGCCAACGAAGGCACTTGTCCGACGTCATCCCACAAATCATGAGTGGGAAGAATCTTTTCATACATCTCTCCGATGATCGGGAGCCCTCCCAATTGGTATATTTCCCCCAAAATAATGGAAACTTCACCATGGGCTAGGTAAAATGAATTAGTTCTTGAACACAAACGACTGAGCTGGTCAGGCAGGATAAAAATGGGGGGTAAACATCGAACTGGGAGGCCCCCACTGTGGATTACATATTGGCTGCTTCCAGTGACTCAGGAGATTCCCAACAATGATGATGAACCCAGGAGGCCCATGACTAATCATTTGAGAAAATCCCACCCGACCGAAGATCCCACCAAAAATCATCCCCGTGTCAGGGTCCACTCGAGAAAGGATAATTATGGAGGGGTAACTATTGAAGACAGATTCTTGAGAGAAGTCTTGTGCATACTAATTTCTTTGGGTCCAAACAGAGCCTCTCAAAATGAAAGTGTCTTTCATATCAGAATGTGTGATCATCTCCCCCAATAAAGTAAGGTTCATCTGAATGCACTCTGGTGATACTTCCAAGAAAGGAGACGGAATACCTGAGAAAGTAGGAGGGATAGGGAAGTTGTCTTGATGACTAAATCCGTAAAGTGGAAGTAAACTTGATAATGGATAACCTAGGATCTCAGGACAGAGCAAGCCCTTCAAGACACCCTTGTCAGGAATGATGGACCGACTAGGGTCCTCTTTGATTCCCTTCGCTCTGCGAATCATAGCTGGATGTCTCTCTAAACCAATTGTGATAGGCTCAGCAGCAGACCTAGGTGCAGGGCTAGGGGGAGCCATGTTTTCTCCCTGCATTATGAAGATCAGAAAATGGTTATTCCAGAATAATAAAATCTGGGCAAAAATAGTAGCTGTATGGAAAAGGAATCGAGAAGCCTTCGTGAGCAGGCCTCATAAAGTGGTTCGCGGTGACTACATCCCGTGAACCAACCCTACTCGGAAGGGGTTCGCAGTACCCTGGCCCACGGAGCATTGGCTAGGAAGCCGAAAACTAGGTTGCTTCGCGGAACTCTCACCCAGATTTAAATAGTTTGGTTCGGAAGACTTATGAGATTTTCAAAGTCTGAAATATTTCAGCCCGCGGAATCTCAAAACTGCAAAGCGAATTCCTCCACGCCCTGTTGTGACTTGATTTTTAATTAATTAAAAGTATTGGTTCGCCGTTGGGAAATTTGTCCATGGGTGAAGGCAACCGCGAAGGAGGAATGGTTTGCAGAAAGTGGCAGCTTGTTCACGGATGAGGAGTTTTTTGAAGGAATGAGCACACAGAGACAAAAAGAGAGAGGGATCTGGTTTCGCGAAAAATCCGGTAAAAGAAAAAGGAAGGCCCCCCTGTATTTATAGGCGATGTCCCCTACTGGATCCACCTCCCAACTACAAACTATCCATGTTTCAGGACTACTCTGCATCGGAATGTCCTCCTCTTCGATCGGACCCCATTCTGATGAGGGGCATTTGTAGGGTCCTGGAAAATCTGCAAAGGAGATTCTACCAAATTCCCCCAAAGAATATGGGGAAAGTATAAAGTAAACTCAAAGGATGCACAAGCTGAACTAGTCTGCAGACCGGTCCCATGAAAACACTATGCGACCGGTTCCGTGAATAACCCCCTCTGTGGACCGCTATTGTTCGTGGAATAGAGGCGGAGATCCTCCACTGGTGTGAAGCAGGATAGGTGCCAAACCGGTCCACCATCACGAACTGCCCTAGCCGCGGTCCTTGTCGACCAACCCAGGCCACATCCGCTCCCATTCTTAGGATGGAGGCGGAACTCTCCGCGGCCATGAAGCACTTCCCCGAGTTATTTTGGTTTGCAGGGGAGGTGCATTCAATTCACCCGTGAGTCGCAAATTGACAAATTCATCCGTGAACCAGGTCTCCGATCATGTGACTCCGCAAAAGGTGTTGCATGACCATAGATACATCTCTTTCCCCACTATATAAAATGAGATCGAGGGGGAAGGGATGAGGAAGAATTGGAAGGAGGATTCGTGGAGATCGACCAGATTTGTGTGGAGGATTTCGAAGGAAGGAGCGTAGGATTTCGCAAATAGCGAAGTTCTAGTTCGCAAACCAGAACAGGTATGAATACAAAATATAATTAATAAGAAACCAAAAGCGAATAATAACATGGTCAACTATGAACATAAAATAACAATTAAAGGAAGACCGCGAACCATGGAACCTTCGCAGATGCACTCCCCATGGACTAGGGAGTTTATACCCCTTTTCCGATCCATCGCACCACATAGCACCCTCCTAGGCGGGTGAAGCCCCGACCAACGAACCTCCTACGAGTGTTTTCCTCCACCGCTGGTGCTCGCGTGGACTCCTCCACGAACCACCCTGGTAAGCGGGCCATATCCGAAGCCATGAACCACCTTGCTTCGTGGGATGCCCACCTGCCCGCGAACCACCCTGGTTCGCGGAGCGATCATCATTCTGTGGACCACACTGGTTCGTGGATGGCCTCTCCAGCCATGTAGCACCTCCCTACACAAAGGGAGCCACCACTCATATACATTTGTGGCCCATGAGATCCTTCGTAGTTCACATTCCCCGATACAGATTAAATCATTTCAATCCGACCTGACCCTCCGCGACTCCCTCATTGTCCCATTCACCGGCCCTAAACTAAGGCCTCCACCAGAGCCCCTGAATCCATGTGATGTAACCCTTAGAAGCATCAGTGTGCCATTTTGAGTTCACATACCCATAGTAAGTAGGGGTGAAGGGGTTTCCCCGACCCTTGGGTGGATTCCCGAATCATTCTTGGGTTCACATTCCCATGGTAATGCAGAGTCCGACTCTGGGATCCCTCTTTATGCCCCTCCATTTGTTACGGCAGGGAGACCTCTCCCCTCCCTGGGGCGTGGCAGGATACCCATCCGAAGGAAGCCCCCATGCACTTCTGTACCTCCCAACGGCCATGCCTGTGGAAGGGCGTAGCGGGGAAGGGTGATACCCAGTCCTTCTTTGGGGCCATGTCCTTCTCCCTTTGTGCTTTTTCTCCATGGGCATACACCTCGTAGTAAGAGACGACCTTATGGGCCACCTCTATGCGTAATCCCCACTCCACTTCCTACAGACGCACCATTCACGATGTGATCGTCTCGTCCCTGCTGCCTCTTGTTTATCACACCAAGAATGACTCACGTGGGCTTAAAGTAAGCATCGACCATGACATCCTCTTATGGGCCTCCTCAACGTGTAATCCCCAATCCATTATTATGGTCTTCCTAAGAGTGTAATCCCCAATCTAATGTGAACTACGCGGACTTTGATCAATGTCAAGACATGGTATGTAGGAATCCTCCCCGAGGTTCAAGACTGATCACCGTCAGACCCCCGGGTCCACATTCACGTTGGCTCTCCGACCCTCCTATTCAAACTATATGGACTTTGATCCCTGTCTCCGAGTCAGGGTACATAGGAAGCCTCCATGAGGTTGAATCCCAACATTTGGTCGATCCGAATATCTTCACATCAGTTCACCGCACCTTTCCTAGTTCCGCCTTAATGAGTACAGAATCCTCGGGGTCATCAATCCAACGAGGGATGGTAAACCTCGAGCATAATTGCTTCTCAACCCCTATGTCCAACTGACCATTTCCAACTAAGAGAAGACCGTGGATACTATGCTTGGGTATAAACCAAAGATTTGTGAACATATGAATACGTCTTAAATCTATAAGAGAGTCCGGGAATAGCCAATAATTCCCCCCTAAAGTCTATGATGTGCCTGATTTCCCATCCCCTCGACCAATGTGAGTTCTTAAGCATCGCTGCTAAAATCACCCAGCGAATGCCTGCCTTTGGAAAGCAGGTCCACGTTTCGTTGGATACGGAACTATTGGGAATTTTGAAACCGATCCAAAACACTATTGTTGAGGAAATGTTGAGATTATGTGTATTATTTATTAATATGAACACTTATGAATTTATTATATTATCTTAGCATATGGTAACCATTTATTTTTTGTCAATATTTAGATAATGGAGGGATATATTATTAACCATTTTTGGATTATTACTTTGGTTGAAAGTTGATTTTAGTTATCTAGGCATGAAAAATTAATCATGAACACTGATCATTCAATAAAAAAGATGATATTGTGGTTGAAATTAACTAATGGATGAAAATATTCATTTAATGTACACATATTTTCTTATTTTATTTTTGTAATTGGTAAATATATACATAAACATAATTTAGAAAATCATGAAGAATTTTTTTTATCAATTTACATTCATTTCTGATGAATTGTTGGGTTTTTTAATCATAATTTATTTATGGGATTTTAGTCATTAACATTTCCATTACATATTATATATCATCATTTATTAATCCCTTTGTGTTTATAATCTCCCTTATTTATATATTTTAACTATCCACTAATTTTCTCCCTATTTGAGCACACAAATACATGATATTTTTGGTAACATTTATGTTTCTCACTTTTTTTAAAAGAGGTTTTATTTGGTACCTGTACCATGTGGGTTTTAAAGATACATTTAACGTTTGATGAAAAAAAATTGTGAGTATTATATTTATTTATGTGGGGCATAATGTAATATAATATGAATATAGAATAATAATATTTTTGAATGTGTATAAGAAACACACTACTAATATTAAGAGAACCATAATATACAAATAAAATAGTATTATTTAATGTAATATTTATACTTATCCATTGAATTAGAGAGTATTACTAATATTAATGAAAATTTTAAATATATATAAATGATATAATCTAAAATTATTAAATGATTAATTCATAGGAAATAATTACTCACTTTTTAGTTATGTTTTTTTGTGCTCCAAAAATAGGTTATCTAAAAAAATTATTTTAATTGGTTTTTGTGATAAAAAATTATAATTACATTTTGAAACAAATATAAATTTTATTTTATATTTATGATATTATTTTTTAAATTATTATATAAAAATTAAAATTGGGTGATATTTTCATATTTTTCTGAAAAGATGTATTCTCCAGTGAATAGTAAAAAAATAATGATTTTTTAATTGAAATAATATTTTTTCAAAAAAATTAATGGAAACATATGGAATAAAATTTCACGAAGTCTAAATATATTTCTCTTCAAATATAAAGAATCCATTTGTGTTAATTGGGATCAATTTGATGTTTGATTTTTCTATAAATTCATATTTATATATAAATGTATTTTTTTCCTCAAAAACTCATTTTCGTTAATATATTTAATTTGGACATTGAATTAATTAATTAAACTAATAAAAATTTAATATTAAAAATGGATTTAAATTTTTTAAAATCGAGTTACATGTATTCTAAATATTACACATTAATTTTAGCTCAGTATAAATATTAACCATAGTAAATCATTATCACCATTGTAAGGGTAAATCCAGTAATGAATTTTTAAAATAATATGTTAAGAACTATAAAATTACCCATAAACATTCCTCAATTTCATTTTGTTAATTTATTTCATCCTTACTAATCCAATATTTTAGTGCTAGTTCTTTTTTCCAATTTGGAAATGATTTTGACCTTTATATTATTATTTTTAATTAAATGGAAAAAAATTCATTCATAATGATTTATTATCATTAAATTTTTTACTTATGGAATAATAGAGGACATTTTCATTTATAATTTATTATTTTTGTATTAATAATAAGTATTTTCTATTAATTTAGTTCCAATTTTTAGTGAAGAAATAATTATCTTAAATGTGTACCCAACATAGATACAATATTTATCATGTATTAAAAAAATAAAATGAATTATTAAAAAAGTTTTAAAAATGATAAAATATGAATTTATTAATATCTAACACAAATGTTTTAGATCATTAAGAGATTTTAGTGACGTTTTAAAGTATTATAATCAAATTTTAATTTTTCATGATCTATTTAGTGTCATGTTAAATGAATAGTGATGAAAATGAAATTAATATAACATTTTAAGAAATAAAATTCTATTAAATGATTTAAAATAAAAAAAACATAACATTCATCAAAATTAATGGCCTACGGCTGTAAAAAAAATCATCTGTCTATTTACAGATTTTTTTATTTTATGGTTACATTGTTGACCCTAAATGGGTAGAAACTTTTAATGTTGTGTTAACTGTCATGTGGGTTTAGTGGGGGTTAAAAATAAAAGATATTGGTCAAAATATAACCAAAAATAGATAAAAGTTTTTTTATGAGATTTTTTAGGGTTCATATTAATTTATTATTTTAATTATATCTATATTGATACATTTTTTTGAGAAAAAAACTTTATCCCAATTTGAAACCTTAATATTTTCAAAAAATTCCCCTCCCCTAGCATATGAAAAGAAACCTATTCCCTATATTCTTTACACTAATATAAGAATTCCAGATCAATGATACCATTCAAAATTATATTCCATGAATTTGTAGCCACATTTATTGGGGATGTATTTTACAAAAATCAAACCCTGGGATCCTTAAGAAGAAATATAATGTAGTTAATTAAAGGAATATTTAATCTCCTTAATTGAACAAATTATTTTTTACAACTCCACTTGTATTGATAATATATATTTTATTTATTATAAAATAAATAAATAATTTCCCTAAATATATAGAATTGTTATTATGATTAGGAAACCACCACTTCAACCATCCTTCCTTTAATTGAAAAGTGAATGTATATATAGTGTGTATATACTACTAACCATCTCTACATAATGATACAATCCATTTTCATCACCATATTTTATTAATGGGTATTATGATCAAATATATATATATATGATATTCATAATATAATTTTTCTTCTAGAATTATAATATCATATCTAACATCTATCGTTTGAATCCATTAGGAAATGATAACATTTCTTGTGCGTACATGTGGACTACGACCCCTATGAAGCTTGGTTATTAACAAGACATTTAAAATTAACAATGATTGTAATTCAGATTGAATTAATTTATATATAATATATAATAATGATTCTATATTGGGGAATTATTATTTACCTTTTTTTATACAACCCATCGAGAAGTGATAATAAGTTTTATTTATACGTACGACCTACTATCTCCATGAATTATGTGAATAATTTTTTAATTTCTTGATTATATTTATGACTTTATTTATAATTATATTTTACATGTAAATATATAATATATTTATATGATGAATATCACTCTAGAGATGATGGATCCATGATCAATGTACAAGGACTAAAACAATCGAAGAGAAACATACATGGATGGTGAAGCAATTTTCACCCTGAATAATGAATTTAATAATGTATTTGTTAGTTCTAGTATAAAACTAAAGATGGGTGGGTGATTTGAGTTTCCAATTTGAAAATCTTTGTTTAAAATATTTAAAGTATAAATATCCCAATTTGAAAAAAATAGTTAACTAAAATATTAGATATTTATAATTTGATCTTTAGAAAATATTATCCAAAGTTCAATCACAAATCAATTAAAATATTTTTCAATGTACTTTAAATTTTGAAAATAATTTACATGATTGAGAAACCTTATGTAAAAAACATTCTAATGTATACAATTTGACGACATAGTTGTAAAATAATTTTTAAAATTGAAAATGGTATAGGTTAAAATGAATAAATCAAAATAAAAACATCATATACCATATAAAATGTTTTTCGTGTTATAGCAAGACCCAATCCCCTCAAAATGGATACTACCCACTACAATGAAGTTTACTATAAAATAAACTAGTCTGGAACATATATTTGTAATTACAACAAACAGTACTAATATATAAAATTCTATAAAGAGTCCTCTTCTATAATTATTCATTGTATGAATGAAGTATATTCCACACACGACATCTTCTATAGTAAAACATGGGGTTTAAAATTTAAATAATTGAAAGTGACTTTCTAGAATTCTATAGTTTAGTATGGGATACTGTGATTATATTTACGAATAGCAAATATGAAGAAAAACTAAAATGTTAATTTAATATAGAAATTTCATTTAATAAAGAGTATAAAAATTAATTCTAGCTCAGTATAATCTTATTTGGTTGTCTAGGAGTCCTTGAATCTGTATGTAAAAGTTATCATATATATTTGAATGGGAATTTTATGAAAAAATAGTGCCTCTAGGGTTTTATAAAATTATTTATGACATGACATTCAATTGGTTAGTATTTTCACACACATTTGTGTTAATTCATTCCTATTTCTCAATGTATATGTCTATCTGTTCATGTATATCCCTCATAATGAACAATGGGTTTATCCAAATTTATTGAATTCGATATGGCCCAATTATCGATTATAGGATAATAATAGAATAATAAGAATCCTTGAACTGAGAGACATATTGAAAAGGATGAATTGTATTTGAGATCATATGTGTAGTTGTTTAAGAATAATCATTCATAAATCCAAAAGCCTATAATCTTCATTGAATACATTAAACTATCTATTTGAGAATGTTTGTTTGAATGTGATTCTCAATTTCTATGATAGAAAGTATTTGGAAGTAGAAGTTATTTATGATAGATTCACCTAGTGGAAGCATCAATTTCTAGAATAAGAACTAATGATGTATATTCTATAGTAACAATGGTTGCACATTGATCTAGATTCTATAGAGGTAACGTTAGCTGTTATCAATAAATCAATTTATTAGTATATTTATATCCTATAGGAAGTACCATTTAATGGTTGAATGGGCAGTGGTAGCAGTATAAGAACAGAGTAGTCACTCTCCTAACAATATCATAATTGAGTATTAATAGTTATAACAGAAGATTCTTGCAGACACAGAATTGAAATAATATTGGAATCTTTAACAATTGGTAGATAGTCATGGTATGATGAATACATATGTTACTTTATGATTTTTTTCTACAAAATAGGTGACCATTAAAAATATAAAATATATGAAAAACAAAATAACCATGATTTGGGATCACTAAAATTATGAGGATATTGGAATAATCCAACGTTCCCTACCTTCCTAATGATCAAAAATCAAGCAAAACATAATCAAACAAAAATATTAGTATATGGATAAAAATGAATACAATATAATGACCATTCAATGTATATATGTAATGACTAATCCCGATTCATGACATATATTCTTACTCTAACACTTAATATTATCAAATAGATAGAAATTTTATAAATATAAAATAATGACCTAATGATGAATAAAAACACATGATTTTAATTAAAAATAATTGTTTATATAACACAGAAGAAAAGTTAAATAAAAATGGAATGTACTAATCAAATCCATATTTGGGTCTAAAAATCATCCTTTGTAAGGGTAGGAATATAATCTATGAGTTTTTTTCCTTTTCTAGTATCATTAGGAGAAGAAGTAAAATAAGAATGTGTAAGAGTCCTAGACACTATGATATATGAAATTTCTCTAAGATTCGTAAAAAAGTAAATTTGTTTAAATACAAACAGAAAAACAATAATGTAATTTGTCTAAAATGGTGATAAAACAAATTCAAAATGGGAGAGAGTCATATGAATATACGATGTCTCCATAAAAACACTCCATGTGGTGTAGATAAAAGGATCCATCATCTCGAAAAACTAGGTAAAAAATCTACCACCATTCTCCAAGACTCTAAAAAATCACTCTTTTTATATATATAATTTTTGAAAACGGTAGCCAATGTCTTGAACTGATTTAATTTCTCTCTTTGAGGTTTTTTTAAATGAAATTATCTTTATTTTTTCATCCATGAAAATAAAATGAGGATAAATATCATTATTGGTAGAAATCCTATTGAGATTGTACATAATGGACTTAGTGAATGCTTCTACATAACTTTTAGATTAATTCAAGTATTATCATACAATAATTTAAATGTTATCACCATGAGATTTTATCTGACAATGATCATCCTAATGAGAGGCCTAAGTAACACCCTAAATAGACAACACTTCTTCTATAAAAATAGATTAGATTAGCTTAGCTACAATAGTGGTGGGAAAATAGGTACATGGATATCTAAATGAAAAATCTTCAATAGTTGTAAACGATCATAACCTATCAATAATTAATAATCAATCTGAGTTAAAATGGAAATTATCATCCAAGGATGACTGAGTCATATTCATCTTACAAACTAATTTCTTGTTTCCATCTTCATATTTCCAATCTTTAGGAATGGTATGTTTTGGAGATAGCCAGAACCAAGGATACTATTGATAATTTAATACTTTACTTATAAATATATCCAAAAAAATATTTATTAAAAATAAAAAACACATTTACTTCTGTAAAATTATATTTCTTTAAGAAATAATTTCATAATGAATATTGTATTTCTCTATGAATTTTTTTCCATATCTTTAATTTTCAATGTATTATTTAATGTTTTAGTTATCCTTATCTATTAACATTTTTCCTCAATACAAAATGAGTCAAATTATTTCATAACATTGATCCTTATGGTTTCATAGACTCTTATTTCCCTATAATTGTGACAATAAATTCTTTGAAATTCAGACACATAATTCTACTAAATTCGGATTCCAAATTCTCTGAAATTTAGACTCCAGATTATTTAAAATTCAGACTCCTAATTCTCTAAAATGAAGACTCCAAATTCTATGAAATTAAAAAATTGAATTATCTGAATGTCAGACTATGAATTCTAAAAATATTAGACATTGGATACAATAAAATTCAGACTCATAAATCATGGAAATTCAATATCAAAATTCTCTAAAATCCAGTCTCTGAATTCTATAAAATCCAGACTTTGAATTCTCTAGAATTCAGACTCCATATTTTCTAAAATTCAAACACTAAATTATATACTAATTCAGGCACATAATTTTTTGAAAATAGGACTCCAAATATCTATTATTTCAGAATCCAAATTCTCATATTTTTAGACATTGAATTCTTGTTTTCCAAAATTTTAAATATTTATATTTGATAAATCTACATTAAATTTTTAACATATAGTTTCAAATTTGTTGTATTATAGTTTTTTAGACATGATAAGGTTTTCCTTAAATATTATTATTTTTCTCCGGCTTCGTGTGATCTGTGAACTTCTTGTTTATCCATGAAATAAATATTCATCTTAGAAAGATTTTGATTCTTTCTATGTAAAATTGTGGGTTTCTAGGGTTAGGATGTAGAGACCCTAAGCTTGACGTACATGAACATTACATTACTTTTGCGGAATACTTAGTACATAACAAAAACACACACACAAGGATCGTAATAGTTTAGTGTCTTTGGAAACTCGGAATATAATCTTCTAATCCTGGTGAAAGATCTTCAACATCTCCCATAAAGATATTCCTTTTTTTATACCTAAAACCTTTCTTTATATCCTGGGTAAAAGAAAACATAAAAGGGTGAGCTCAAATGCTCAGTAGGGGTAAACAAAAGAAATATCAATCGCATCATATACATAAGCACATAACATTTAGAAATCTTAACCTGCAAAAGAGATCATAATTTCATAACATGGGATAAATCATGGCAGTGAAATGTAATCACAATAATCATAACTTAAAACATGAAACTTTGTGGCATTCACACATAATCATATAGAATCATTTCTTGTTAGTCAAGACTCATTGCCAAGACTATCTTAGTGGACAATGTCCCTTTCTGAACCGAGTCACCCTCGTTTCAGTCCTGTTTCACTGAACCGGTATAACCTACCGTTCCAACCATGTCTATCTCATGAGATATAAATCTTTACCCAATAAATTGGAGGCAGATATAGGTCCCACCCATCTTATAATTAATCCTTTCTTATGTGTGCCACATAATCATAAATCATACATCATCGCATAACACATGTAACAAAAATGGGATTCTTGAAACATCATGACATCATAAAACAAATCATATAAGGTAAATGACTTCATAAAAATAATTCCCTCAAAACATAATAAAATCAATGTAATAATAGGGATAAAAACAGAACCCTATATTATCTTAGATGGAAAATAATTTTGATAAAACATTTGAACTCCATTCTTGAGGAAAATATCTGTTCTACTTCAAAAACACTTTTCCTTTCTTAACATGTCATACAATTTTAAACTAAAAGAAGTTGATTAAAAATAAACTTGAATAATTGTAAAGGAAACTTCTTGAAAATAATTTTTTAGAAATCCATTCATGCCGTATAAGTTAAAAAAAACATTCTTCGTACTTTTGTCGGAAAAGTCAAAAAGTACCTCGTATGAAAAATGCCAAAAGATTCCTTTCATATCTTTTAATAAAAACTCACCGAAGGGTAAAATAGAATTTAATCAATTGTAGGTGGATGGAAATAATATTAAATATTGAGGAAACATGGATGTGGGTGATAAAATACACCCCAGTAAATACCAAAGTATAAACAATCTCGGATAAAAATGAGATTGTGATATTTCCCTTACCTTAGGTCCGACTTGCTTTGGAAGTGTCTGAACCTCCTGTATAATGATTTAAATCATGTTATTGACTTATTCCAGAATCATATTCATTGTTATTATATCATATATGGTCCACTTATGACTTTATATTACCCGTTCTTTTGTAAATTCATGTTAAAGTAGCGTTTTGGGTAAAATCATCTCATTTGTCGTTCGTGTTTTTAACTTGTAATTATTAATATGATTACTTGGATCATGATTACTTATATCCAGAATGTAAAACATGATTTATATATAATATATATTCAGAATATATATATATATATATATAATATATCGATAAATGGAATGAAATACCCCGTTCATGGAGACGGTAGTCCGTACGTACGCATGAACGCTGTTTTCGTTTCCTTATTGAGTTGAACGGAATTAGGTAGATGAAATTCATATACATAAATCCAGTATAATTTTTATGTAATATATTTCATTATTACTTATTATATATACTTTATAATCATTCATGAATGGTTTAAAGTGGAGAATTAATCTCATCGCGTCGTGGAGATGGTAGTCCGTACGTACGCACGAGCGATGATATCGTTCTCATGATCTTGAACTTGTGTTGAAGTGTATGTATACTATTTCAGTATCAATATCAATTTATAATAATCATATATAGTTACTCATTACACCATTATACCCATCCTTGTAAGGTGTTGGTGGAAAATAGATTACACAACGGCGTGGAGACGGTATTCCGTACGTACGCACGCGCGGTGATTTCATTTTTCCATAGGATGGATAGAAGGTGAATTAGGGTTGTTTCATATTTATAATAACATATCAGTATGTAAGTAATACTGATGTTATTACTTTATCATGAAACAACTAATGAAGAAGAAGTTGAAGAAGAAAGAAATTGAAAAGATCGGTAAGGGATATTACCTTTTCTTTGAAACGCCTCTTTGAATCCTCCACTTAGGGAACTAAGATTGGTCTTTGAAGAAGACCAAGACCTCTAGGATTATTCTAGGGAAGTGGATAAGGGATTTTGGCAGGGGTTGGCCGAGCTTGAGTGCTCAATGTTGTGTGAGGAAGAGAGGGAGGAGGTGCCCTTTTTTAAGGGAGGAGAGGGGCACCTTAGGAATATCTCAAAATATTATTTTATATTAAAGTCAAAATCGGTTTATAATGGTTCCAAAGGGTCTTATTTCGAAGGTAAAGTGGGTATGGGTCGAAATCCTCTCATAAAACAGGATTTAGACAAGTTTAGGTTATTATTTTAACGTTATCAATTAGATTTAACTCTAAGTTAAATAATTTAACTTTTACCGTGTCTTTTTGTTTTCTTACACTATATGGGTAATACACTTACTATAACATGCCAAACGAACCCCAAGTTATTTATTATTAATATATATATCCTTATCTATGTAAATTGGCCAAACCATAGATTTTTAGGAATAAAATAACAATTAATAATATAATATTTGATTTAAAAACTATTTTGTGTCAATTTTGACACTATTTGATATATGATTTTTGTGAAAGTCATAACAGAATTATATATTCGAAAAAAGTTGATTAAATCCAAAATAATATATCATATTAACCTAGAAAATTAGTGTAATTCATAAAAAGACTCAAATTATATTTATTTGGGTATTTATAAAATCAATTATGTCAATATTTCATTAATAAGATAATTAGTGCATCATCGTTGTGTCATAAATAAATTAAGTTATTTAATGCTTCAAAATTACAAATAAAATACCATTATGTAGGAAATAGTTTTATCTTTCTAATGAATATTTATAGTAGAATTTATCTTATTTATAACCTATATTAAAAATGTTTTAGTAAATAAACTTTGATTTTACCTCTTTTAACCCTTCTTTAAATAAATTAATAATAAATGTCCTAATCTAATCCATGTGGGCCTAAATGGTAATATTTTATTCCTATGTTTGTTTTAGGTCGAATTACACTTTTCCAATAGAATTAGGACATGTGTTAGGGTAATAATAATATCATTTATACCCTTAATTACCCTATTTACTTTTTACCGTGGTAAAAAAAAGTAAAAAGTATCTATTCACCAAAAATTATTTTCATCTCATTGAACCACATTTTAGTCCTTGATATTAACCGTGTCTCTCGGATTTTCGAAATTCCATTCACATAAGTGGTAAAATTAAGATTTATAAAAAAAATAAATAATTTTTTTAACTACCACTTAGTAGTTTCACTATTCATAAAAAATTGATGTTTTTCAGAAAAATGCCAAAATTTCACCCTAAGCTATAATTGATATTCTGAATTCAAAAATAATTTCTATTTTAAAAAATTCCCAACATATAAGTTGCATTAATTAATTTTATAATTAATTTCCGTTGTCACAACAAATAGTGTGTTTTTAAGAGATAATAACTATCAAAAGAATAACACTTGTTTATGTCTGGTGTAAATGTGAAATTACATCCAATGACCAAAATTGTATTGAATTGTAAAAATATATTCTAAATATACTTTAAACCCACTCAAATTAATAATTTATCACTATTAATTATTTCGATTAAAAAATTTGTTTTTAATTAAAATTTAGTAATTTTCACTATTCATCAGAATATGAAAGTTATCCAAAAAGCACCAAAATTTCACCTTAGGCTAAATTCGATACTCCGAATCCAAAAATTAAGTCCATTTTGAGAGATAAAATTTCTAAAATTTTAAAAGGTGGTTATTACTATTCATAATAGCTAGTTTTAATAATATTTTAATAGCATATCGCTGTTTAGTGAAACTCGGTATTGCGTACTACACATGCTATCGAGGAAGGTCGTGATTGCATGTAATACAAGGCAAGTCAAGGATGTGTGTTGTGAAAGCTCCTTTTTGTGTAGCGTACAACACAAGACATTAGTGAAATTAAAAAGAATATTTTTCATAAAATCTCGGGGTGTTACATAGGAAGATTGATGTGTTGAATTCCTTAATGTTTGAGGAATTTTTGGGATAAGAATTCATAGGTTCTATATACCATAATGATTGAGGGATTTCTGGGATAGGAAGACAAAATTAATTATTCATATTTAGGGATTACAGTAGTGTGGGTAATATTGAGTATCTTGAAGGAATAAATAAAGTGACCGTTGGCCATGGTTGTTGGATACCCTTCTCTTTGGGTTAATTGATTTCTTACTTGAAGGTTTTCTGATATGATTAAATGTGGATGTGTTATTTTTACACCATTCCTTGTTTATGGATAAATTATTGACATTTATTATGCTAGTTTTAATACGAACTTTTATGTTATGTTTAAAACTTTTCATATGAGGAATGAATTGGACATAATATGTGACAGGTGGAGCCTGCTATAGCTCCTCAATGCATCAGTTGGACTCATGAGACAGACTAGTGTCTTGGCATAAGGCCTTGAAAAAATATTATTTGTAGTATTGGAACAGGGACTTGACTATGTGGTTATGAATGTCTGGCATTATGCATTCAATCATTATGAAAGTGGCTATGGATATTGCATGTGATTTTTCAACATGTAGAATATCCATGTTAATATGTAAATGGCATAATTTGATTTTTATCATTACTATATGATGCTTAAGATCATGTTTAAAATGATTTCATTTAGTCTTATACATTTCCCTAAATGTTTATGACTATTTAGGAATTTTTCAACTATATTTTTATCCTTTTGAGCATCTGAGATAACCCCTTTCTATGTTTTATTTTTTCCAGGATGTAAAGAAGTATATTATGACTAACCCACAAAGAGAGTCTATGGGATCTCAGTGTTGTTTATGTAAATGATGATGTTGTAGTTTTACATTTCATGATGTAATATAAACCTAATGAATGTATCTAGCACTACCAAGGCTACTAAACTAATCAGTTTTTTGAGACTTGATCTTTTATGATCATGGAAATTATAAGTAATAATGCACCAACTCTGGGCTTCTGGTGTCGGGGCATTACATGAATCCTTAACCATGTTTCATTCCCATTGAGATCATAATTATAATACTAAATAATGATGTTTAGATAATTTATGGGAAATGATACATTATAATACACATATATACCGTTTTTAATAACTTTCACACATTTATCAAATTACATAAAATATAATCAAATCTATTTTCCATGTATCACCATTTTAATAATATCAACCTTATTGTCAAACTGAAATTCTAGAACTGGTTAATATTGAGAATAAACCTATGTTAGAATGGTCTACTTCACCGTGAAAAGGATTCTTTGAATCCATGTCCTTGCATGATGTTCCAAAAATGTGAATTGAAAATAAATGACCAAGAGAAATCTATTTATATTATTGCTAGAAAAATTATGATACAAGGTGAGTATTTCTCGATTAGATAGGATGCATAGATTACCATATGGATTTATATATATGAATGAGACTCATCAGAAGATACATTAAGATGATTCAATCACTTCATTTTCAAATATATTCTAGGGTTATAGGTTTAATATGAAGTATCATGGGTTGATAAAGAAAGTGAAGGGGTTTCAAAATAATGAGAAAGAGAGAATTTATAATTGAGATTCCAATTTATGTATTTTAATCATTTAAGGACTATGTAGTTTAATATAATGAATATAGAAATGATATTAATTTTTTTATAAATAACAACTGTAATTCAAAATTGATTGAAGTGGTTGAAATTGTTATGGTAAAATGTTGAATGGTAGGTCATAATAGTAGAAAAATCATAGTATAATGCCAATGAAAGCCTGATATCATGGTAGAAAACTATGGCAGGTCATCATTGTATAAAGGGTTTGTTATTTATATCTACTAGAAATAATCATAATTTAATAATTTAATAATATAAAAAATTTAAGAAGCCATGTTAATTTGTGATAAATCTAATTCTTTCTATATTATATGGATTTGTGAATATTTTAGAAATATGGCATTCAATACCATTGAATTCAACAGTTATATCTCCTTTTTGAATATTATTTAGCAATATGTTATCACTTATATCAATATTTGTGGTATGATAATGAAGAATATTGTTTAAATGTTTCTATCACTTGTATTATCATCTTTTATGTGGATGTTTGAAAATTGAAATCCATAGTCTTGTGGAGCATGTTTTATCCAAAAAATCAATGCCCAAAAACTAACTACATATATGTAAACATCCTTTTTATTAGAAAATGAAACAAAATTTTGTTTCATACTACACCATGAACCAAATAACATAACCAAATGGTTATTTTTTTTTAAAATTTTATTTTATTTTATTATAAAATCCTCAAAATAAAAACCTTAATACCTCAAAAAATCATGAGTATTTCATACTGAATAAAATAGTGTATGAATTGTTGTATTTTTTACAATTTAAAAAAGTATATTGACATTATGAGAATGTGAATTTTTTGGATTATATTAAAATCAGGTAGTGAAATATAGTCCCATAATAGTTTTAGTATGGATGGTAGTTAACTATAGTAGACCTCAAATCATAACTCTATAATTTAATTTATAAACTGGTTTCCCAATTTCATCAAGATTCAGTTACAACTTGTAGTCATGGGAGCAACACCACCCTTCATACTATCTATACCAAAACGTTCTAAGAGATATTTAGTTCAATACCATTGATTTAAAATAACTCCTTCCTTAATTTAAAAGAAAATGAAAATAATTTTAGGAATTTACATTCACCAATTAATATCATTACAAAAATATTTTTCATCACTTTTTAGAATATTGTAAATAATTAATTTCTTGAAGATTCAAATATAATTTCATCAACAAATATTTGTACTGATAAGAAATATTATTGAAATTCTATTATTAAATAATATTGGACCATCAATATCCTTAGTAAAACCTTTAGAAATTATAAATGATCCGAATATGATATATAAATATCTAGGAACATATTTTAAACCATATAATAATTTTTATATTTTATAAATATTATCTTCAAAATGATTATTTTTAAATATAGTATGTTTTCCACCAACATATCCTCAATTATTTAAAAATTTATGAAGGAAATTATTTCATCAATTTTATATAATTTAAAATCAAAATATGTTTTATAGGAAATTTAAATTCCGAATACATCATGTCTAGAAACTAATTCAAGGTTTTCCATAAAGTAAACACATCCCTCTTGAATTTACCATTTGGAAACCAATCTTGTTTTATTTATAATTATAGTTCTATACTCATATACCGTTTTCCTGAAAACCCATTTATTTCCAATGGCCATGAATTTCTTATATCTTTCAACTAGTTATACTACACTATTTCTTTCAAATTGATTCATTAATTCTATCAGATCCATTTCTCAAAATTCATTATTTAATACTTATAACATTTTTACAAAATAAATTGATTACATGAAAAATAGATTTTTAACTTGGTTTCAAAGAGAATATCTAATATGAGTGACTTAATTAAGATACACAAATATGGAATTTAATGGATGTTACCTTTGATTCATCAATATTCTATGGATTTATGTGTTTGATACTTTATTATATTCTAGATGTTTTAGGTCAAATTGTACCTTAGAACTAGATAAATATTCAATTGTATGATTCATGTAATTATCACTAGGTTCGGAATTTACTTTTAGTGTTGGTGGATAGTCCTTAGGTATTTCTAATGGTTTCTTAGGATCATGTAGATTTGTTTTATTAAATTATATATATATATATTTTGACTAGAAATAATTTACAATAAAAAATACAATTTAATTTACATTTGGTTTACTTCAATTACATATCTCATATAGAGTATTCTTTATAAGGGGTCTAACTAGAACTCTATTCAAAATATAGCAAGCTGTAATAATAGATTATGGAAAATAATAGATACGTAAATCATATTCATTATTAATAGTTAATGAAATATGTTTAATAGTCAAATTTATCATTTTTACGACACCATTATACTATGGGGTCATCAGAGAAGAATTGTTTTGACTATATCCATGTTAGGATAATAAAGATTCAAAATCATAATTTTCAGGCTCACATCTATGACCACCTCTTAGGATTTTGATGCTAAGTATACCAGGGATCTCTATAGATTATGCATACATTAAAATCAAGACATGGATTCATGTTTAAGATATAGTAAAAAAATTCATTCATATGTTGGATAATAATCCAATACAATATAAGAATAGTCTTTCCAAAATAAAATAGATACTTTTGAAGGTCCAAAAAAATCAATGTGAACCAGCCCTAGGTGATGATAATTATGTAATTAATTCATTGGTTGAAAAGGATTTTATATTGTATCCCATTTTTGACATGGTTTAATGAATTTTTATTTTAGAATTTCATTATTATATGGATCCTTAACTAATCATATCCTTGTTATATTTTTTAGTGGGTGTATATTTCAATGGCCCGATATTCTACTCAAAATGAAATATTGCTTAAGAAAGACACATATGAATGAAATATTTTGAGAAAATGAAGAACATAAATCCATATAAAAGTCATTATAATTATTAAGAGAAGTAAAAACTAGAGCATGTTTAGAATAAATATTTTAAAAATAATTGTTTTTAAAAATAACATGGTATCTATCCTCAAATAACTATGATATTCCATGAAGATTATACATTATTCAACTAATAAAAACAGTATAAATCCAAGTAGCACTAGAGTTTTCAATATAATAATGTGTAATTATTTTTCCTTTCCCATTTTCACAAAAACTGACATATTTACCATCAGATTTCATAATGTTCTTAATTATTGAGTAGCTCATACTCATTTTTCTAGAATATCCACTATCTAGATACAATATATTCCTGTTGGTACTATTCAATAAAGTTTTCTTTGAGAAATTTTAAATATGAAATGCTATGTTACACATATTTTATTGGGTATTGAAGTATTAGTATAGATATAGTTATAAATCCAATGTTTCATGATTTATTTCTGATAAATAGATTTTAGAATTTTAGAAATTAAACATTTATAGGTCGAAAAGAATAACAGTGACTTAAGGAGAGAGAAAAACTATAGATCAGAATAAAATAATTTTTACAATTCATCTTCTATCTCAGTTTCTAAACATCTTGAATAATATATTTTGATTTTTTTAGCATACCAAGAATCATGGAAAGTGTTTCTGATACATTTTATAGATCTTTTGGTATCAATTTTAAAAGTTTATTATTTTTTAAATAAATTGTTATTTTTTTCCTTTTCTATAATAATACTAGATTTAATGTGAAATGTTAAAGCATATCACTTTTTATATTTTTTATTTATGTTTATGATCAGTAATTATATCACCATATATATACTGAAACACTCAAATAAATCCCCACTAAACATTTTTTATTCATTTTCATCAATTTCAGAATGATTTGAAGAATGAATAAAAGATAATAAAAAAATTATATCTAATATGTGTTTTTCATTAAACACATTCAAGATCTATCAAATTTATCTTTTTTGATCAAGTCAGAGGAACTCCATGATGATTTCATTTTCCCCAAATTTATTTACATGTTTTTCTTTTCCATATATCATAATATTTCCAATAAAATTTGTTAGTTGTATGGTACTAATTTAATAAGATTATCTCCTGGAAAATGATGATCCACAACACCAATCAGGTAGACATATGAGAAGACACATCACATTATCTTTATTAGCAATGACCATTCCATGTGTATTCATAGTGTGGAAATTTTCATTACACATTTGGAACATATTAAAAATTTATTCATCATCCATCACCTCGAATGTATCGTATTTAATAATATAATTACTTTAGTGTAACTCTTAACATTCAGGGCTCCCCCATTAGATATATCAAGCATATACAAAATATCAAACAAAGTAGAGAATTTAGATAATATATCAAAATAATATTCATCTAAGGAACTGTATAATGTATTCATTTATTTACAATTTAAATCATAAGTATCCTTAGTGGAATCATTCCACTCATCTCTGGAGGCTTTGAGTTTTTAATATTGGTCTGACAAAATCGTCCACATATAAATAACAATTCTATTAATTATAATTTTCATAATAATCTTCCAAAGAACATAAAGATACCTTTTAAAATAATGACACCAATTATTTTTAGTTTTTTATTTCTTATTGATATCAATAAATACAGATATTTAGAATTAATAGATATTATATTCTTTTTATAAAAACTAGATTGTAATAAAGAGTATTTGGGGAGTGTAATGATACCAAATGTTGTCCCTAATTGAAAATTAAAGAGGTGGGGAGAGTGGATTGATATTCCATTATAAAAACATTATATTTAAATTATATAAATCATAAATCACCCAATTTCGTAAAATTCATTATTTAACTAAAATAGTACAAGTATATTTTTTTTCACAAACAATCATATTTAAAGCTAAATCAAAACTCAGTTATATTAATTTTGAAAACCATTTAAATTTTGAAAATAATTTAATTGAATCAAAAATCATATATGTATCAAAGATTAATGTAAACTATCATATTGATGATTGGTCATATAATTTAGAAAATATGGACAAGTTTTGTTTATAATTAATAAAATCAAACCATAAAATCACTTAGTAGAAATAAACAAGTGGTTTAGTATTAAGTATATACATAATATCCTATTTGTGGAAATAAACCGTGGAAAATAAATTTATAACAAATTAATATTATTCCCAACCATGGTTAGGCTTTACAATTAACTATACTAAGATAGACCATGTTATAGAAAATACACATCAATATTTGTTAATGGGATAATGGATGTCTGGGTCACGCATGACCTCTTTCGTATTTGTGTGTGGGATTACAATTTAAAATAATTGAAATAGTGTACCTTTAACTATTTTTATTATAATAGACAATGTTTATAGATATATAGAGGAAAATAATAAACAACAAGAAAGATAAGTTAATGTATAACGACCAAGGAATAATGAGAATGAATATTTAATTTAGATCTCCCTAATCAGCATCATTTTTTCATAAGTCCTTGAATCAATATTTGAAAAGAATCATATATTTTTTGTAAAAATGTATAAAAAAGGGAGTGTCATTGTAGTCATGAAAAATATTTATTTTTCATATGGCCAATTGGTTAGTGTTTTCACGTAAAAGTGTTTCTATAGATTTATATGACTCAATATATATAAAAATATGTTCATCTAACTCCCTATTCATACATGAGGGGTTCTTCTAAAATTATTTATTTCCAAATCTTCCAATTATCTATTGTAGAATAATAATAGAATAAACAGAATCCTTATACTTTGATATATATCATGTTTGTCTGAATTGTCTTAAAATAATTTATTCTGGTTTTTTTATAATAATCATTCTTTTAGCTGCATTACTCTAAAATTAATCAAATGAATTTTTTTTAAAGACCCGGGAATTTCAAGGAATTTTTTTTCTTAATTTCTTTGTAATTTTATGAGTCCACAGTTTTTGACGACATTTTATTCTGAGGCCCGGGGTGCGTGGAATCAATTATTGATGTTTTGTTTGGGTACGTTCAGTAAATGTGCGTACTTGTTTTATTCCGGCCAGTGCTCAGAATTGAAATCTAAGGACACTGATGAACTCGCAGCGCCGGTATTCGCCTAAGGGGATGTTTACCGTAGTTGCGTTTTGTATAGGCTGAATGTTAATTTCTGTGATTCCTATTAAATTAAATAAAATTTCTGCATAATATAAATTTTATATTAAAATCCACCAAATGGAAGTTGAAAGTGGGGTCCACACACCACATAACCTCCCATCAGAGGATAATGTGTGGTGGGGCCCACATGGGAACCTAACCCTCTTTAACCCCTTAAACATTTGGACTTCCCATTAAAGAGCCAACTCACCCCTGTTTTAATTTTATGAAACCTTTGAAATTCTTGCCAACCCTCTCTCAATTAATTGTCTATAATTAAATTAATTTAATGGATCTTTTAAATTTTGAATTATTTTGAAATTTATGTGATGAATAAAAATAATAGCAAAGCTATTTTTTGGGTTGGATTTTGTTGTGTTGGGGAGATTTGGAAATTAGAGGGGATTTTCTTCCAATGAAGAACTTATTTTTTCCTCTCCTGATGAAGAACGGTAACTCCCATGAAGAAATGTGATTACAAAAAAGAACACACAACTTCTTTATTGCTATTATGCGCCAAGGGAGAAGATCTTTCCCACAAAGAACATCACCAACATTCTTTCCTACAACGTTGAAGGAACGTCACCATCTTCTGCGATGCCGCTTTCCGCGACTATGACGAACGAACCTTGAATCGAGGTTGGGGTTTGTCTTATTTAAATTAAAACTGCATTCCTCAATTTTATATAGTATGATGTATACTTATTTTTACCACATTACACGGAGGGTGCGAGCCGAACAAACATGGCCTAACGACCCTCCATTGTTTCTCTTGAGTTGATGACGGTGGCAGAACAGGTAGGGAGGTAGTCCGCACATCATCAAATAAAATTATTGTATTTACCCATTATGTAAACCATAAATGTATTATATAAATGAAAAATACAAAATCATAGACTCAATATAAATATAATATATATAATATATAAATATATTTCCATCATAATGCCTACCATGAGAGGCGGTTGGTTATTTTTGAATAATCATCGTTTCGTGAGGTAGTAGTTTGTCATATAATGAAACAGTATATTCATATCAACTAGATGGATTTGTATGGAAGTGTGGTTTGAATAATTATCATAAAAACAACATATTATATTGATTATACTGTTTTTATATAAAATAATGTAATAAATAGTTTTTAGGTTGCTGGAGAATGAAAATAATAGAAAAGAACTCAATAGAAGATTTTACCTTTAAATCGGGCAACTCCCTTTGGTTTCAACCAAAATGCCTTATTTAAATTTATTATACCCAAATTAAGATCTTTTAGTGGTATAGTGGGATGTTGGGAGATTATTGTAGATGTGTTTGGATGATCCATGGGGCATGAGAGATGTGAGTAATGGGATAGAGGTGATGGCCTTTTATAAGGGGTAGGAGGGGCTCTTTATAAATGTTTGAAAATATTATTTTATTATCAACTGAATTTCAATTTTAAAAGTACAAAACTAATTTATTTCAAATATAAGGTGAGGATATTTCTAAATCATCTCATCTAATGAGTTTTAGACACGTTTATGACATGAGTTTAACCTTATCTTTTAGCAGTAACCTTTAGTTAACTAATTTTACTTTTACCTTGTCCTATAATATATTCATACTATATGGTAAATATATTTACTATAAATTAAAAATATAACATTAAGTGGTTTATTAATGACATTATAAACCATATATAAGTAATTTTTCCAAATCATATATTTTAAGGAATATAATATCAATTAAAAAATTAATATTTCTTAAAAACAATCAATTATTTCAATTTTTATTCTATTCATATCATGACATTAAAAAATAAAAAAAACCATTATTATTTTGATAAATCATATTTAAATCAAATATAATAAGACATTATTATCTCTAAAATTATTCTATGTCATAAAAGTTTTCAAAATAAATGTATTTTAATATTTATAATCACATTTACTTTAATCTTTCAATAATAAGGTAATCACTACATCACCATTGTTTCATAAATAAATTTAATTATATGATGTTTAAAAATTATAAATAAATTACCATGATGTAGGAAATATTTTTATCATTATAATTAATATATTTAGTTCAGAATATCACTTATATAACCATATATATAAATTGTTTTACAAAAAGATTTATGTTTTTGTTACATTTTCCGTAACATTAAATTTATTTTTATAAAGTGTCATTTTAACTTACAAGTGGCACTATGGGGTCCAAAATTTGACCAGAATATTACCAAGGTAAAACTTTTGTCATCCAATAGTATTTCTACATGTGTTAGGGTAATTTATTTTTATTATAATATTATTTTTTACCCATATTTTACTAGATTTACAGTTCAACCATGGTAAATAAAATATTTACTGAAGATACTATTCATAATGTATAAAAATAACTGTTATCTATTTACAAAATTTGGACTTACTAATTGAAAATATGGAATTCATTTTTCCAAATTCAAAACACTGAATTTGATTAAATTAATTCAAAACTAATTCTCGTTGTCAAAACCAAAAAACGTGTTTTTAAGAAATAATAACTATCAAAAGATTGAAATCTATTTATGTCTAATTTCATAGGGAAATTTATTATAATGACCAAAAATGGATTAAATGGTAAAATTATAATCCAATTATTCTTTAAAACCAATAAAAATAATAACCTATCTATATAAATAAATTTGAATAAATAGTGGTTTTGAATTAAAATGCAGTGATTTTCACTATTCATTAAAAAATTAACTTTATCAAGAAAACGCTAGAAATTTACCCTATATAAATTTTGATGTCCAAATTCTAAATAAGATGTTTATTTTGTCAAATGTAATATATAAAATGGAAAAACTAGATTTAAAATGGGTTTTCCATCAAAAGGCACTAAAATGAACTTTTAAAAATATTAGAGTTTTTCATGCTTAAAATCACATTCTTTCTCATTATAAATCTATAAATATTGTTGGATAAATGTAAATAAATTTATCAAACATTTACAATCACATTATACTTAGTTCCAGTCATTCCCACAAATAAAATGATTATGCATTAAATACCATTTAAAATAATATTATATTATTATTTTTCTGTATGACTCAGCCTTGTGTGAAATATAAGATTTAGGAGAAACCCATTATTTCATGTGAGGTATCCCATGAAACATAACATTCCATTTATAGTAAAATTAATATTTAAATCAAAAATATTAATAAATATAAAATTGTCATATTATTTATTTACATGGGATTTTACATTTTTACCCCTTTTGGAAACTGTGTCCCCATAATTTTAAAATTGGGATCAGAAACATCAATAAAAGGACAAAATTGGGAAAATAGTCAATAAACCATTCACTTTAAAAGAAGTTAATCGATATAAAAAAGGTCACCTGAGATAAGACAAACTAGGATTCCATGTATGAAAAAGTGTATTTTGGGGAGAAACTAAGTGCCAGGTTCAGATGGAGAGTGTTAGAAAACATGACTTGGTAAAAATGAACAACATGAAAAACACAAATATGTGATGGGTTAAATGGTAATTGGTTACCTAGTAGGAAAATTAAACAAACAATGTTTATTTATGTTCCATTTCATAATTTTAGGGAATTTATTAATGAGATTGACTAAGGACATAAGGTAATATACTTACTTTTCAACTAGAGTTTCATCCATTAATAAGTGCCTACCATGAACTCATATTTCTCCAAATGATGAGTATTCACGATGACTATATCACACTTGAAGTGCAAGAATCAACTTCTAGAAAATAACATAATCAAAATAATATGAAAAATATATTTCACCTATTAATTGACATTAACCAAAACAAAAATAGTCAGTACAAGATCAGATAATCCACAAAAGGTTAATATTTTATAAATAGAAATACAACTCTTTCTAACCCAAATAGGTAATACAATTCACAAAGTTCATCAAAGAACATTCAATACAAATTTTTCCTTAAAAAATTCATCAAAATAATAAAACTTATTTTGAATCCCAAAACTCAAAAGGATATGGTCACATAGTCTTCCATAATAAATCATAACATTTATCTCCAACTAAATTGGTCTAATATTAAAGTCTCATACTAAAATTTAATTAACTTAATCACATATTTTCATTGAAAGGATAATCATTTCTATAACTAACCCAAATTTATAAAATAAAAAAAATAAAAACATGGATTCATCAAAAATAAAATTTCATCCATTATTCAACAAATTTAATCCCTTAATATCTTATTATCATTAGGTATATAATATTACCCGAAGAGAAAACGTCTTCCAAAATAACCTTTATTACTTAATCACTAAATCATTTTCTTATGCTAAGGATAACAATGTGATACAACCTAATTTCCCAAAATCAACGTATTCATGATCCATGAATTCATTTTAACTAAAAATAATATGTCATAATAATCAGAGTCTTCATATAGGCCAGTGGTAGGTGATGTGCCTTTTTCAACCTTCAATTGTGGTTTCGATTCCAATGATCGTGACAGATGTAAAGGGTTTTCACCCATCTCGTGTTTTTCGCATGTTATAGAACTCAAAAATAACACTAACATGATATAACCTAAATGGTTTCTTATCCCTCTCATTTTAATCCAAACATATAATGACCTCAATATCATAATTCAGGAATTATTATATATATTGAAAAATTTTACGCTTATAAAATAACACTATTCCCAAAGAAATAACATCGTACCTTGATCATGGTGTCCACCTAGTTTCATCGTCATCTTGTTCACGTAGATAGATAGTCCATTCATTGAAACAATGATTTCGAGATCCTTCAAAATAAACTTCCTCCTTTATCCAAATACACCTCGTACAACATGGTTTATATGGGTGCTCACAGAAAATTATATTTGAAAAATAATCATGTATGATAAATAATTTCAAAATAGCTGATAAATTTTTTTGTATAAAATATCTAGACCGAGTTAGAGTTGAATCATTCAATAAATGACCCTTTTAAAATAACATAAGTTTTTGCCGGAAGCCTATAATTAAAAAGAATATATAAATAAGTTTTGCAATGGTCTTATTGTTCAGCACCTTTTTCAAAATCATAATATGCTTGAAAATCTTATGATTAGGTAAAATATTGGAAATTCTTTGATAATAATTACCTTTCTTGAAAAAAAGAGAATATTGAGAACATAGGATTTGATTATATACAACCCAAGATCCACGATGGTTTAGAGGTATAGTGGAAGTGTTTGATATCTCAAACAATTTCTTGTAAGTGAGTTGTATGTTAGAAGATGTTTTAGAATCTTTTAGACATGACATTGAAATAATTATTGTAAAAAAGCCATCAAGAAGAGATAGTAATGACGTTTGAGATCCTCCTCCTTCCATTTTTAACAAACATTCCATGGTCAGAAAAATTTATAAAATAAGGATTTAATATAAGTAGTAGGCATTGAGAAAAACCATGTGTCTAACAAAAACTCTTAATCTCAAACGTTGTCTAAACTGACCTCGGATACCTACTATAAGGCCCCAACCATAAAGATCACATTATATTGAGTTTAGTCAAGAATTCAAATTGAGGATTTTTTAGGTATTGATTTTTTGGTAATTATGCCATAACTATTAAATTAAATCTCAAATATGATAATGTGGACACGTATAATCTAAACAATTTTTTCATAAAATAGTAAACTCTTTAAAGAAAACAATAATTCTTTTCTTTATATAAATCTTCTTGAATTCTTCCTTTCTCTTACCCTTCCTTATATGCTATGAAAAAATTTCAAAAACATTGGATGAGCATTAAAATCTCAGTAAGTGTTATAAAATAAATAAGGAAAACACTAGTCCATCAATACATAAAATACATAATCTACTTAAAATACCTCATGAAATCATAATATTTATGAATAACACATGGAAATGACAAATCATAAATGTAACTTATGGAATCCATAACATACTTACATTGTTGTTTTCACAGCTCCATAGGGAGATACATTGGAATACCCATCAAAGTATATTCTCTAAATCTCTTTGTAGATACATTAGAATTTTCCTCCGTCACATTACCCAATTCATTGGAGAACTATCTCGGGATCCTCGTCCCTAGGTATATCACGGAACCACCTGTATATGTAAACAATTCCCAAGAACCATAACACATATAAATATCATAAAGGAAAGAAACCATTTCACCATATCAATCAAAAAATATAATTTCAAGATAGTTTATATAACCAATGCTTTCTAAAAAAAATTCAATACCAAAATATGTAAAAAAGAGTATATGGTATTATTTTCCTTAAAACACTATTCTTGTTAAGGAAACCTAATATCAAATATTGCTCGTGGTGGTGGAAATTTCATTGTCACTGCATATGTTAAAAAGAAACATTCCCTTTGTCATTTAGTAAAAAACTACATAGAAAATAGATTCCTTTTGACAAAAAAGTAAATGTCAAATAGTATTATTATACATCTTCTAAAAGGAAGTCATGTATAATTCAAAATATGCCTCAATTAATGGTGATTGAGATGATGTCCCTTACAATGATTGCATGATTAGATTAAGGATAAATCAATGAAATAATTATGTGTGAAAAATATAAATACTCCCAATATAATTGGATATTATGTGTAATAAAATATGAGGACGTTCACACATTTTCATAGCATGACATAATCAAGAAGTAGATGTTTAACCCATAGAATGGAAATTGGGTTAAGGAGTTCCCTTACCTCATGTCCAACTTGACTTGTTTCTTATTTAATATTCAAAATTATAAACTAAAGGTACATTATACTTTATTAATAATATTTTTCATGTTTATTATTACTTTAATATCACTTATTACCATGTTGTAAAAATTATATAATCTTATGTGTTAATAATAGTCATTTTTTTCGATATTTTGTAGTTGAGTAAAAACTGAATTTCTTATAATTACATGTTGTCCATGTGGTCAAAAGTACGTTATCTACAGATTGATATACATGATTTATATATCATATATATCATTTATATCCATTATATATATATATATAACAATACAAAACATTTTGAGATAAGAAATAAAATTAACAGTTCGTGGAGATGGTAAGTTGTACGTACGCATGAACAGTACTTATTTATATTTCATATTTAGTAGAATGAAAACATAATGATACACAGATATATTATAATTTAGGTATAATATCATATATAATTTCATTAACTCCATCCTTTATACATTCCATGTATGCCAAGAATGAGTCATATCACTTTGATAGGGTAGTAGTCTGCACTTTCTCAAATGAAATTATCGTATTTACCAATTATTGATACCTTAATGGTATAATATAAATGAACAATAAATAATCATAGAGACAATATAAATATAATATATATCAATTATATATATTTTTACATTATAATGGCCACTATTAGAGGTGGTATGAGATATTTTCACAATCATCGTTCTGTGAGGTAGTAGTTTACCATTTATAGAAACTGTCTGTTTCGATCTATTTAATGATGTTTTTTCGATGTCTAGTTAGAATAACTCTCTTAAAAACAACCTATTTTATTTAGGATACTTTTTTTGTTATAAAATAATTTAATTAAAAGTTTTTAGGGGTTTGCAGATGGAATATAAAAGAAAAGAACTTGAGATAAGACGTTTCCTTTAAATCATGTAACTCCCTTTGGTTTGAACCCAAAGGCTTTATTGAATTTTTTTATGCCCAAAATAAGATTTATAGGTGGAATAGAAGTATTTTTAAAGCTTATTGGAGAAGATTTAAGATGTGCAAAGAGGCATGAGAGGCGTGAGAAATGGTTTAGAAGTTATGGCCTTTTATAAGGGGGACGAGGGGCTCTTCAGGAATATTTGAATATATTATATTATTATAAATTGAATTTAGGTTTCAAAAGCTCCCCAACTCATTTATTCAAAGATAAGGTATGTGGTTTTGTTAATCCTCTCAATAAATGGGTTTTAGACATGTTTAGGTCATAAAATTAACCTTATCTTTTAGCATTAACGTTTAGTTAACTAATTTAACATTTACCATGACCTCTTGTATATTCATACTATATGGTCAATGTATTTACTAAAAATGATAATAAATCAAAAAATTGGAAAATTATTGACATTATAATCCTTATCTATTTCATTTTTATGATTCATATATTTTTATTATTTTAATATTAGTTAATAATTTTTTTTAATACATTTTTTTAAAATTTTTTAATCTATTCATATCAGGACATTTAAAAAAATCCAAAAAAACATGATTCTTTTGAAAAAAGATAAATAATTCAAATAAAACAAGTCATAATTATCTCTAAAATTTGTGTATGTCATAAATAGTTTCATAATAAAATTATTTTAATATTTATAATCTCATTTATTTAAATATTTCATTAATATGGTATTCACTACATAACCATCATATCAAAAATAAATTTATTTTTATGATATCTAAAAATTATAAATAAAAAATAGTCAAATAGGAAATCTTTTTAGATTTCTATTTAGTATTTATAGTCTACAAGATAAATTATATAATCCTATATAAAATTTTTTTATTAAAAGATATATGTTTAGGTTAAATTTTCCATAACATTAAAACATTTTTTATAAAATGTGATTTTAAATTACAAGTGGCTTTTTGGGGTCCCAAAATCAACCCATGGATGCCCATGTTCAGAAATATATCATCCAAAATAATTATTCCATGTGTTAGAGTAATTTATTATTATTATAATATTATTTTTTTCCATATTTACCAGATTTACCCTTCAACCATGGTAAATAATATATTTAATAATGTTTATATCCATAATTTAATTAAAAAAGATACATATTTTCACAGTTTGGACGTTTTATTTTTCAAATATGAAATCAATTTTTCCCAAATTTGAAACACATACATTTTCGAAATTAATTTAAAATTAAATCTCATTGTCAAAACTAAAAATTGTGTTTTTAAGAAATAATATCTATCAAAGTATTGAAATTTATTTATGTCAAATTTCAAAGTGAAATTAAATAAAATGTCCAGATATGGATTAAATCGTAAAACCAAAATCCAATTACACTTTAAAACTAATAAAAATAACAATCCGACTATATAAATAAATTATATTTAACAGTAGTTTTGAATTAAAATAGAGCATTTTTAACTATTCATAAAAAGTGAAATTTATTCGAAATTTTTTAATATTTTATCCAAAGTTAATTTTGATGTCCCAAGTATAAATAAAAGGTTTCTTTTGTAAAATTTAAAATATAAAAGTGACAAAAAACTATATTTAAAAGGGTTTCACCATCAAATGGATGTAAAACAACCTTTTGAAGATATTAGTGTTTTTCATGCTTAAAATCAAATTCATTCTCACATTAAGCCTATAAGTTTTATTGGATAAAAGTAAATACATTTTACAAATATTTATAATCATATTTTAGTATGTTTCATTCATTCCCTACAATACAATGACTAAGCGTTAAATAATATTTAAAATAATATTATATTATTATTTTTTAGTTTGACTCATCCTTGTGGGCACCATTAGATTTTAGGGAAACTTGTTACTGTGTGTCTGGTATGCCATCAAACATAGCATCACCTTTAAATTAAAATTAATATATAGTTGAAAATATTAATAAAAATTAAAATTTCATATTCTTTATTTAGATGGGATGTTACATTTATATATAATATTTACATTTATTGTGTGGTTTAACATGAATGACTATTTTGTAAGCATAAAATTAATTTTTTGGGGATTTATGTTAAATGGTATTTTATCACATTTGAAGTTAAAAAATTATTTAATTATGTGGTTATTGATTTTTATTGTGGGGTAGTTTTACTTTTTTTTCAGAATAATCTACGTTCAACCTTTCCCAATATTGTGGAAATGTTGAAAAAAATATATCATTTATTAATATGAAGGTTTATAAATTTTAAATTTTATCGTACCTTATTGTAACCATTTTAGTTATAGAAAATATTTACAGATATGAGTAATATATTTTTATGATTTGTTGGATTATTATTTCCATTAAAAGTTAATTTTAGTGCTCTATGCGTAAAATGTCCATCCTGAAAACTCATCATTAGGTTAAAAATATGATATTTTTTTTGAATTTTTTAATGGGAGAAATTATTAAAACCAAGTTAGTATATTTATTTATGTTCCTGGATAACATTATACATGAATAAGTTATCCTTAAGAAAAAATATGAAAATATGATAATAATCTATTTAATTTATTTCATGATGAAGTGAATTTATCATCAGCCGTCATAGATTTAGGGTTTTTTGGTTTTTAAAATTGAAACAAAATATATTCTTTACCATTCACTATTACTTCTTGGATGTTAGTATAATCTTATGTGTCATAATTCTAACCTCCCAAAAATGTTCTTCCAATTTTAGAACATGAAAATGTGATATATCCGGTGACCTTTTTTTCATTTCTAGAACGTTAGTCAATATTAATGGTAAAAAACGATTGGTATAAGATGAAGATCCATTTTTATACCATATACAAACAATTTTTCTAACTACCAGTGATACTTTAATTATTATATTATTATACCTTTTGTTTTTAGTAAAACATTGTTATATGTGTTTTAGAATTCCATGTTACCAACTGTTTTGATAGAATCATTGGTGTATGTATTACCCATTGGAATAAACATCCATGGATGAAATATATACCAATGGTTTCATGAAATTGTTTTTATAGCTTTATTCAATACATATTTAAATAGTTAGTATTAACCACCCAGAAATTCCCAAGTAGTAGAACCCTCATAAAAATTGGTAGTTGAAATCATAGCATCACCCCCCAAATTGGTCAATTACATGAAAATAGTTTCACCAAACATCTCCAACCAATTGAAAACCAATGATAACTCTACAAAATAATACATGTGTTCTTCCAGTGAAAAAACACATTCAAAACCTGATATATATTCATTAACAACTAATCCTAAAACATGTAATATACTAAATATCAGTAACCAATTTAAATTATCAATATCCCCTCATCACTACCACCATATCTATCCTCACTTTCATCCTTACTATCATTCTCAATATCATCGTAAACAACATCCTCCCCATCAAATTCACCATCGTCCCAAGTAACTATATCACAATCTCACCTCTATTACCATTTCCATATCTATTGTTATCTTCATAACCATTTTCAACACTGTCACTCTCACCATAACCATTGTCATCACCAGTAACATCATACTCTTGACAACCACTAAGACCATCACTCGATTCATCATAAAATTTATACATAATTGAAATAATTGTATAAAAATAATTAGTGTTATATAGTAGATTTTATGGACCTAATTTTTTCATTAATTTCATTAATTTATCATTCCCCCTTTTATTCCATTCACACTACGATATGTCCATTGTTTGGCCTCTTTTTCCTCAACCTGATCATGTACAACAAAATCGTTCAATTTTTAGAATATAGTGCCTCGTGAACAGGAACATAACGTTGGAAGATATATAGTCAGAATTATACTCTTACATAGTCAAAAACATACTCTACTATGGTGCTCATCTCCCAAAACCAAATGTAAATGATAATTTTCTGAAAACTGTGCAGCTTCCTACTCATTTAGGTCTTCAAAATTGCATAGTTATAAATTTAATGGAATAATTTATTTACAAATTTTTTTTGAAGTTATTGAATCAATAAATTATAACATATAATCTACTACTATGTCTGTTCATTTACAATCAATAGGAAAATCTATTTTTTTCTCGAGAAAAAAAAAATCCTCATGTAACATGTCCTTAAATGGTGAAATCAACCCACTATATTTACATTGAATATCATAAAAAATTATTTAAAAAAGATTATTAATAATTAATTTTATAATTAATGGAATATGGATACACTCCATCATCTAATATGATTTTTTTATAATTATTGATTATAGTGTACTTTTATGATATGTCCTAATTAACAAAAGAAAATTTATAATTTTTTTAATGAATTGAGAGTATTATTAAATAATGATTTTATAAATTAAATTAAATTTTAATTTAAGGATTATAGTTTTTAAAAATTATTTTGAAAAATACAATAGTTATGTAATTATAGAATAATTGAAAAGGAATGTATTTATATAAAAAATGTATTCATGATTAAATACATTTATAAAATGATAAAATGGAAAGGGAAATTTTATTGTACATGTTTTCATATTTAGTTGTTTATATAATTCTGTGGTTTTATTTTGAATTTGATTATGTAGGGAAAATCCAGGTAAATTTTCCCATTTATGTATATTGATGCAAGTGTATAGTCAATATTAGTGTTTATTTATAAAAAGATGAGGCGAAAAATTGTATTTATTGTTCATTTGGTTAAATAAATTGTAGTTTTTTGATAGATTGAGATTATGTAAAATTAAAATTTTATGTTCTAGGAAGACTAAAATTCTTATTATTTCCTTGAAATTATGTATATATATTTTTCCTTATGATCTAGTTTAAAGTAATAGAGGTTTATTTTATATTATTTTTTAAATATAGATTTTATTTCATTTATTTTTGGATTATTGATATTTGGTAATATTATTTTGAAGTAGGCTTAAAATCCTTGTAAGGAATTCTAACATACCTTGAGGTTTGTGTTTGTGAAATTATTTGAGATAATAATTTACTAATATTCTGTATTATGGTTAATCTAATAATTTAATTTATTTGTTTTCTGATTGTTTGATATAAAATTAGATGATAATTCAAAGAGTGATGTGTAACATGATTTTTTATGATTTATAATGAGAAATAATTGAAATTTTGTAAGGATTATCAAATAATATTATAGGTAGCTTAGTATTCTATGTAATAATATCTGTTTTGTGATTTAATAGAGACCATAAGTGGAATAAAATGTTCTATGATGTTTTTATTTTATTGAATTTATCCTATTTAAATTTGATTACCGAGAATCTAATAATAATTTAGTGTGACATAAATGGGTAAATTGTTGGAATAGTGTTTAAAAGTGATACAAATTTCCACTTTTTAATAAATAATTGTAGATCATATTGATGTTTTGAAAGATTTTATTTTAATTTATTTTTGGTGAGTGATTATTATTGATCAATAATGAATTTGTTTAAATAAATAAGAGGCAAAATGACATGTAAATGGTGTTTTACATGTTTTTCTTTCTTTTTTGGGTTGATTAACTTCTGATAACTATAGGAATTTAAAAGAAATATAATATTAATAGTTATAAAGGTGACTAAATCATTTGTGAATTTTACAGGATATAGTGAGTTATTAAATTTTCAAATGAGGTAGATTAAATAAGTCATTAATATAGAAATTTTAGCAATGTTAAATGTTGTAAATTAAGTAATTTCATCCTATAGTATTATGAAAATTATTTTAGCCAACCTTCAAGTTACAAAAGTGTTTTATTATTATTTATGGGAGATTATAGAAATAATTAAATTTCCAGATGTGATAAATTATAATTGTTTTTTATATAGCGGATTATTATTATTATTATTTAATATTCCAGAGGATGTTAATACTAAATTTTTTAATAACTGTCTATCAATAAATATATTAATAATATAAACTAATGTTTTTAATTATATAAGTAGTGATGTGAAGGTATGCACATTATGATATTTAATTTTTTGGATTGAAGATATCATCTTCGTGATTGTATGTACAATTTAATAATGCATAGAAATGGATTAGTTTCACAATACATGAGGTAAATATTTGATATATATGTGAGTTATAGAGAGTATAATAAGAAAAAAAATTAATGCATATAAAAAAACACTCATCATAATGATACACCTTCTAATATTTTTATAAAAGATTAGGTTAGACAATTCATCTCAATTACGTAAATGGGTGAAACATCATAGATACATTGTATATGAATGTATATAGATTGATTTAGGTGGATTATTATTCTATGTTAGACAATATTTATTGAATCCATTTGAGTATGTGAACCAAGATGATACAACCTAGATTGAGGTATTGATGATTTCCCTTATCCTTTACCTTTAAATTTTTCTTATGCCTATATTGTAAATAAAAGGACCCCCTCAAATTCGGTGATTCAATTTTATTTTTCATGTGTTAATAAAATACCCCTTAAAGAGACTGTATTGGGAGGAAAATTCATTTTCACTTCTTTTTTATTTAATTTAATATTTTATTCATCTATTTTTTAACTATGAATTTATCTAGTTTTATTATATTTTGAGTCTGTTTTTATTTAATAATATGTGTTGATAAGTGATTCTTGGGGATACTGAATGGAAATGAAATATACACGTTTCTCTTCAAAATTTAATTTTATTTTCTGATAATTTGCCTATATCCCAGCAAGTTTACTTCTCATCTAATGACAACGAAATGACCTGAACACATCTATCTTTTATTTTTTCTTTTTTTCAATATATTTTTCTTTGAGGATGGAATTGAATAATGTGATGTGATAATGATGACAAATATAACTGAATCATCCTTAATTTCTTCTAGTTTCTAGTTTTTATTCAACAATTTTCCACTCGGATGCTTAATAGATTCAAATACCTTAAAAGATTAGGTTTTCCATAACTACAAACATGATGATAATAAACCCATTTTACAATAGACGAATCATGTTACTTCATTTCTTCTCAATATAGTTCATTGAGGGAATATAGAGAATAAAATAAAGTTGGATTTACAGGACAAAGTCTATTCGACGATGGTTGTTTTTGTTCCCCATAACGAGATATTTTTTATGATATTTTTTAAAAAAAAATAAAACTAAAATAATAAAACTCACCTTGCTCCATCAATTTGGTCATTTCATCTATTATTATATAATTTTAAATTTTATTATTTCAATAAAAATAATAAAATAATATATATATCTTTAAAATGAATCTCTATGTTCATGATGGCTTCGGATACCTCTCACTACATTACTAGTGTTGCATGGTTTATGGTTTTACTAGTGTTACATGGAGTGTTGTACTTATGGTCATCATGTTTGTTTTATATTCCTATAAAATTGTATCTATTAATTTGTTTTCTATTTCTAAAATCTATATATATGTCTAATATTAATGACATCTACAATAAGTATTCCACACCAATCACATTCCAATTACCAAATAAGATCTAACCCCACTCCTTATTGCAATATTGTCATAACAAATAAATATAACATTGACATGTGATTCCTACCTATCATTATCATTGTTATAGATATACATAATTTCCATCATTGGATATTAGTCCAAATATTATCTGAATTGAGAGATATTTTTTTCACAAATCTTATATTGAAAATTACATTAATTTAGTAATTAAATAGAATAATAATAAATGATTGGAATACCTAGTTCCTCTCATGTTCTGGAATTGTATTTATCCTCAATGTGTGGAGTTATTTCATACCATCCTTGTTTTTACCTCTTTTTTAATCTTCTTAAATAATATTTATTTAATAATAAAAACTATATTAACAAAAATCATGGCTATTTTCATTAATGACATCCAATTTTATTTATACCATAAAATTGGTACTATTTTAATAAGAAATCATTTCATGATAATGTTTTACATGACACTCATTCATGATAGGTGTGAACTATAAATTAATAGAAACTCTATAACATCACCCATTATATAAATAATTCTTATAATCCCTATATTGCTCACATAATTCCATGAGTTGTTATTTCCTTATCTCCTCCCATTCAAGTAAATTAAAATTAAGGTAACACAAAAATAAAATATTATTTAAATACATTAATGATATAACTTTTAATCTAATGAATTTTTTTACCTATATTTGGGCCCAATAATTATCATCTATATCATTTGGAATGTGTCTTCTGGGGAGTGGGGTAATGATAATTATTTAAGAGTATTTGTACGGGATTACCAAAACACTCATAAACTCTTACCATATTTTTTAAATAATTTGATTTCCCTTGTTCCACTAAAAGATTATCTATATATTGTGGTTCCATACCTCATGAATGTATTTATTCCCACTCCACTAAGTTACAGATATAACAGTTATAGGGGGAAAATATTTTATAAATAAATCATATAATGGAAATATATTATGTTTTAACAAATTTAAAAGGGATATAAAATTATACTTGAGGTAGTTTGATCAGTAGGATCCATTGGATCCCATGGATCGAAAGGATTGTCAACCTGTACAAGAAATAATGGGACCCAATGTCCGATCCAATTGTTTAGAATGTGCTGAAGTATAATTCAAACGGTTATGAACATAATATCTCTTGGAGAATGACTTATATATAAAATAATATGGAATAAAAATGTTTGATGGAATGTATAATATGGCTTGGGAGTATGAGGCACGTTTAGAATAAGGGAAGAACGACTATGAGGATTTGATATAAATGGTTATTAAAACGTAGGTGGCCTAAACATCAATGGTTCTTCTAAAAAAATCGTGGGATAAGAATGTGTGCTGCATGTTATATAAAAGAATGGTACGAGGTTTAATTAGGTTGAACAAGTGTTCCACGTAGCTCTATTCCCACCCCCTCACATCTTCTAGCTAAGCACAACTACAACTAGGGTCATCAAAAAATAATTATCTCCATGGTGGTTGTTCCAAATTAAATGTAAAAACCAAAATTAATAACATGAAATTATATTATATTGATAAATATTTTTAAACTAAAATAATCATAATAATTACTAGAGGATGGACATTCACCAATCTCATTCGGTGATTATTGTCAGTCATCCTTTTCCTTCGTATCTCTTCAATGTTTTTCATTTCCCAAATTTTAAATACAATATGAAATTAATTAGAAATTCATTAAAACTATTTAAGACCAACAATAAATAATATTGGACATGAATTAATTAATTAATATAAATTTTCAAACCATATAAATGATACATAGTGATATTATAAAATAAATTTATATTTTTTTGGAAGAATATAAAAATAAATCTCATAGAAAAATATATATTATCAAATTAAAATTTTTAGAATGGGTATGATATAGTGTTATTATATATTCAATTCGATCCAATTCAATTACGGTGAGTTCATTAGCCACTTTTTGTTAAATTTATTAGGTTTTTTCTCTATTTGTTTGGGTTAGGATATTAGGTTCATATTTTTGGTTCGGTCATTTCACTATTTCAGGTAAGGTCATTGATTCCAATGTGTTTTTTTCATTCTATTTAGTTAAATATGGTTTAATTAAATTAATATTATTTTTTATTTGAATTTAATCGTTTCTTTTTTTTGTTTATGTTGGTTCTAATATAGTTCAATTCTATATTGTGAAATGAAACTCAATGAAAAACAAAACAAGTAAATATTTAAAATCCCGATAAATATCATGTTGGATATAAAATATTTACAATCAATACATAATAAATTTGAATAGTATAGACATGTGAACCCCATGTTGAACTAAAAAAATATATGGGAATAATGATGGAGGATTCTATAAATTTTCCATCACAATATCATGTTCGCAATCAACTATGAAAATTGAACTCTTAGTGTTATCAAAAGTGAAAAAATTATTAGGGCCAGTGGTATAAGTGATATTGTTGATTTCCACATCACCATCATTAAAAAAATATCATGGGAGTAAATTAATAATGATACCAAATTCAAGTCATGGATGGTCTTTCACATAAAAAATATGTTCTCCACAGAATTTAGTATATATAGAACATTAATAGAAAGGGTGTGAGACATGTGACTAATGTAAAATCCACTATCATTAATAAATGTGTTGCGAGCCATCATAAAATCTATCAAATAGAATTAGATTATAGTTACACCATCGTTATAGTAATAATCTAACATTAGTATTTTATAAATAAATTCTTAATAAATTTTTATTTCAAATTGAGTTCTTACCTCAAATTGACTTCCCTAGCAATATATTATAGTGGTTAATAGAACACCCAAATTATTTTATCATGTTCATTTCTCATTCATTGATAATGAATTTTATGTAATTGATCATAGTTGAATTGAATTGAAAAGTGACATAATTCTTCCTAAAAGACATTTATTTTATTTCTATAAAGATAAAGGAACTAAGAAAATACAATACCTAAAATATAAATGAATATTATTATTAAATAAATATTATTTATATTCATTTATTTTATTGATACTTCTACCTTAAATTTAAACCAAGTAAAATAATCATTTCTATGAAAATTATCTATCCTTTCAATGATAAAAATTGATTATTTTGATTTATAATGCCTTGATGTTCCTTGTAAGAAAAAATTGAAATATTTTAATATATTTGTAAAATTACATGAGATAATATAACATATGCAGGTTCAATATACATATATTATTTTATGGTCGAACAAATCATTATAAAATAGAACTATGTGACATGCCATTTCCTGCTCCTCAAGGATTACATTTGTCAATGTATTTGATCTAATAATTTATAATGTTTGGGGATGTAATAGAAATCTTGTTTCAATTTTCTTATAATATTATTATTCATTTATCATTGGTCTGTTTGATCTCATAGTCACACTAGACAAATACAATGAATATAAATTTATACATTCTTTTTTCAAGAAACCATTCACGATAGAACCATTAGTAAGATGTAAATTATGAAAATATGTCTTCAATGTTTACATATTTTGTTTCAGTTTGATTTATGAAATAAAAAGATACAAGCCCCGATAAAATATTTTTTTTGGATAAGGAGATGTTAGATGTTGCATGCATGTGAAAAATGACGGAGGAAAAATATTTTCGAACATGAAAAACATGGTTCCTCTTATAAATTTTTTATAAGGAAACACATAAAAAAAATTGTAGCATAATAATATCTATAAAAATGGTTCAACTAAATAACAACCACACTTACATTAAAGGATAGAAGATTAGAGATTGATATTATCATAAACTCATATAGAATGATTTGATAATCATTATCTATCAATGATTTTAGCTTTAACTCAATTATATTTGACCATTTTGATACTTACCTTAAATATCCATCTAGGGATTTAATAGTCTCTAGTAATTCCTAGAATTTATTTTTTTTCTATAGGTTTCATAAAATAAGAAGAACAAAAAAATTTCTATTTATTTTAACATATAAAGACTTAATAGAGTATTTGTACTATTTCCCAATTTAAAAAATCAAACTGAGATTATAAACAATCAATTTTCTTTCTCTTAACATTTATAATAATGTAATGTAACATTTAACATATTTTTTTCAATGTGATTTATATTTAAGAAGTCAAATAAAAAATTATTTTAAAAATAAGGAAACATAAAGAAGATACTTCTCTTCATCCTATTGTAACAAATTTTAGTGGAAAAAATCATCCCCATTCTATCTTTAATATAAACCATACTAATTGAAAAAATATTTCTTAAGATTCTTTAATAACATCAATTAACAACATACATTAAGATGGATTTTAGGTGAAATGGTATTGTAAAACCAACAATGATTATTAGCAAATGAAGAATATAATATAAATAATCATCGATTTCCCGTAAAATCGAAACTATGGTTATATTTAACTCTTACGGATCATTCATTCCTCATAGAAATAGTATGTGAGAGTTTTTGTTCCAGCTAGATATCAATGTGTATGTTGGAAAATCAATTTTCGTCCACATAAGTGGAAAAGAAACCTGAAATATTTATTTTGAACAAGCATCTTATGTGTGCACACCAAAATTCCTAGGATACATCAACTATTTTATAAATGGTTTATGTATACATATATATCATTTATAGGATCAGAATGTCCAGATATCAGTATACTCATGAATGTGAATGGGTTTTCATACACATACATTGAGGATGGTTATAAATTTTTATGACATCTAGCTATGTCTTGTGAGATGTAATCATATAACCAAATGGATTAAAACTATGACACAGTAGACCCAAAATCACATTACACATGTTAGAAAAAAATCAGAATATCGATCATCAAATATATGCCATGAAAATCTGTGAGTAGGTTGAACCAACTCATCATTATCCTTCTTCCACTTAGTATCATTCAATCACATATTCATTGATATTTAATTATAAAAAAATTATTATGTAGTCTAGGAATAAATATAATATTGAAAATTAAATTTTATGGAAGACTAGATAGTGTTCCATAAGTATTAATATTCATTTTGGATTTTAAATATTTTATACAATCATTTTGATCAGATGATTCTTCCAGAATAATCTACAATCTTTTGGGAAATCATGATTTTTTGAAAATCCACAATTATTAAAAAACATCCATTCCATATAATATATTTAAGGAATATATAAATCATATGAATTATATTATATTTAATATTTCAGGATATAATTAATGGTAGTACTAGATTTTTCTTTCATTATTTTATAATGAAATAGTTGGATTAAAAACTCCATCTTTTACATTTTACCACATTGGTGATATACTGGACTCATGGAAACATCCTTCAAAATTTTCACTCTTTCAACATCAAAATTTTCATTACATGCATCAAGGGTTCTCAAACAAAAGTCTTATTGTTTAAACATATTTTATTTACAATGATAACGAATAAATAAAAACTGGTAATCTATGAAATTCTATAATTCTTTCCTCCCAATTATATCATGAACATTTTTAGATTAAAATTTCTCACCATTATGATACCAGACATAATAATTTTTTGAAAACCATATTATGTTATATGGTTACTAATACATTCATGAATTTGCAATGGTCTTCCAACACAATTATGACATGATAAGTATATCTAACCACAATCATATGCATTATTAATAAAAAAATCTAAAAAAAATCACCAAATTGATTTGAAAATCGCTTAAGGTCATGCCTGTCATGGCCCCCAGCCCACTATGTGTTCCCCACCTGGACCGGAAATGTGAGAAGATAGATAATAGCCCCCCGAGTCCCACCTCCAGTAGGCCCCGGGTTGGTGACTAGAACCAAGGGAATAGTAAACACACATATGGGAGGCATTACCCTCTAAGGGAACACAAGTAAAAGGGAGAGATAAGACAAATACCCACCACCTCCATCTCAGAGAAAAGTATAAATGAAATATCATGAACACATATTAAATGTCTTGGAAAACTACTACAACTGAAAGGGGAAAACTGTAAGTACCCAAATTAATGTAAAAATAGCTGTGACCACGAAGCCCAAACAGCTCTTGCATTCATAAGCTATTAGAAACTAGATGGATCTCCATCCTGGTCCATGTAACCGGAAAAACGATTTTTATATACATAGGGTGTGTATAAAAGTATACCCAATAGGATCCTACCCAGATCCTCTCCTATAAAAGTAAATAATTCATGATAAAGTATTGTGACAAACTAGTGAAACTAACTCGTCACTGTTGAAACCTCAACATTCTAGAAACACTGTTCATGAACTCAAAATATGGAAAAGGAAAGAGGTCACTATTGGAACCACACCATCCTTGAAACACTGTTCATGAACTCAAAATTTGGAAAATGAAATAGGTCACCTTTGGAACCTCACCATTTTGAAAACACAGTTCAAGAACTCAAAATTAGCCAAAAGAAAGAGGTCGCCATTTTAACCTCACTATTATGGAATCACTGTTCATAAACTCAAAATTTGGAAAAGAAAAGAGGTCACCATTTGAAGCATACCATTCTGGAAACATTGTTCATGAACTCACAAATTTGTAATGAAAAGAGGTAACCATTGGAACCTCACCGTCTTGGAAAACTATTCATGAAATCCAAATTTAATAATGGAATGATGTCAAAGTTGGAACTTCACAGTTTTGGAAGCACTATTCATGAACTCAAAATTTTGAAAATGAAAGAGGACGCCAATGGATCTTCAACGTTTTGGAAATAGGATTCATGAACTCATAATTTGTCAAATGAAATAGGTCACCATTGGAACCTCACCATTCGGGAAACACTTTACTTGGACTCAAACTTTTTTGTAAAGGAAGGAGGCTACTGTTGACCCTGTTCACTTAAGGTTACTGTTGCACTATTCACATAAGGCTACCGATGACACTGTTCACTAAAGGTTACCATTTCAATATTCACATAAGGATACCGATGATACTGTTCACATAAGGATACCATTGCACTATTCACATACGGTTAACGATGACTCTGTTCGCATAAGATTATCGTTTCACTATTCAGATAAGGCTACCGATGACACTATTCCCATAAGGTTACCATTTCACTATTCACATAAGGCTACCAATGACATTGTTCAAATAAGGTTACCGTTGCACTCTTCACAAAAGGCTACCGATGACACTCTTCACATAAGGTTACCATTGCACTGTCCATATTAGGATACCAATAACACTGTCCACATAAGGATACCGTCGTATTATTCATAGAATTGTAAATTTAGCATAGTTTTGATAATAATTATCTTTGACCTCCCAGAACACCTCAAACACCATATTTTTCAAAGGAATGGACCATAGAGGTCTGAGCCATTACAAGACCCATTTAATACATCAAACTTATATCTATTATCCAAAAAAATTATATTTTCTTTTATAAATATAATTAAAAAATATGGAATTCAAATCAAAAAATATATTTAAGGAAATGTGAATTATTCAATTTATCTAAAAAAATAACTTAAAAAATATTCTATATTATTATCATCATATAAATGGAAATAATATATATATATATTTATATTAAAATTCAATTAATATAAAATGATGATATTAAATCACATTATATCGATGAGTAATAATTATACACAATACTATAGAAAATAATGTTTATAACTATAGATAATACTATAAAAAAATCTGCTCACTTTTTATTCCATTATTTCTTAATTAGCACTAGGTGATGTTTTTTTTTAAAAATAGATTTTTTCGTTAATTGGGAAAATACGGTTTTATATAAAACATCATATTTTATCATGAATTTACAAAGTTCAATTTTAAATTAAAATTATTTCAGATATATTGTAGTTCTTTTGTACTTTGAATACATCAATTAAATTCATTGGAATCAATTTTATGATTTAATTTTGTATAAAACATTTATATATATAAAGATTAATTTTTCTGAAAAAAAATATTTATATTGCATTTGGAAATATGATTATAGATTAATTATTGAAAGTCATAGAAATATAAAAAAAATGGAATTCATAATTAAATCAAGAGATCCAAAATTTAGTAAATATTCCCCTTTTAATTTTGTTCATTATGAATATTAATTGTGGTAAATAATTTTATCGATTGAATGTTTAAATCAAGTAACCAATGTTTAATACTAGATAACGAATATAAAATGGGCCTAAAACATTCCATGACATCATTGGATGAATATACATCATCAAAATTAATATTATATTATTATATATTATCATTTTTTATTTGGATATGATTTTGACCATTATATTAACTTATATAACGATAATAAAATAAAACATCAGTCTCTCTGTTTTATTATCATCAAATTTTTGACATAAGGATAAATAGTGGTTTTGTTTAGTTCTAAATATTAATTTATAAGAAATATAACTTTACGATGGTAACTTTTTCTAAATTTTAGTGGTTAAATAATTACTACTAATTCTTACAAATCATCATAATTTTTTTTTCAATTAATAGAAAAACAAAATATATGATTTTACAATTACCAAATAATATAATTCCTATTCCTTAATGTGTATTAATAACTTGCTAGACCTATATGAAATTTTATGGATTTTCAACGATTAAATTCCAATTTACCAATTTTTTGATGTATTTTTATTCATATTAAATGAATAGTGTCAAAAAATGACATTTATGCTATTTTATAATAAATAATATTTTATTAAATAGTTTCAAATTCAGAAAAATATAAAAATTAATTAAAATTTATGGGATATGGTTGAAAAAATCAACCATTGTACATTTATGGGTCCATTACTTTTTATGGTATAATCCATGACCCTTATAGGGTAGAAAATTTTAATATTATGGTATTTTTAAAGACGGTTAATGAGGGGTAGGGGTCAAATTTAAATGATAACGACGAAAACATAACCAAAAAATTTTAATTCATAATTTAAAATAGGATTTAGTCTTCTTATAATAAATCTCATTTAATTATATCTATTTTGTTTCATTTTTACATAAAAAATAATTTATATTATTTTCATACATTAGGGAATTAACATGAAAGCCCTCACCTCACTTATAAAAGGACACCCCTTCCGTCTATTCATTACACTGCATTGAGACATCTACCATAATCATACATAATAAAATTATATTTAAAAATCCTCATTAATATTTTTAAGTGATTTTATTCCCAAAATACTAACTCTAGGATCCCTATGAGTTGATCTGGATGAATATTTATAAAATGGAGTAATCACCTTAATCGACCACTTTATTTCTACATCTTTTTTTATATTTCATAAAATATGTTTTATTTTTTCTAAGATAATAACTTCAATTCACCAAATATAATTAAATGTTATAATGATTATTAACCCACCATAACAATCTAACATTTCCATCATATGGGATGTGGATTTATTGATAGTCTATATGCATGACATTCCAATAACACATAGTAATACAATTCATTTTTCATCTCAATTTTTTATAGAAGTTTACTATGATTGGTATAATTTTTATATATTATATTAAAAAAATAATTATTCTTATATAAATTTAATATCATATTTACCTTCTTGTCCTCTAATTCCTTGGAAAATGAAAGAATTTCTAATGAAAATATGTGTGTGGATTACCACCTCCATTATACAATGTGATTTTTTTTCATTTCTGATTTAAATTGATGATAATAGAGGGTGGATTTAAAGAATAAATTTAATATGTTTGATATATTAATGATTCATTATAGGTTTATTCTTATTTACATTTATTTACACCATCTATCAAATAATTAAATTAACGTTCATTATTATGTATGATCTACTATCGCCATTAATTTTGTAATTAATTTTCATATCTCTACCTTTTATATAAGAATTTAATTTCAGTAATATATATATATGAAAATTAAATCATTAATAAAATTATATATATAATGTATCCCTGATAAATTTTCCTCGACAAAATTATCAAACCAAAACATACACGGAAGATGAATTAGTTATCACATGGAATACCGATTAAAAAAAATAATTATTAATAATTTTTTATTAAAGATAATATGTGAATAATATATGGTTTTATATATATTACTAGGGTACTATAATACATTTATAATAAATCTATATTTATTATACATGTGTTCGTAACATGTATGAAGGAAGTCCGACCTAAGGTAGGGGATTTTATATCAACATCATTTCATTGAGTCATATTTTGATGTTTGGAACCTAATGTTTTTTACGGGTATATATAATACCAATTGAACATGTTTTATCATGAATTCACTGTAATTCATGGTATTTTAGTGGAAATAAAAATTATTTCTATTAACACCATTTGAATTGATAGTTACCATGTGATTGGGGGTTTTATAAATAATTTTAATTTCATTGGGTTTTATTACATCCCCGTGGAGATTGATATTATAAGAATATGGGTGTAATAAAATATGGTTATATTATGATTTTTAAACATACTTTTTCGAGTTACATTTATTTCATATATTCTATCCACTGATTATTTCTCAATTAACTCATATGATCCAACTAAGGGTTACTCACAACACTTTTGCATCTATGACACATATACTATAATCACCACATGTTTCTTTTATATGGTGTATATAACAAAATTCTATATATAATATTATTATTCTATTATATTGATTTAATATAATTTTTCATTTTATGTGATTATTTAATGTGGATAACTATTCAAAATCAACTAATGTAGTAACTGTTGTCACATAATTTCATTATTATTTCAGTCTGTTTATGATAAATACTCAATTGGTGGAATTATTTGATCATTATATATTATGACCAATATATTTTTTTCTATAATATTAATTTATGGAAATTTTGATTTTCCATTTCATTTTCTACTCTTTAAATGCTTAATATTATAAAATAAGTTTTTTAATGAGAATAAATTTTTTTCTACTCGGTCTGGAATACAATTATTCAATATAGAAACTTTTATTAAAATGTTATAAATGATATTTTATATTTCATAAAATTGATTATTAATGAATTTTTTACCCATTCATTACTTTTACAAAATAAATTAAAAGTAATATTCTTGTCATTTAATGAATGATATACTTTTTATGTTTTTTAGAAACATGAAGAAGAAATTTTTACCTTAAAAAAAATATAATTTCCCTCCAACATGAACTCTAAATTATTTTAAGATTCCATTATTTTTTTACATGGTTATTTTCAAATAAAATGTTTCCATTAATATTTTATATGATATTAGTGTTTAAAATGTAATATAAAAATGAAATTATTTTCTTCGTATAGATTATTTTTAAGGACATTATTTGGGTATTTCTACTCATAAATGAAAATAAACCCTTATTCCAATTATTATCCATAAGAGATATTTGTAATGATATAATAATTATTCTATCTCTGTATGATTTAAAATTTATTATATTGGGGAAATATATACATCTTGTAAGAAATTTTGTCAATATAAATACATTTACTGATTATAAATTAATTTATTTCATCCACTTTCATATGATGAATGCAATGGACACAGTAAATGATGGCTGGGCCCCTCTATAGCCCATTGATGAGCATTATGTTCTAATGAGGGAAACTAGTTTGGGTAATTTGGTGAGGCCTTACCCATTTGAATAATATTTCTTATCATGAGTCTTCAATAGTATGTTTAATATTACATCTATTATTAATTATATAATCATGAGATTATTTATTGATTTAAACGTGAATATAAAAATATTTATGATATTAACAGATAAGTTTCATGATCTTGTTATTATTTATATAAAATTATTTAATCATAATTTATTCATTATATATTATTCATTAGGATGATGTTATTGATTAAATGGACTATCTTTTCTTTTATTTACCTTATCAAGTTGATTATGACTTATTTACATAAGATAGTTGATGACAAATATAAATCATACTGTGTATTTATTCTAACCATTATTTTATTTTCGTTCAACATAATATGAATATGGAATATTTTAATGTGTTTAGGGATGAGTTATATTTACTCCCACTATGTTATGTTATTAATGTTTTCACATTTAATGTGAGATTCAAGTATATATCTTGATTACCATGTCTACAAAACTATTTTATTGTGGTTGTATGTGAGTTATTGTTTCTTGTTCCAACATAAAAATATAGTGTCCAAATCATTGCTATTGGTGTCAGTGTCATTATATAAATATTGAATTAAAATATAAACTATTTTATTCCTTTAATAGACCAAAATAAAGGGTTATTCTTTAATGATACCAATTTATTGTTACAATTCACAAATATAAAAAATACATTGTGGTGGTGGGATGAACCAGGAGTGGTTTACAGTAAAAAAATATTATGTACTATTTTAACATTTAAACACCTTTATACATTGAACCTATGTTTCCAGTTATAATTAATGAATTTTTTTCTCTAACATGAATACAACTATATGTCACCTATAAGAAAACTAAAGTATTGAACGTGTGTTTTTGGAATGGTTCGTCTGAAATTTTGGAATCCTACTTTTTGTTGTACTCATGATTTAAAAGTAACAGATTTTACATTAATAATTTTATCATTAATTAAAAGTAGTTTAATATAGTGATCTTAATAAATCCACCCACTAAATTACATATGTGATCATTTTCCCTATATCACACTAGAGACCAAATATAATATCCCACTGCACTTATTTAAATTTCCATCACAAAAGTTGATATAATCTTTATCCGTACTCATTAAATTATGCCAATACTATATCTAGTGATTTTAGTATATTTTTATGTTGATCCAATTCCCCAACCCATAATGTTAAACTTCCCATTGATCTTGATAAACAATAACAATCAACATGGACTCTATTCACTACCAGTCCTCCAATTTCTTCTTTGAATACTGTTTATCATAAATAATAATCTATATACTCTATAAAATTTGATAAAGACTAGATATTATATAAGAACTAATGAACATATACATTTCTCACAGATTTATTCTTGAGGAAAAGAAACTAGAAAAACATACCTAGTGAGTATAAAATTTAAAAAATATTATTAGATTTATTCATGGAAATAAATGAATTGAGAACATTTGTCATTTCTTTCATGATGTATAAAATCCCTTGAACGGTATATTTCTGCCCTACTTTTTATACTCAAACATTTAAAATGTAAAGGGGATAACTATTTGAATCATCCACCACCACCCCTCTTCAATATCTTATTCAATACCAATATGTTTTACAACATTAGTGTAAGGATAAAAGTAATTATTCTTCCTCATAATCTCCACTTAGAATACTCTTATAAATTTTCTATCACATTCTTAATTAATTTCTATTTTATTTTTTTCTCTAAAACCCAATCCAACAAATTCTAATAATTATTATTTGTAGGTATTTTGTATTTTAAATAAATGAATCATACTCAATGATTACATTAAATAATAACTAAATGAATTTAAATTACACAACCCATGATATCCATGATCAACCTTTTTCTCATATTCCTATCCAAATACAATTAAAATTGGACCCTATATTTTTTTATTATTTTATATTATATTAAGAAAATTTATCACTCAAATATTATATTGTATGATAAATTTTTCATTATTAGAAAAAATTATCCATGAAAATACAAAAATATCAACCATTTGAAGGATATGTAGAAACATTTGACTGTAGAACCTATGATGTGGGAAATTGAAGTCATGGTATTAGAGATTTTAGGAAAAGCAGTATATTTTCAGACTGAATCCTTAAAATCTATCTCAAAACTCATGACTATACTAATCTCATTTAAAAATAAAATAAAAAATAACATTGTTATATTTAAGGATACTTAATATTTGAACTAATATCATAACTGTTTATTCTATTTTTTGATCATATTAATTGCGTTTTATATAATATTATTTGAAACTAATAGATTGAATGGATAAATGATCTATTCCACATTCATCTCTTTAAATATTAATCTAATCCAGATATAATTATATATTACTAAGCATCATTAATTTTTAAAAAACATTTAAACTATATAGTACATTAAAATATATTATTTATCAGAATAAATAATTTTGTGAAATTGCATTTTTAGACGTGGTAAATTCTCAAAAACATTATCTTTCTCTGACCATGCATTCAATAATTAAATACTATCCTCTCAAAAATCAATTTCTATATTCTAAAACCCATTTAGTGGGTTTTTATTTCTAAAAAACAATGAATGGACATGTAAACATGATAATTTCCTTACTCTTAAAAATCATTAGTTCAATAATTTCTTCATTTTCTCATTTGTTTTTCAAAATTTGGATAAGAGTTGAAATGTAAAAATCATCATGTACACATAGAAGATATGCCCTATGATCTATTCAATGTTATTTTGTTCAAAACATATTTTGCATTATATTTTTACTTTTAAATTTTATTTGTACCTTACAATGATCTAGATACATCATGATGGTATGTTACAATGATTCCTTGTAACATATTATGTGTCATCATAGGGTTGATTATATCTTACAGAGAACATGGTAACATATAAAATTATACACTAAAAACTACATATGTACCATATAATATAAGATTTCGACGATATCCACAACCTAAAATTTTAATCATATAGTTTAGGAGAATTTAAATTTTCTACATATAATCAACTTATAGAGCCCCATGCTAGATTGACCAATGAGATGGGAGTAGTGAATCAATATTTTCATTGTAAAAGGTCATTTTCTTTTAAACTAAACCAATTGAAAATGTTATGTATATTGATATAATTAATATTATCTATTAATATTACCCTGTATGTAGTAGGAATCAATATAATGGTTATCTCACAATATCTATGAGTTCAGCATAAACACCTACTCCTTAACAGAATAGTTATTCCCAAAACATGGATTCTTCATTATACATGACTATAAAAATAGTTATTATAATGTATTTCATTACCAAATAATTAAATTAGTCTATATATCTAATTGAGATACTGTATTAGCTTTTAGATCCAACCAAAAAACCTCTTACTTTGACTTAAATAAAGAGAATATGTTCTCTTTTGGATCCTACTAGAAGACATCACTTGCTTTCGACACCTTCTAAAATTATTTAGATATTTTAAGAGGCTCGAATTACAATAGAAAGATTATCTAATATTTGTCGGTGATATTTTGTGATATGACTTGGTCATGTACCAGTTCAAGTACCTACAACCGCCATAGGTCAGATCTTGTAGCCTTATTCTATAATTCTGATCACCTATAGTGACTAGTTCCCTCTATGGAAAAAACACCTTGACTGATTCTTCCTTATATAAATATATTGTCCTTAAAATTATGGTTTAAATGTTTTACCCAATATCTTCAATGTTTTATAAAATATAGAACTTTCACAATCTCAAATATAATTCTTCTAGAATTTACATTACAATGACACTTCATGCATGGTTTCATGGAATCAGTCAAACAAACACAAAATCAATACTTCCTTATTATTTTATTTTCTATTATTCACTATTTTATTCCAAATTCTACTATTACATGATATTATATATGGAATTTCTATCTCTTCTTGTATTCTCAATACTCATTCATGCTTCATAAAATGCACGATCTTCTCAAATGCTTCATGTGTGAATGTACTACCTTTGTATCACTTTTTGAATCTATTTCCTCCCACACACCTCACATAGTCCCTAAAATTATTCAAGAAAACATTGTACACAATTTATTTAGTTTAGGATCAATTCATATGTTTTGTGAAATTGTTTAATACAAGTCCTTATTTCAATAATGTTTCTGGACACCCTTCACTCTTTGCACAAAACACTTAGTTTGTCTGTAGTTCATTAGACACATACATTTGTTCATGAACATGTTTTCTTCTAACTGCTCACAAATCCATATTTATGATATATATATTTTCATGATATTTTCTTCATGATAAACTATGTATTAATACACTATCTTATGCATGTGTTAAAAAAAATCATGTGAATAAGGAAGACTACATAGATATTAAACATCAGGAAGGCGAAACAGATATTTTTTTTCACTATCCCATCTTCATTCACAGAACATTTTTTTTTAAAAAAATAGGGATTTTCATTTTTTTAATGATTCTGGGGTAATATTTTATCTTGAATAAGGATTATAATGGTGAGGTATTCTACTTATTTGACTTGAGGGGTTCTAAGGGCTCTGTTTCATCAGAAATGAGAGCCTCTAATTTATTTTTCTGAAACCCACCCTCATTTTAGGGATCATCATTTTATATGTGATTTAAAATACCTTAAATACCCTTTGATATTCTCATTATACTAAATCAAGGCTATATTCAAATACACTATAAATAATTCCAATCCTCATCCAATTAAATTCTTGATAATCTTAGGTAAAGGAAATATTCACACGATGGTAAAAAATGGTGTCCTAGATTCAGGAATGATGAATCCCCTTTGGCTTGGAGTCATCATTTTAACTGGAATGCAGAACTCAGAATTTTCAAATTGCTTCCTTCTACTATCATTTTCAATTCGGTTAAAGCGTGTTCGTCATTCAAGTTTATCGCCTGTTGGTAAAACATAGTTTCATCCATGATATCATAATTCTCAGATGACCCTCATTCCATCAGCAAGATATTATATGGTATGGAATTTCTCGAAAATGTTGGTTCACCTATCTCCCAGGTGTATTGCTGATCATCGTGGAGTGATAAAGAATGAGGTGATCAACTAATTTAATTCAACAGAGAGTGTGCTTTTAAAAGGGGGATCAAGCCAAATGATCTGAAAATCTACGTTATATATTTTTTATGATAAAAGAACCATACCCATGTGTCTTCATCCCACATGAAAACTGAAATGTTTTAGAGGAGTGGTATATCAGTCAATAACCACTAAATAGAGTTCATAATTATCCTCTACCTCATGGTACCACACCATACCTACTCTCCCTTCAGCTGTTCCACCTCATAGACTGCCTCCACCACTCCCACACCTTATTCAAAGGCACTACATGGTTATCACACCTCTTTTGTCCCATTATGGGTTGAGGTTGTTTTATCTAGTAGTGGTCAATCTCTAAGCATCACATGTGGTTATGGGAGATTTTACCGTTTATATATTTTGGGCCATCAATATTTTTAATATAATGAATCCTTTAATATATATAAAAATAATATAATTATTCCAAATGAAAATCAAGTATTCTAAAAAATAAAACCAATTAAACTTCTTCTCAATCACTTCATCCTCTATTTTATCATTTTTAAGAATTTATGTATATTTTTTATGCATACATTTTAATCTCTTTTTAATGTATTGCAAATAATGTTTCATGGGTTATATCATTTTTTCATGGAATCTTCTTTGTAAATAAATATTTTCATTGAATTATTTATTTTTAAAAATTCTGTAAATATAGTTATACCTCCGTATAAGTAGTGTTTATTATTTAATAAAACATCAAAATAATCTTATTTAATAATATAATGAATTGATTAAGCGTGAAACAAAATACTATGAATCCATAACAATTATCCAAGCATTATCACTTCCCATCATCGTCTTATGAAAGGTATATTGAGATGTTATTGAAAAAATGATATAATAGGACCAACAAAACACCCATTTTCTTTTTCTTTGTCAATACCTCTTTGTATGAATTTTATGAGTCAATATGTGGGATCCAAATATTCTCCACCCTTTTTAAAATATAATGGTAAATAAAAGTGGGGATTTTCTTAAACAATATTCTCCTACTTTATGAAGATAATTTCATCAATTCCACTAATAGAGAGAGATAATATAATATGGTTTTTCATAGAATTTATCCTTTTGTAAATAAAATCTATGTCTACATTGGATCACCTGATGTATAAAACAAGGGTAATATGACCATGTATTTTAATGTATTCCATAAATAACACATGCTTGTGGAACCCTACTTAGAATGTCTTAATATTCCACCAAGGGATTGTGAATAATCAGATTTATCAATAAAATACTAAATCATTCACAAAAATCAAAAAATAGATTAGAAAATTTTACTTTATTGAGAAACCCCCTATTTATCTCATTTTTTCATCAACCAATCACAACCCTGAATTTATATGATAATGAAAATTAAATTTGGGGGAAGGAAGTTTTATTTAAATACCTCATCCCATTAATTCCACCCTCAAGGGATACATCCATATCCTTTCTTCATTTCCTAGAATTCAATAGACTCTATTAAAAAAATCTTTTCATATTCACCAACAATGAAAATAATAAATATATCCATCAGTTACTAACATTTTATATTTTAAAATAATTTGAATTGTGGAGTTAGATTACGTGTTTATCAATTTTAACAACAATGTTTAGATACTTTTTTCAGCCAAGTTGCTATACATTCATTAGTAATAATGATTCTACATATGATTTTCCAATATGATTTATCCTTTGGGAACATTGTTATTATCATTGATAAAACATAACTGTGTGACACAACTATTATTTCTTTAACCTTCAAATCATTTGCATATCCTCATGAAAGATGCATATTCTTCAAGGCTTGATCTTATGATGGAAATGTGGTTAAACATCACTATTAACTTTGTCTATATTTATTTTATCTCTCACACATAGAAACCATAATAAATGAGTTTTAATTTATTAATAGCCTCTCATGAAATCCTCCTTATTCATGTGAAATATTCATTTTTCCTTTTTCATTATCTTTTTCCTATGATTATTCTAATTTTATGTACTTCTGAAAATCAGCTATGAAATTCACAAAAAATTATTTGGGATTCTTGATTTCTTATTTGGAGTTTTCACTTGAATATATTTTTCACTATCCCTATGATATTGTTGAGTATCTCTCAATATTATTATTATTGAATATTTGTTTATGATTTATCTTGTTTTATTTACAACAAATGGATGATATTTTTATTTGTTATTAGGTGGATTTCCATTATAGTGTTGATGTATTTAATTTTCTATTTCTTTTCTGACAATAAAGAGAAGCCTTTTTTATCCTAATGAATTGATATGTTAGGAAAACATTAAAATTACTTGTTCCCAAACATTTAGAAACACAAAAAATATCTTAAGATACATATATATTTTTGATGTGTATTATATTTTGATTTAGTATATTTGGAACCCATAAACTTTTGAGTAAACCCATCCTTCCATGAGACACATCTTTGGAAATAGTTTATCATGAATATTTTTAGATCCTCTCTATTTGTGGTGGATCTAATAATATTTTTCACCATCCCTAATTTCCTATAGGTTGGATTAAAAAATATAAAATTACTAGAAAAATATTTATTACATAAAGTAGTTTTAGTATTATGGGATACCGACTTCTTGAAGGATGTTTCATTTATATTAGATATCAGCAAGACACATTTCATTGATTCATGTTCCTCTAAACACAATTATGTGGCAACATCCGATTCCCCTGAAATACTGGATGTTTTGAATTGTAGTGATTAATGATTCTTTAATATCAATTATATCATTATGAACTTAATGGTGAGAGAGTTATTATTTTCCTCAACATATCCTAGACAAACATCCCATTCCCATCAACATCTTATATTTATTCTTCAATCATTTTTTTGACTATTTTCTAAAACTTTTAATCTCTATTAAACTGTTAGCTTCATTCTTTAGTTTGGGAGATTTGAACACTATAGAAACCATGTCCAATTATTAAAATTCATTGAAAGCTTTTATAAACACAATATAAATGAATTGTTTCTCACCAACACTTACTTGTAATTAGTTAATAGGTTCAACATATATCCAAAATAAAAGTGAAATTTTCTCATCATTTTCTGTCATATGTTTTTTGATTGCATTGGATATGACAACCCTATTATTCAATCCATATTTCATGGTATCTTCTTCTTATTCAAGATTTATTTTTTCATTATGATGACCCTTAATTACCACAAAAAATCAATTAACAACTTATCTTGTTATATTATTCATATGTTCTTTGAATAAAAATATAATATAAATTTGTTATCCAATATCATAAAATCATAAATACGAATCATTATAACAATCTTATTTGAACAAATTATTTTTGGTCGTAATGTCCATCTTAACTTCAATTTGAAATTTCTCTCTACATGAAATGAAAATGTTATTAAGTTTCCTAGATAGTTTCATCTTCGTAGCCTTTTTATTCTTTAAAGTGATCTCCATCAAAGGTATCTCACTAATTTGCTAAAATAAAAACTGAATAATGACTCACTTGGATCATTAGAGGTAATATATGCACTGATATCACTTATAGAGCCCCATTCTGGATTGGCCCTTAAGAGGGAAAGGGTGAATCAATGTTTTTTTATGAATTTCATTACTTTTAAATTAAACCTATTTAAAATATTAAGGTTATAAATCCACTCAGTATTATTACTCAAACATTCATAGTGTGTAGTAATAATAAAACAAATATAAGCACCCAATATTTTCAATGTTCTTCATATAAACATATTCCATAAAATGTATGTTATTCCCCAACAAATATTATTCATTATACACCAATTTTAAAAAAGTGATTACAATGGAATTCATCTCCAACTGAAATAATTTATCTTTATCTCCAACTGAGAGATTCCATTTTCATTTGGCTCCAACCTAGATTCTTCTTTCCCCAACTCTAACCGATATAATTCATTTTCTCCCAGATCATACCATAAGACATTAATTTCTCCTAAAACAATATGAAAGGAAATACCTATGTTCAATGTCTTCATCCAATATAATATGATTCTATGATGTTCCTCTATGAACATAAATTATTTTTCATTCTGGTGTACTTGTTCATGTACGTTCATCAACCAATGGTTTGGTATGTTGTCCTTATTAAACTATTTTGATCATATGTAATGACTAGTTGCCTTAGTGTAACAATACTCAAGATTATTCTTCCTTATTCCAATGTCACAACCACACTATGATGTGTTCAATACATGCACACAATTTATTCAATATTTTATATAAGATATATCTTCCACAATCTCAAACTATTATCTTATTGTATTCAAATTCAGTCACACATTATGCATGAAATAAAAAGCACCAACATTAACTGTTTATTACCTATTTTTTTATAATTCACTACTATATCTATTGTTACAATATTCCATGTTAGTGAATATGTCTTTGGAAACTGATGTTGAATTCTCAATAATCATGCATGTGTAATATAATGCATGATCTAAAAAGTAAGTCACACGTGCATGCACAACCATTCTATAAATTTCTCTCATAGTTTATTTGTAAAAAAATTACATGAACTCAAACATGATTAATGAAAATAATTTACATTTTTTATATAGTTTAGTATCAATCAATTTGTGTCATGAATATTTTTAACTCCTGTACTTGGCACAAGAATGGGTGTGGACACCCTTCCTTCATTACAAATCATACACTATTTGTCTGTAGTTTCTTCCGCAGATAAAATTATTCATGATAAACAGTGTATGAATTCAATACTATTAAGATATATCAAATATATTAGGTGTGATATTACGTCTTTATATATCTGAAAAAATTACAAAATTTGGGGAGAAGTGGGTTTCCACTATCCCTTTTTTCTTCATAACACAAAGTTCCTTACAATAAATTCAATATTTATTTTCCCTTATTGAATTCCCATGCGATCCATTTCAATCTCAAGGATGGAATATCATGAAGAAGGCTTATTATTTGTAATGAATATGGGTTTACCATGCATTATTTCCCCAGAAAATAGAGCCTCTCACAAATTCTTAGCAACTCACTATAGTTCAATGACATCTTCTTTTATAAAATTGTAATAATAACCTTAAAGTCCTAAAATATGCTTTGTAAGACACATAATTTTCATGTTAAACGACATTATAAATACTTACGATTCCAAACCTAATAAATGATCGATGATCTTAGGTTAATGATATCCTCACGTGGAATCAAAAAATGTGGATTCTCATCTTTGTGATTAATGATTCTCCATTGTGGTTGTATCCACATTTTAGCTTGAAGCATGAACTCCTCATGCCTAAATGGAATCCCAAAACAATTAATTATTGTTTGGTCAAATTTATTTCATCATTTTATATTATCGCAATCATGCCTAATGTAGTTTCCTAATGGATTTCAAGAAGCTCAAACAATCCTCACACCATCTGAGTGATCTTATACGGTGGTCTGTTGCTCAATCAGGGTGGTTAGGCTATGTCTTCATCATGCATGTGATCATCAAGGAGAAATTATAAATGATATTATTGCATAATTTAAATCATTTCATTTAGGGATCTCAATGGGTGGATCAGATATAATGATATGATGTTATATGTTATGTCTAATTTTTAAGACACGAGAATAGTACCTATGTGTCTTTGTCCCACGTGGAAACTCAAATGCTGTAGGGGAAATATATATCAATAAAGTGACACTACACATAGGCTATAATTCTACTGAGCATCCTTGTACCTCCCCTTACATTTTCTACCTACGTATGTGTTTCCCCACATGAGTATAACGACTGACGATTCTTACACATATTATTACATGATTTTGAGAATATAAATCCCTATCATACAAACCAAGTGTCAAAAAGTATTGTGTAATTTGAATAATATGTACATTATTGGAAAAATTATACTTTAATAAAACATCTTTATTAATCTTCATTATCGGATATGGACCCCTATTGATCTTTTAAAACTCTATTGGAAAACTAGGGCAAAATGGAAAAAAGGGATGACCTAAAAAGCCTAGTAAGGGAATAAATAAGGAATTAAATAAGTTCATATGAGTATGAAAGTCTAAAATGAATATATGTATGCATGGATCATGGATAAAAATATAATAACATGACATATAGATCAAGGAATCATATAAGAATATAATCATATAAATATCAAAGTAACATAAAACAAGACATAAACATGTGTAAGGGCTAACTTCAAAGACCATGTCACATGGTGGACAATGTCCCTAGTGGATTTGGTTTACACTTTTATGTAATAAAAAATGTCTCTTAAGACTAAGACATTACCCAATGAATTATACTGATATCTACAAGGACCCATTATCAAATGATCATGCATATGTTTTCCACATAAAAAATCAAATATAAGGAAGAACTATATGGGTCACCCATGGAATGAAAATGATATTGGAATGTATTTATGAAGAATGAAAAAATATAATATAAAAATGGTATCCATGAAATAAGGGATTTGATTAATATTTAACAATCATAAGGTAAAAAATAATTAAATAATTTAATAACATCCAACTGAATTGAAAACCATAAAAATTGTGGTTAGAAATGTGCCACTTATGTGCGGTTTTAGGGAAATGAATAAAGATCCATTTAAGAGGATAATTGAATATTTTTTATCATAAAAACCAAAAATAACTAAAATGGGGATTTAGGATAATTTTATAAATATTTAAAAATATTCATGGTTTATTTAAATTTTTAGTGAACGTGAAAATGTGTAAGAAACAGAGATCCTCTCTGTAATAAGGATCACTTATCGAAATGAATTTTGATGGGGACCATATAAAACATGTAATTACCAATAGTTTTCATATTTATTTACATGCATAAATATTTGAGGTATATATAAATAGAATATAGAATAATTATAAAATAATAATGAATATTTAATATGAGTAAATGTGAGATAAGTCTTAATACAAATGAAATGTTGGGGTTCCTGGGAGAACCATTAAAAATCACATATCATTGAAGTGAGAATAATAAAATGGATAGATTATGTGAATACAAATTAATTAAAAATAAAACATGTAAAAATAAAAATAAAATATTGAAAATTCATTCCATAAATAATCTTGTCACGACATAATAAAAAAGTAGAGGTTTAACCCAATGAATGTAAATTAGGTTTAGAATTCCCATATGAAATTGTAATCAGTTGAATCACATGACCCAGTAAATGTAATAATTATTAAATAAAAAATTAAATATAATTAATATAATGATATTCATGATATGTTATATAAACTTATATTTTATACACTACCCATGAGAAATAAGTGGTTAACGAGGAATATATATCAGATAATGAAAAGTGAGATGAGAAACCCTTACCTGAGGTTCAAATTCCTTAAAACATGTTAAAATATTATGTATAATAGTTTAATAATGAATTAAATTTATTATATAACTCTATTAATAATTACTATAACTTATATGATCATTTTCGAAAATGTTTACTCATTTACATAAATAATATTTCTTTATTTTCATTGTTTCGGGTGTGTTCGTATCATGGTTTCATGATTGGTTCATTTATGAATAATTATGGATGTAATTTTAAAATTGATATAGACAAGTATAATTGATATTAAATGGTATTAATGAAATTAAAGATGTATAAATGTTCCCATATTTTTTTATTTCTTACATAATGACGAATCATTTGGGAAAATGTTAATGAAAAATTCTTAGTTTAATTTTGTAATTTTTTTCAACTATCATGAACCAGTTTCATTTTATATAACATTATGTTTATATACTAGTTATATTACATGAAATAGGTAATAGTATAACTATTAAAATATTATATAACTATAAAATTACTTTTTTAGTTAACCATGATGTTGTTAATGGAAAATGAAAAATCATTATACACAGAAATGAATAACCACCATAATTTGAAAAACTATTTCATTTCAATATGAAATTAGAGGTAATAAAAGGTTGGTATATAATATTTTCCATTACAAATATAAAATTACAATATATAAATTAAATATTAGTTATTATTCTTTAATGGTTTAAGGAAGTCAGGAAAAGGTAGAAAAAAAAGAAATTAAGAGAGTTTTTTTGCGAAAATTACCACTTGAATATAATCTCCTTGAAATATCCATTAATAATAATGGAATTGGTATTTGGTTGAGTCTAGTAGAAAATGGACTTTTGGATAGTGGGTTTGAGATATTTTTGAATCTATTTGTGGTGCATCACGAATTTTTTTTTTCTGAAATGGGTTGGTGAGTGGTGGTATTTATACTTGACATGGGTAGGTTTAAGGGATTAAATAATAATTATTATATATTTAAAGACAAATATATGTAGATGAAATTAATTTCCAATAATGATGATGATATTTAATTTTTTTAATGTCTGTATAGGGGCTAGAAGAAAATAATCCAAACTATTTATTTTTTATCCTTTAGGTATTTTATGATTTTACCTTTTAAATTTTACCTGATACAATATATAACTTATACCACGATAAAATATTTTACCATGGTAAAATTTTGATAAATAAAAATAAAAATTACCTTAATTCCTAATATTTACCATGTTATTCATAATATGGAATGAATTTTTGTTGATTCAATTTATAAAAGTGGAAAAAATAAATTCAAATGTGGTTCCCTTAAAACTCATAAAAACAGATATTTAAATGTTAAAATCATGGTTATAAACAATTCTAGGCATGCGTTTCTAATTCTAATACCTTATTTTTTTTGTAATTTTCTAAATACCATTTGGAAATAAATAAGAGATAAAAATCATGAAATAATTATCATATAGTAAATATTTCATAAGAGTTATGTAGAAAATATATATTCCCTTTTTTAACCCAAAATACAATTTTTTTAGAAAATTCGCAAAAATTATCCTTATCAAATCTTTAGCTGAATTGTTCAAAATTATTTTTTTATCCAAATAATTATATATATATATATTAATATTTAATCATTTTAATAAATATTCAAATTTATTGAAATGTCTCAATTTCAAAGAAAAAATAAACATTTTGATAATTATAAAAATTTCATTGGATTCACTCAAAAATATTATCATGTAAGAAGTTTTTGATGGTTTCTATATGTGATATATGTGATTTAAAATTTCTAATATTATTATAGTTAGGAATAATACATTGATAAAACTAAAGTACATCACATTTTTTCACCGATATGAAATTTTTCCAAATTTCATTTTAAATACCAACGAGAAAATAACTGAGTGTACATAACCTTTATCACAACCTCTGGATCCAATGTCTCCTCTTCAAATTTTTGGTTCCTCAATAGTAAGTTGACCATGTGAGTGGAATTATTTCATAATATTTTATCTCTATGGTCAATGATTTTCACTAGCTCTTCCTCATAAGAGAGATCATTCTTTAACTATACAACTAATGGACTCATTATGTGTGAGGGATTTGTTATGAACATACTTAGAAGGGATGTTTGGAATACATAATGTATGAGATACATGGTTTTTGGATGTTCTAGTTGATATACCACGTCACCAATGCATTCAATAATCTTAAATGGGTCGATGTACATAGGTAATATCATTCTCTTTATCCAGAATCTCATGACTCTATTCCATGGAGATCTATGGAGGAATACCTTATCTCTTCCATCAATTTAAATTTACCATTGATGAATATCTTCATAGATCATCTATCAACTTTGGAATCACAAATTTGGTTCTAAATTATTTTTACCATTTCTACCATTTATTTTAACATTTTAGGTCCCAATAACTGGAATTCCTCATAATCTCCCCACTTGTAAGTGTTCTACATCTTTTCCAAATAAGTGTTTCATATGGATCCATTTGGGAGATTGAGTGTAAACTATTATTATAAGATAACTCAACTAGAGTTATAATTTTGTCTTATCTTATTTTAAATTCCATCAAGCATTCTCTCAACATAACTTCCAATGTCTGAATATTCTACCCATACTAGCCACCATTATAGGGGTGATAAGACATACTGATGTGAAAACCAATTTTACGGGAGAGTTGGAGGCATTTTGAAATCATAGAGGTAACTCATGGATCTTAATCATATACAATTGATTACATTAATCTATACATAATAAAAAATTCCATGATGTATAACCATGTAGGTTACTTGAGTGAGAAGTCTTATGTAATAACAATAAAGTGAGTAGTGTTTTTAAGATGATCCACAACAACCCATATATAATTATTTTGTCTAGTTGTATTTGAATATATTGTGAAAATGTCTTTGGTGATGTTTTCCCATTTCAATGTTGGTTTAGTTAATGTTTGCGTCATCCCTTTATAATATGTCCTTATTGCAATCACTTTCTAAAAAACTAGACACATTGATATATATCCTATGATTGTTTCATTATATTGTCTCACAAATAGTGCTTTCAAAGATCCCTATAAATCTTTATTCTACTTGGGAGAATGGAGAAAGATGAGTTATGTGAATCACTCATAATATTAGTCATTATCCTTGTATTTTACAGTACACATAATAATGACCAAAATCATGCAACACCTTACTCATCAATTTGGAAACCTGAGGTTTTCTTATTTCTGATAGCTTCCACCTTCATATGAATCTTCGCATTATCTTTTTTCATTCTCTATCTTCACAAAAAATAATTGCTGAGAATTAATTTGAGAATGTAATGGTGAGGTTCCTTCCTTTATAATCCAATTTTCAATCATTTACCTGTATTAAAAGGTTGGATATTTCTCAATTATCATCGTTGATAATGTTGCAGAATCATTTCTACATAGATCATATTAAAATTTATTTTCTATACTGGGATTGTAGTTTATTGATCAATCAAAATCCTTGATGAGATAAAACTATCTTATTTGTGACATGTTATGATCATTATTTTTCAATATATATTTTATTATATTTATATCAGCATATATCTCACATTTATCCCCATAGAAATTATGACGCCAAATTTTTAACTAGATGATCATATCCTCCAACTAAAAATCTTGATTGGGATAGTTTTCTTCATGAAATATATGGTTCCTTCTAGTTTAATAGGTTAAATTTTTATTATTCATCTATTGTAATCCTAATCACTTATTTGATGCATCAATCTATACTATATATAGTTATTCACATGTGGGTATTGTGAGTAGTGGTGTAGTGGTAAGCCTCCTTTTCAGATGTCTGAAGCACTATTCACAGTCATTGGTTTAGATAAACTATACTCTGTTCTGAGTTATTATTATTTGTGGGATTGAAAATTTTGATAATATTTACACAAATTCCCATTAATATCCATCGATACCATATAAACTACATATCTCCATTATAGATACTATTCTTGGAAAATGAAAAATTGTTTTTATTTTAGAAGGGTCCACTGATATTACATTGTTGGTTATAACACAACCCAAGAATGATACTTCCTCCATCCAGAACTCACATTTACTATATTTTCAATATATTTTCTCCCTTCACAATGTCATAATCATAGTATCCAAATTTTCCTCATACTTCTCCTTTATCTATGAGTAAATTAGAATATCCTCAATAATGACTATAATAAATTTTTCATGATAATATCTAAAGACAATATTCATTGATACCATGAATAATTATAGACCATTAGAGTGTCAAAAAGGCATCTATATGAACTCATTGTGTCCATACCTCTTTGAAAAATAATTTTTGTGAATATATCCCTCCTTTTATTATCGATATTTTGACCAAAGTTCCACCTTACAGAAATATATAACCCCATGTAGTTGATTAATAAACTCACCTATTTTCAATGGGGATACTTTTTCTTTGTGATAATTTTGTTGATATCACATTGATCAATCATTCTTCATGATGAATTGCATATGATCACCCCATGCTAAAGTAGTTGGGAATATGAAACCTTTATCCCGATTACCTTGAGACTACTTATTTAATTCTCAGAACTCAATAATGGCTATTATATAAGGTGTTTTTATATATGTATAGATCCATGAAATTGTTTTATTGGGAACACAACTTCACATATAAGAGGAATACTAAGAATGTTTTCAAGGAACACATTAGTGTAGTCCCTTACATTGGGCACATCATCAAACATGCTCTTCTACTCTGTCTAAATATTTTGAGATATATATGATTTTTAAAAGGAAATAATATCCACAGTTCAGTTTATTATTTTAATAGAGATTCATTCTCATTATAAGACTTTTATTGAATTATGGGATGCCTTATGTTGGCTTTGTATAAATATAGACAATACATTACCAATATAACATCAGAATCCTCAAAATAAGTATGGAAATATTTTCAAGGAGGTTCATTAAAACAATATTGACATAGGATGAGTTTTATAATTTATACATAGAAACTACCCCATTATCATTTCTCACAGGTTATTGACCTTCCATATTTCAAGGTGGGGTTTGAATATTTCAAATAAACTTATAAAATATAAATGAAGCTATAGTACACAAATCAGATAGTATGTTCATTATTATTGAATGAATAACTAATAAGACTATCAGTATATCATTTTTGGGTTTATATAAAAAATATTGAGAACAAATAATTCTCCTTGACGACTTCAATATTTCATTCCCATATTCTCCCCAAGAACCCTTGACTCAGGAAATTGGCTTAAATAGTTCTCATTTACCGTATAGTTAAATTACTCAATAATAGGAATAGTTATCATTTGAAACATATTTTATATTTCCTCATTAGTGTATTTTTTCATTTCACTTCAGAATTGATTTTCTTGGTGACCTTATTTTCCACAGATGTAACACCATCTAGACATCCTTAAAAATTATCCAACAATCATATTCCAAAACATATTACGACTAGGATTCCGGTTTATATTTTATTCATTATATTTTTCTACTTTTCTGTATGATTACAATTCCATCTTATGTTTCCTTTCCCCAATCCCATGATAAAACTAAGAATCATTGATCTCTATATCATCCTTAAGGGAATAACTAACAATATTATCATAACAAACAAATTCCCAAATACCTAAGGCATTTCATAGACATGATTTCAAACCACTAAATAATCATTACACCTTATGTTTTAGATCTGATGATACTTCTTTATGAAAACTGGATGATCCCCATGAATTTTTCTACATATGATCTGATAGACTCATCATCATATTTATTTGGAAAGGGAACCACCTTCTCTAACATAATATTGAAAGATATGGAAAATATTTGGGAAAACATATGTTTTTCAATGCTCTCGATTATTTGGAATCAACCTATTCCATAGATAAAGTGTTTATGATTAGTTTTAACCACCTATATAATTCCCTATCACAGAGATAGTCTTCTAGTACAACATTCTCTTCTTTTGAGAATTGGGGTTTAGAGAATATATTATCAATGGATTTAATCCATTGTTCTATGATAAGAGTAACAAACGACACAATAATGATAGGACGTATTTGTTTCTTAAAGTATTCAACCATAACACTATATTTCTTAGGATAAGTATGTTGTTCCATATTGTTCATATTATTATTCATAACATTATTCTATTAATCCAGTATTTTCAAAATGTTCAGATCATCTGTTCCTGTAATGTTCTCATCTCATTAGTGAAATTACTACATTTTATATCACATTGGTTTGTGGAACGAGTTCTCTTATTTCCATTCATTTATATGAAAATATATAATAAAAATAGTGTTCTTTAATAAATAGAAAATACTCGTATAAAAAGAAATATTCAATAGAGTGGTAAAACATATAAATAAAAAATATATCCTAACATGTGATCACCTATGTTTCAATATAGCTTATCCATGGTGATATAATTATCCCTATGTTTGTTTTTAATTGCTTCTATTCCTAATACCTAAAAATAAATACACCATTATCTGATACCAACTACAGTGACCGACACATCAAACAAAAATTATTCCATGATTTTGATAATATTTTTCCATATAATATAAAAAATTTATTAAAAGTATAGTGTATTTTAAATAATATGTAAATTATTAAGGAACATGAAACAAGAATAAATCTTATTTTTATTAATTTCTATAATGGCCTCCAAACTCCCATTGATCTCCTCTAACATCATAGGATAAACAAGGGATAACATAGACAATAAGGATGAGCTAAAAATCCCTATAATAGAATAAAAATGGGATTGAAGCAATACATATGAGTTTTATTGTATATCATTATTCCATATAATAATGGATCATGATTAAACATATGTAATAATGAAATATAGAACATATAATCATATGGTCTTGGAAATATAAGAATGTGGTAGTAACATAAAACATGACCGAAACATGAGCCAAGGCTAACTGCCAAGACCGTATCCTTCAGTGGAAAGAGTATATAGTGGATTAGGATTACATAGTAATTATGTACATGGAATCTCATGATACTAAGACACTACCTAATTCATTGGATTTCTCTCTCATTGCACCCATTACAACATGTTCTTGAATATGTGTTCCAAAAAATGAATCTAGTATAAAGAACAAACACAAGGGTTACACATGGAATGAAATGAATATTGTAGTATTTTCAGGATGAATAACCAAAGGGAATATAAAAATGATTTAAAATAAAAAATATATTAAATAAATCTTGTAAATCCATATGGTAATAAATATATAAAAAATTTAATTATGTCCAACTAAATTGAAAACATGAAAGATAGTGGTTAGAAATGTTTATCTTAAGTCCAGTTATAGGGAAAAGAAAAGAGATTCATTAATGAGGATAACGAAATTAGTTTTTCTTTATAAAACCATAGATAAATTAAAATATTATTTGAAGATAAAATGAGTAAATTTGTAAAATATTCCTTGTTTAACCATTTTATGGAGTGGACTTGAAAATGGGTATAAAATATAAATGTATCCATTATCGGGTTCACTTATCGAAGAATTTTGAAGGTAATTTTATATAGCATTTAATTCCCCATAAAATAAAGATAAATTGTGCTAAACACAAATGGGTTGTAAATTTAATAATAATATAAGGAAATTATATATGAATAATGATGAAATAAGTTAACAAAATGTGAGATGATGCATAACCCAAAAGAAAATATTGATGTTTAAAGAGATCAATTGAAAATAATACATCATTGATGTGAGAAAAATAAAATGAATAGATTATGTGTATCTATTTTATATCTACCTAAAACAAGTGGAATTACAACATGAAATTTTCAAATGTAATTCCACATATATACATTTCATGAAATAGTAAATAAGTAGATTTTTAACCCATAGAGTGGAAATTCGTTTATGAATTCGGTTACTGCATTATAATCAGTCGAATCATATGCCCCATAAATGAAATAATTATTAAATAAATAATTCAATAAAATTAATATACATAAATTCATGTTATTTTATATCAAATGGTAGTATATATACCGCATAATCGAAATAAGTGGAGAATAATGATTATATATCACCAAAGTAATAGTGAGATGGGAAACCTTTATCTCAAATTCTAATTCATTCAAAAGTCTTCAAACCTCTTTTATATAATGGTTCAAATAATTTTATTGATTTATTAATGATCTATTTTAATATTTTTAATGAATTTTATGATAATTAATAAAATATTTCTATCTATTAATCATTAATATTTTATTGTTTTTATAGTTTTGTGTGTTTTCTTTTCATGGTTTCATGATTTGATTATTTTTGTACAATTTGTATTTTTTATTTTAAAATCTAAATAAAACTAAATATGTGAAATGAAATTCTGTTATTAATATTAAATAATTGTAAATGGTTCTAGGAATATTTTTTATTTCTTACATAAGGTTGACTGATTCGATATATTTTTAATGATAATCATTTTATATAGTATTGTAGTTTTTTCGACCGTCATGAACCAGTTTAGTTTTATTTAATATAATGTATATATATTTCTTACATGACATTAGAGGTTATAAAATACTTATTAAAATGTTATCAAACAAGAATAATTCATTTATTACCCCTCACGAAGGTGTTACTGAGAAATGAAAAATCATTTTCCACGGAGACAATTAATAACCACAATTTGGATAACTGTTTAATTTCTATAAGAAAGTGGATATAATTAAAGAGATATATATAAGATATTACATTATCAACATAAAATTATATAATATATATGATAGATGATATATTGTTCTTTTATTGGTAAATGGGGTTATTAGTATGTTGAAAGAATAAAATATATTAAGTGAGGTTGTTTGAGAAAATTACCTCTTGAATATCACCTAGTTGAAGGATCCCTTCAAGAAAAATTAATTTTTTATCTGGTTGACCACAGAAGATGTTTGATGTGGTTATAGTGGGGTGCAATGTATTTTAATAGAATTTAGGATCACAATGTTCTGGGAGACAAAATGGGGTGGTTAGTGGTAGTATATATACATGAAGAGGAGTGGGTATAATTGGTTAAATAATGAGTGTTTTATATTTAAATCCATCCACATGTGGGTGGAAAAAATTTCCCTGAATTTCAGTGATAATTAGTGTTTTAATGTGTGGTTATGGTTTAGAAATAGATCTACTAACCATTTAATGTTGTAGTTTTTATGAATTTTATGTTTTTACCTTCTATATGTAACCCACAACATTATACAACTTTTACTACGATATCAATTTTCTAAAAAAATAACTTTTAATGCATTAAATTGTAAATAAGACAAAGATTTAATTTGGCCATTATGACTAAAAATATATAATTCGTTTTTATCCATTCATTTTCCAAAGTTTGTAAAAATCAATTTTAATTTGATGCACGTACAACTAATAAAAATGATTTTTTAAAATGTTAAAATTGTGGTTTTAAAAAAAATTAGGCATGTGTTTATAAATGTGAAAACTTATGTTTTAGTTAATTCACTAAATAAATTTATATCAATAATAATTCTTATGGAAAATTAATTCATGACCATACAATAATTTTTTCATAAGATTTTTGTACTGAGAATATTTTCATTTTTTAACACCAAAGTAATTTTGTTAATAAAATTACAAACAAAAATTTCCAAAGATAACTGTGATGTGATTGGTCTAAAAATGAATTATATTTTATCAAAATAATTTTATAAATATCAGGTTTTATAATTTTAATGAAATATATCAATTTATTAAAATTTACCAATTTCATAAAATAAAATAAACATTCTGACAAATACAAAAAAATTGTAAGACTAATTTTAAAAAACATTCTTGTTAAAAGTGTTTTATTGGGTTTTCAACATCATATAATTGATTTATAATTCATAAAAATGTAATATTATTGTAATCCTTTTTGAAAAAATGGTGTGTTGTCAAAATGGTGTAAGTTTTGATCCTATACTAATATATAGGACCTTGTTGAGATATTAAGTCTTCTTATTTTTAGAAAATCACAAACACATTTTCTTAAAGAAATTTATCTTTCCATAAGATATATTTTAAAAAAAAAATTCGTTCACTAAGAATATCATTGACCTTACCCATGGTTTTCAATTCCATATCTAATTTTTTTCACAAATCTAATGTAAGAATGTTTTCTTAATGAAATAAAATTGGATTCTTATTTAATTTTGAGCCTTTTTGTTATTTAAAACCTGATTTCTCTTGAAATAAAACTCTGATTTATTTTGAAATCATTATATGATTTTATCGGAAATAATACTCCGATTTTTTCTGAAATTAGATTCCGATTTCATTTGAAATCATACTCGTATTTCGTCTTTAATCAGACTCTAAATATTTTTGAAACTAGGATCCAATTTTTTCTCAAATTAGACAACAATTTATTATGAAATTAGTTTCCGATTTCTCCAGAAATTAGACTCTTATTTCTTTTAAAATTAGACTCTGATTTCTCTTGAAATACGTCTTTTATTTATTCAAAACTCAGATTCAAAATTCATTATTACCCATACCTCAATTCTCAGTTTTCGAAGAATATGATTATTTGTTAAAATTACATTTTATTGATTAATATATTTCTTCAATATTATGAAATATGATTATCCTTATGCTTCTTTATCAAGATTAAATTTTTATTACATAATATTTTTTTTATCATGATAATGATTCTCAAGTTTTCATACATGAAATAATGTCGTACAACCTATTTTTAACTAACCATTGGCTGAATGACACTTGTACAGGTCCCTCTAAAATTTGAGAAAAAATATGACCATTGGATAAGGAAGTCTAAAATTGGAATCCATGCCTAAAATATCCTTCCATTTTAACATTCATGATATAATGTTTGTTTAGAACTCCTACATGTTGTGAGAGCTCTAATCGATGTGCATTGCGCAAATGATGTAAACAACTAGTTCAAGCATGGACCATCATGATCAATGTGATTAGTGCGATTACGATTTTTAATGATAAATCGATGGCTTCTAGGGATTTGAAGAAAAAGGTATCGATCTCCTTAGAGATCTAGGGATTATGTGGATACCAATAAAGAATCCAATAATTGTATCGAGGTCTTACCAAGGTCTGGGTAATATAAAATGTAATGAATGTATAAATGAAGCGGTATTTATCTGAGGTAGTTGGATACCATTCTATTTGAATTAAAATATTTCTTAAACATTTCTTGTTTTGTTAAATGTTTTAATTCCATTGTATCTGGTTAATGAATGAAAATTTAACTTTCTTATACTTTAATATATTTTTATACTTTGATAAATAAGATTCTATATGATTGAAGGTAGAATAATTCTATATGTATACATGTCTTATGTTTCTTTATCAGATCCATATTATCATATCCAAATAAAATTAGTTTTTTCTAAAGAACTAAAGAGGCTTTCTAAATCCATCTTGTTTATCGTTGTTAAACATATATTTTATTAAGGATAAAAGTGAATTTATTAAACCAATAATTAACCCAATCCTTTTGAAATTGAGAAACATACATCTATATTTTGATCCTACAAATCTCTTATGAGTGAAATCATATACTATCACCAAACTATTTTGAGGATGGATCCACAAGACATGATAAACCTTGGGGTCCCACATCTGGCTGTGGCAGAAGTGTCCTTATATTTTATGTGGTTGATATATTTTTTTATAAGGAAACCCTGAATACACATAAAAATAGTCTATGTATTCATAATCTAAATTATTCCTTCTAATAAATAATACCAACATAATTTTTTTCGATCAATTATTCTTCAATGTCAGTTTTATGGAAATTTAGGTGTATTTTTCATGGACACCTTTTAACCTCTACTTAATTTCATGTAAATAATTTTCCATGGGTTTTATTTTATTTAATGGAATATTAAATGCCAATCAAACATTTAATGGTCTAATTTCATCTTCAGCTGGTTGTAAAAATAATGAAACATCACTTTCAGTAGTCATTTTAATTTATGATCCCTTCAAAAATCATATGTTTTTTACAACAAGAACAATTTATCAGTAGTAACATCCCATTCATTGAATACATCAAAATTCTCCAAGCATAATCAATTGTCATCATAATCATACCAAAAAAAAATTGACATGTTATTTTCAAAAAATCAAACACATGGACCAATACAACCCAAATAAGTTTTCTCATACCCTATGACATTATATGTAGGGTTTATTCCTTTTTAAATTTCATTATATAATCTATTTAAAATACTCTAAAGAGTTATATGTTCTAAAAAATTACCATCGATGAACCCTATAGAGTTTTATTTTTTAATAAGGTTTATATTTTATCCTATCTATGATAAAATAAATGTTCCTTATATATTACCTATGATGATTTGTGATTGTACCATATGGTGTTCATGTTATACCATATCGTTATTATTGGGATGTATACTTAGGTAAACATTTATAATTCTAAAAAAATATAATAAATCAATCAAAACTCCAAATGCCATATAGAATTTTCAATACAAATTTATGTCATTTCAATATACTTTTTATTATGATATAAATCATCTTTTATTTATTCACCACAACTCCAAAAGACTCTATTACCACATGGACACTCAAACACAGTGTTTCGGGTACCTTCACTATCTTCTCATTTCATCCCTAAAATAACCCTTCACATTTCACTTATCACCATTTACTATTATCACTAATATCAGTATCAAACATTCATGGTTAAACTAGGATGAATTCTTCAACATTCATACAAATTACATTAAAAATTTAAAAATATTTTATATTTTTAAATGAATCATCAAAATAAATCCTTGAAAACACATTAGAAATCATTATACTCAAATTATCCACTTCTTATAGAATATAGTAGACAATTAACCTACAATATTAAACATATATATATTTGATGTTAGTACCATCTAAAAAATCATATGATGTCTTTTCCATTTCCATGTTTTCAGAGTGGAAACATCTATATTCTTCAAACCATAAATACATGGGTAACCAAGATGTTTTACATTGGGTTCATAAAAATATCACCATGAAAAAACATCTCATTACTTTATTGACATTATTATTAACAAAACTTATTTCCAACTCACCTTCAAGATCGTTAATCTAACAATTCCTATTTGTTTACAATATCTTGAACTATTTGACATAAATGCATGTCAATAGTATTTATCACATTATTAATAACTTCATTACAATAAATTCATTGGTGGACACTTCTTCTCCCACAGATTGACAATTTGATTATTGGGGAGGGTCGTTTTATCACAATGTATCATTTCCCCACTTTTTTATTGAGTTTCATTATTCTCTACCATATTCATAGAATCTATCAATTCCATAAGGGAAGTGTATAACACAATTTTATCATATAATTTATACATACACTAATAAAATAGATGTATATATTAAATAAACAATTCTATAAAACTAGATTGACTAGTGGATATAGAAAATGTTCATAACAACAGATGATGTAATAATAACACTCAAATTCAATTCATAGTTGATGTATAGATAGATTTATCAAAAATTTAAGAATCATCACTCAACATAAACAAACACATCAAATCATTTCAGGTGAATGTATTTATCTCCCATTTGTGTTAGATAGTCACTCCCCTTTGATAACTAAATTAAACATGTTTTAAATTAGTGAGGGAATAGAAAAAATTCCGACATGAATCATCATTTTTACTCACTTGAATATTGTATTAAAAAGTTATATAATAATAAAAAATCTATTATAACTTGACTAATTTGGATTGCTCTCTCTAAGTGGGTTCTATTCCAGAATCCTCACTATAAACAATCATCTCTTTTCAAAAATTAATGGCAACATTTGTGGTCTAATACTATTTTAATGATTAATAACAATTGAAAACTCAATTTATGTATATTTCATTTATACTATATGAAAATAACAATATGAATCATGTTTATCATTTTCCATATTCACCTTTAATTAATTTTTCCAAAATACACAACCAAAAAAATAAAAGAATAAGGCAGGTACTCCATCAACTATTAAATGTGAGAACTAAGATTAGTATTAATTATCAACATGAAAAATATTTTCCATGATTCTATATAGTATATGGAAATAATATTTCATTCATTTAAATTATCTCTCAAGATCTAAAATTCAATTGGATGCTTTTTCTTCTTAATTTCCACTTTATACAATGTAGGAATATGATAATCAACTACCAAATAATTGAAAATAATTCCATTTTACTCCTCTATTTTCCTATAAAAATCAAATAGGGAGATCCGAATTTATAGACACTCATTTTTAGTATGTTGAACCATCATTTTTTGTATCATAACCTCTCTTATAGAAGAAAATTTGATACGAGAAATCATATGTTTTTTGTTTTTTCAATTTTTCATATTGGAAAGTAAGCCTTGAAATACATATAAAAAAGTATGACCAACCTATTTTTTTCCACTACACATTTATTTATTAACCATTTTGTTTTCTATATATGAAAAAATTATAAAATTTAAATTCTTCATCAGAAGTGTTAATAACCATTACAATGCTACTGTATCATTACTATATGGACTCAATCCTTATTCATTTAAAAATTTTTACCTTACCTATAGGGATTATTGTAAAATGTTAATTTTTTAATGTTGTGGCTTTTGTTACTATACAAGAATAATTTGGGCCAATTACTAACAACATCCTAAACATTTAGGTATACTTCTTTAGAGTTTTTCCACATCAATCCTCATATATTATTTACTCCACAAGGAACACAGGTCATGTTTCTTCACATGATTCTTCATCAATTGTGGCCTTATATAGACATCATAATGCGATATATTGTTTAGTACACATTATAATTCATTAAAAATAGAAAATCATTGACACATATATTAAATAAGTTATCCAATATTTCAAATAAGTTATTCAATGATGATTTTTATTCTTTGGGAAATCTATTTTGGTATTGTAGGTATTTCTATTTCCAAATATCTTCACTCCCAAACTATATGCCTTATATTAATGTCAAAAATTGACATGGTTATCTGAAAATAAATTTCCTTGTGGATGAATATCCATCAACAACAGTAGTGGAAATGAAACCTTTAATTTTTCTTGGTTGGGAAGTCCTTCCATAATTATTTACATAAATTATTTGTATTGAAAGACATGTTTTTGATATTTTTATGGATATTATATTCTTAAACTTTATATATTCACTTTTTATAATGTAGTGAATTTATTTAAAATTTTAATCCTTCTATATTTTCTCAAGTTTTGGTTTTAAATTTTAGTAATTCGTAAAAATGGATTTATCCAAAAAACATAAATATATAGTCGATAACCTTCTTCATTGATAATAATGTGTGTTTTTCAAGATAAAAATCCATGATTTTAGTTAAATAATAATTATTCTTATTAAATGGATGATCCTTTTAGAAGATTTTGTGGTAACACATATTTTCTCATTATTTTGAATGTTCCAGTTATATCATCATCCAGATTATTCTGTTTATTTTCAAGATAACAGAATTTTAATTTGAGGACATTACATCCATATTCCAGTAATATAAAATAAACATCCCATTAAAATTTAAAAAATATCAATTTTTTTCATTCTATATATCTCTTGTATATTTTTTAGAATTATCAATATATATTATATTCCTATCTTCATCTTATAGAGCTCCATCCCTGATATTCATATAAATTATATATTGCTTTTAAAAATATTTGAATGCTCATTTTGAAAAAAGTATAAAATCCATATTTATCAAAAATATTCCATTTTAATTATTTATATACGAGAGTAACTATTTTACTACTATATGTGAACAATTCTTTTTTTACATCAAATAGTTTTGTTAGTGTGTTGGATCTATTTACTTTATTAATCAATGCCTTATCTATAATATATGTTTTTATTTATAACTATGAATTATCATCATGATGTCCCATTAAATATGTAAATATATATGATATATCTATAATGGGGACCATATTAAAGGAAATACTAATTTTATATTTGAATTTAATGATTATTTTAATATATACAATTACTATGTGGATTGAGAAGATAGATTCATTAGAAGAATAATAATAAATAAATTTATCAATTCACAATCCAATATGAATAACATTAGATAATGGTTGATACAATTGAACTCAAGATTTTTTACTCTACCTATTTACCTATTTCTTCTTACTCTCTTGATATTTTTTAGAACCTATTTATGTTTTTAGTGTATTTATTAACAATATGATTTTTCTTTATTGACATATACTTAATATTAAAGCATATTAATGCTATGTATGGTTAGAAAGGAAGTTTTCACAGGGCTAACATTTCATGCATAAGAGAACCCATGATATTCTCAATATAATTTTACAGAATCTAGTAAACTTTCATAAATATAGTTGTGAGGCTACCTAAGTTTATCCACTAATGTTAGAGTATCCTCCACCCAAATAAGTGTATCCACCACTCATTAAAGGGTTTTTTTAGTATCCTTATATAATTTAATTCCTTATAGGTGGCACTATTAATGTGCTTTTAAGGATATATAATTAAAAACAGTCATTTATGTGTAGTTTTTATTCACATAAGTGTATGCAACACACACATAAGTGTAGAAATGAGATTCCTCAGCTAATGTTATGGTCGATACCAACATGAATATGGGTTTGAGGATATGGAAGGGGAATATGGTAGACTCAAATAATGGTAAGATGAGAATAAATGTAATATCGTACTTCCGTGAAATACATAAGCGTAACTATTTTATGATTAATACATTAAACTATAACATACCACAATATATTTCTTTTGAAGTTTTGAATCTGATAGTTTTCAAACATAATGAGTAAATGATTTAAATGTGGAAGATTTTTTAATTTTTTAATGATGATGGTTTAATCAAAAGGAGACAACCATGTAATGGGAGTATATATCTTTTCACCATAGAGTTAATGGATATACCAAAAATATGTGTACTGACATAGAATTCTAGTGGAATGTTTTTTCTTAAATACATGAGAATTGTAAGAGTTCGTGAAAACTGACGGCGCAGAATTCTGAGGCCCGTTGTGATCAGAATCAATTTATGAAGTTTTTTTCAGGTATATTTAGTAAACATAGGAGAATGTTTTTATAACATTTGAACCACTGATCAGAATTAAAATTCAAGGGCACCGTTGAACTAACAGTGCCAGTATTCGCTTAAAAAGTCATTCACCTCGAAGTAGTTGGTTGAGAATAAAAGTTATTTTTTGTGTTTTTGTGGAAAACAATAAAATAAAGTGATCTCCACATTATATTTGTTTGTGCTTCCATGTGGATTTTTTGTGGTTAAAACCTCTTCATGGAAGTTGTAGGTGGGGCCACCACACTATAACATCCCAAGAGAGGTTATGGTGGTGGAGACCACTCTAATCTAACCTCGCGCAAGAGATTACGACATGGGGACCACCTGAGATCACATAACATCCCATTTTGAATAATAGGGTTGGGGACCACTCGACTCCTATTAATGGGAGGAGAGTAAAACCTCTCAACTCTCCACCATTAATGAGGGAGAGCCTCTTCACCTCCCTTAATTAATTTCTTGTGCCAACCCCTTGAATTAATTAAGGGGAGCCTAGCTAATTAATTAGTCCAATTTTAATATTATGCCAACAAATTAATAGTATATTGAAATCTATTTTTTTGTTGGCATATTCATTTTGGTGGATGAATTGAGAGGAGGATTATTGGGAGAATTCTCCCAACAAAGAACCCTATCTCCCAACAAAGAATGATGAACTTCGACCTTCTTCGACTTCTTCCACGGAGCTTCTACCAACGTGGGACGTCTTCAACTAAACTACCCTCTGCATCGTTGTCAATGAGTTGACACAGCTCAGGATTGGAAGTGTGCGTCAGACGTGAAGAATGATGATCTTCTTCATTTACTTTCCCAGATTATGTCAATGAACTAATAACGAAGATCAAAGGTAGGGGGTTTATTTTGTGTAACCTTCCATTTCTTTTTCTCTACTTCGGATTGGAAAGGAATTGTTGTGTGGTTGTAAAACACACCGTTGATCATCTTTCTTAGTCTTTGATGAGATATGTGTTACCACCCTTAATGCGGGGGTGCAGGTCAAACCAACATGGCCCGATTCCTCCACTATTCTTTTGTGTGTTGTTTCTCGGTGTGCCGACAATGCGGCGTTGAAGGTGACGAAGGCATAGGAAAAGGCTGCAGTTCCCGCAGCCTCTATGAACCGTGTTCCCCCCGCAGCGTTCTGGTGTCCTGACCGAGCCTGCTTCGTGGGCCGAACCCCACCGGCCTCCCGTGTGCCCTGACCGAACCCCGCCTACCCATGTCGGCCTAGGCCGCATCGACCCGCGCCACACTGACCCGCGCCGGCCCGCACAGTGCCGGCACGACCTCCCAGCTACCTGCCGGCTTGGCCGCTCGCTGCCCACCTGCCCACGAGGTCCCTTGGCGCCCTGCCCGGCTGTCTGCCTGGAGCCCTTCCCGGCTACCACCCGGCCTAGCTGTCGGCCTCCCATGCCGCCTCCCGGCTCCCGGCCTCCCAACCTCTAGAGTTGCGCCATCCACCTGACTGAACTAGCGCCCTAGCCCCACCGGCCTCCCGAGCCGGCTTATGCCCCCCCTCGCAGTTCCCCGGCTGAACTGGCCTAGTAGTCCTCTTTGGGCCAGGCCACACCGGGCCACACCCTCACTACGCTTCAGGCCAAACCGGCCCCGAGATTGGGCCGAACTACCCACGCTGCCTGCTGGGCTAGGCCCAGTGGGCCGGCCTGAACCTAACTGGATGGCCCACCCAATGGGCTGGGCTAGACCCAATAGGTCTGACCGAGTTGACCAAGACTAGGTTGGACCACACTGGGTTGGGACGGGTCAGTCCGACTGAGTCTGACCGGACCCGAGCCCTCTACCGGCCCTTTATTTTCTATTGGCCATTTCTTTGGCACCAGATGTCTATTTGACGAACCGTCAGTGGCACATGTTTTCTTCGACTGTGATGGTCCTTTTGAGTATGCCCCACTATATTTCGGGGAAATATTGAGATACGGTTAGGTTGGATCGTCCACTAATCCAACCAATCCCCCATGACAAAAAAGCTAATAACTCATAGACCAGGCGTATGATTGACGCCAAGTCTATTACATTGAGACCCCTAAGTCATTGCAGACATTTGAAATACTTTTACGTGGGAAATAAGGACAATAGGAGAATCAACCAGTAGCTTCTGGAGTGGATCCTCCCGGAGAGGAGTGTGCGTAGCGCAGAGACCTAGTAGCTGGCTGAGATATGACAACTACTGACCGATTCGAATCGAAGTGACTCGACTACCCCAATGGGGAGGTCATGGGTGCCGTGGTAGACCCACAGGGGGGAGTACCTCTATGTTAGTGAGGAAGACCCATGGTACTCAATTGGAGGAGTACCACTGCAGGATATGAGGGGAAGCACCTCTGTGTGATGCGACAGACCCACGGTGGGGAGTGCCTTTGTGTGAGCATGTCAGACCCATGGTACTCGACATAAGGAGTACATCAACAATCCATGGTTATTGGGAAGCTCCTCTCTGTGAGCGGGGAAGGCCCACTATACTCGATGGAGGAGGAGTTTTCCAGTATCCGAGGTTTCAATAGTGTGACTGGGTATGTTACTTGATACTACCCCAAGAATAAAATCCTAGTTTGAGCTGATTCAGTATCTTTTTGTGTTAACTCATGATTAAGATGGTTAACATTACAGCTTTGGTATATGTATTGGCATATAGCTAAGCAGGGTTATCTGTTGATTACAATATTTATGATTTATACTTGTTGGATTTTGTGATAACTTGAAGGTCTCATGGTCCCTAATGAGTATCATTATACTCACCTCTGCACGGGCTATAACCGCACCTAGTTTGGTTGGTAGGAGATGACAGACATCACTGACTGAGGATTAGAGTAGCAGGGCTGGACGGTACCCGGAGGTGGACCTTATGATGAGTTGGTACATGGAGGAAATTGATGGACGTGGAGTGCTGAGGAGTATCTCTGTGCCTACCCATCAGGTAGGAATCCCCAGAGGACAACCCATGATCCCCTTTAATTTTTAGTAGTACTTGTTTTCAATGGTACTTGTATTTTTCTTGTTGGTCTTTTATTCTGACGCCTCTACTTTCAGTACTCTTTGTATACAATTTACTTAGTGTTTTGCTTCCACATCGTACTCTATTGTGTGAATTTTCAAGTTATAATGGGAATAAATTCCCAGTTTTAGGGAATTACGCCTTTGGTTCTAGTCTCCAGCCCCTGGCCTATAGAAGGTGGGCTTGGGTTAGTCACGGCACAGGCCCCAGGGGACGGGTAGTGAAAAATTGATATCAAAGGTAGTCGGTTCTACCAAAGATCGTAGGACTCTAATATTTTCTGTGAAGAAATAGTGTTAAGGGTAATGAATGTGGTTTTCAGTTGATGGAGTCTAGTTTTGGTGTGGTGGCTGACATATCCATATACCAGGACTCTGACTACTGATTTCGGACACAGTGCATGAAAACACTGATTGCATGTGTGTTTCCAAATGATTTCTTTATGTCAGCTCAACTAGGTCAGCTCACCTGGTATAATCATTTTACTGTGTCGCATTTGTTTCTTTCATGATGCCTCCCTGTGAACGATCAGCGAGAGCCCCGAGAGTAGTATGCGCAGATAGCCCACCGAGCGACGAGGCCTCGGTGTAGGCCCTTTTCCAATAGAGGCACCGGCGGTACCAAACCCCGTTGGGCCACCGATGCCACCAAACCTTGCAGGTGGACAACCGTATGACTCATGATAGATTGAACAGGGCACCTGGGGAGGAGATACACATTCTAAGAGTGGGCAATGTTACTCATGGGGCGGGCAGAGTCACATGGCAGGTGACTATCCGACAAGCCGTTCAAATGATCAGCAGAGGGTCGAAGGACCGCCCAGGAAAATAGAGAGATTCGATCGAGGCAGGCTGCAGGGACATGGAGGATTTGGTAGAGGATCTGGTCGTGCAACTGGAGGTGGGTGACATTTCGAGGTGTTACACCCACCACCACCAGGAGGTCCACCCTTGACCGCAGCGAGTAGGTGGACAGGCGAGAGCTCAGCTCCAGGATTTTGAGGATTACGATCATGACACTCCAGAGATGATTAGAGGTATGATCTGTGTCTACTCCACCTTAGCTGCAGTTCAAATAGACAGAGGTTCTAGTCACTCTTTCATTGCCACTACCCTCATTCGGAGCTCTGAGATTCTGACGGAGCTGTTGGCTCGATTCTTACGGCTATAGTCTCTTACGGGAGTAGACTCAATGTTTACGCACTGGTGCCGGAAATGTGAGCTTACACTAGGAAGAGAGAGCTTCGGCTGGGATCTCCTCATAATGGCATTGAGGCCTTACGACGTCATCTTGGGTATGGACTGGTTATCTATAGTCCATGCTCAGATCAACTGTATTAGGCACAATGTTCGGTGTGTCTACACGGATGGGACCAAGTTTACCTTCACCGTCGAGAATGGAGCCTTTGCAGAACAGGACAGACTTACATAGAGGAGGGTGTAGCCAATCACTCATTAGTTGGCCTACCTTAGCCTCGAAGTAGTTGATGTGGATAGTCTGTGCTATCTTGTACTGGTGGACTAGTACATAGATTTTTTCCCTGATGATGTTCTAGGTCTACCTCCTCATAGAGAAGTGGAATTTTACATTGACATATACCATAGGACGACACCGATATCTACACCAGCATGTCAGATGGATCCCATAGAGCTTCACAAGCTGCAGGTACAGCTGGAGGATTTACTGGGGAAGGGATTCATCTTGCCCAATGTTTCTCTATGGGTAGCCCCGATTATGTTTTCCAAGAAGGTGGATGGATGCCTGAGGCTTTGTGTTAACTACCGTTGACTGAACCAGTTGACCGTGAAGAACAAGTTCCCACTCCCAAAGATTGACGGCCTCTTTGATCAGCTGAAGGGAGCACAATGGTTCTCGAAGATAGGCCTCAGATCAGGCTATCACCAGCTCAGAGTTTGAGACGAGGATGTACAGATGATGGATTTATGATGTCGGTACATCCACTATGAGTTCTTGGTTATTAATTTCGGTGTAACCAATGCTCCAGTAGTGTTCATGGGACTCATGAACAATATCTTCCATCCTTAACTCGATCGCTTTGTAGTAGTCTTCATTGATGACATTCAGATCTACTCGTCTACTGAGGATAAGAATTCCGACCATTTTTTTGTAGTACTGGACACAGTCCAAGAGCACCAGCTCTATGGTACGTTCTCAAAGAGCCAATTTTGGATGAGAGAGGTTCATTTTTTGGGACATGTCATCTCGGAGGCTGGAGTTGCAGTAGATCCAGCATAGATTGAAGCCGTACTTTTTTGGGATCCACCCTGGAGTGTGATGGAGGTACGAAGTTTCCTGGGATTGGCTGGGTACCACTGAAGGTTCATTCCAGTTTTCCCCAGAGATGCAGCACCACTATCAGCCTTGTGGAAGAAGGGTAAACCCTTCGTGCGGTCAGAGAGATGCCATTAGAGTTTTTTGGAGTTGAGGGAGAGGATGACTAGTGCCCCCATCATGAGGATTTAATTGGAAGGCGTATGGTACATAGTCTACTATGACACATCAGGGGTTGGACTCAGGTATGTCCTGATGTAGGAGTGAGCAATGATAACATATGGTTCTCAACAACTGAGACAACATGAGCAGAACTACGCTACCCATGACCCGGAGTTAAGAGAAGTGGTCTTCACCTTGAAGATGTGGTGATACAATCTAATGGGTGAACATTTTACCATGTACTCTAGAGTCTCTAGTATATCTTCTCTCATAAGGACCTGAAACTGAGACATTGGTATTGGCTTGAGTTCCACTGGGACTATGACATTGAAATATTCTATACTCTTAGAAAGGGGAACGTTGTTGCAGATGTACTCAGTAGGAGATCTGGTATACAACTTCCAGGAGAGGCGAAAGAGTAGTTGGCTGCTTTCCAGATATCCTTTGTGGAGTGAGATGGACCAGCTTTCCTTCAGTCCCTTTTTGTCACCCCCCTCTTCTACAACGAGTTAGTGAGGCACAACATGGTGATGCTGATTGTGAGACACGACGTGCTCAAATATCCATAGGGTAGGAACCTGATAGATTTTCTAAAGATGGGGAGCACGTCATCATCTTTAGAGGACGTACTATGGTACTAGTGTCACTTCAGGAGTATGTTTTGATGGAGTTCCACACATCCCCTTAAGTAGTACATCCAAGAGTGGTGAAGATGTACTAGGACCTTCGATGACCGCATTGGTGGCTAGGTATGAAGAAAGCAGTTGCAAATTTTGTCTCTCGATGCCTCACCTGTCAGCAAGTTAAGGCGGAGCCCCTGGTACCATCCGGATTGGTTCAACTTATAGAGGATCCAGAGGGGAAGTGGTATGGGATATCCATGGATTTCGTGACAGGTCATTCACGTACATCTAGAGGCCATGAATCAATCTAGATGATCGTCAACCGACTCAAAATGTCGTCCCACTTCCTACCAATAAGAGAGAAGGGTTCAATAAAGAGCTTGTGAGGCCACTATGTGTAGGAGATTGTGCAGATACATGGAGTACCTTCTTCTATTGTCTCCAATCATGACACATAGTTTACTTCTCTACTATGGAAGGGTTGCAGGAGGCTTTCAGGATGCAGATTTGTTTGAGCACCACCATCTTCCTCAGACAGATGGTCAGACTAATCGTACCATTCAGACTCTTAAGGACATGCTCTGTGCATGTATCCTCGAATTCAATCACAGTTGGGAGGATCTCTTCCATTTGGTGGATTTTTCCTACAACAACAGCTATCACTCCACCATTGGGATGGCAAATTTCGAGGCATGATATGGGGACCTTGAAGATCACCCTTTTGTAGGACAGACTAAGGGGAGTCACCACTGTTGGGACCAAAGATGGTACGGGCTACCACATAGAGGGTGCAGATAATCCAAGAGAAGATGAAGATTGCATTGAAAAGGTAGAAGTTGTATGCTGATAGGAGATGGAGACATTTGGATTTGGAGGATGAAGACCACATCTTTCTGTGGGTCTCACCTCGATGAGGTCTATAGAGATTTGGTCGAGGAGGCAAGTTATGTCCATGTTTCATCAGACCATTTCAGGTCCTCAAAAGAGTTGGCGTGGTGGAATACCGCTTAGCTCATCCACCTCCGTTTCACTATGTTCATGACGTCTTCCATCTATCCCAGCTGTGGAGATACATGCATGACCCTTCTCACATCATTGAACATGGAGAGCTGGACGTTGATGATGGGGCGACCTTTACGGAGCTTCTGGTAGAGATTGAGGATCGACAAGAGCGGGCCCTACATGGATAGTTGATACCTCTGGTGTGAATTCTCTGGCAACACGGGAACCTCCAAGAGAGCACATGGGAGTGGGTGGCTCAGATGCATGATCAGTAATCCCACTTCTTCCCTTAGTTTGATTTGTAGCATATATACCCATAAATCCCTGAGGTGGGGAAAATGTAAAGACCCAGAATTCCCGTGGTAATATTTTTAAATACATGGTAATTTTACGAGTTTGTGAAAACAGATGGCGTGTGATTACGAGGCCCGGTGTGCTCGAAATCAATTTTTGAAGTTTTTTTTTGGGTGATTTCAGTAAACATACTAGTGGGTTTTTATAAATTTTCAGCCAGTTCTCAGAATTAAAATCTGAGGGTACCGTTGAACTCGCAGCACTGGTATTCTCTTAAAAATACTTTCACCTCGACAGAAGTTGGTCGAGAATAAAAGTTAGATTTTGATTTATTTTGTGGAAAATAATAAAATTAAGTGACCTCCACTTTATTTTTGTTTGAGACACCATGTGTATGTTTGGTGGTTAAATCCTCATCATGTAATTCGGAGGTGGGACCACCACACCGTAACTTCCCAAGAGAGGTTATGGTTGTGGGGCCCAACCGAATATATCCTCCCGCGAGAGGTTACGATGTGAGGACTACCCGAGACCACATAACCTCCCATTTTGAATAATAGGGGTGGGGACCACACGTCCCCTATTAATGGGAGGAGTGTAAAACCTCTCATCTTTCCCAAATTATTGACATAGAGCCTCTTCAACTCCCTTAATTAATTTCCTGTTCCAACCCCTTGAATTAATTAAGGGGAGCCTACCTAATTAATTAGTCAAATTTGAATATTGTTCCAAAAATTTAATAGGATATTACAATTTATTATTTTGTTGGAATATTAATTTTGGTGGCAGCTATGAGAGGAATATTTTTGGGGGAATGCTCTCAATGAAGAACCCCACCACCCAATGAAGAATGATGAATTCCAACCTTCTTCGGCTTCTTCCTCGGAGCTTCTACCGACGTGGGACGCCTTCAACGAACCTACCCACCGCATCGTCTTCAACGAGCTGACGTAGCTCATGATTTGAAGTGTACAACAGATGTGACGAATGACAAACTTCTTGGTCTACTTTCCGTGACTCTGTCAATGAAAGATGAACGACGATCAAAGGTAGGGGAATTATTTAGTGTATCTTTTCTTTTCCTTTTCTCTTCTTCAAGTTGGAAGGGAATCATTTCATGGTTGTAAACCATTTGTTGTTTATCATTCTTACTCTTTGATGAACCAAGTGTTACCACCCTAAACATGGGGGGTGCGGGCCAAAAAAACATGGCCTGACCCCTCCACAATTATTATTTGTGTTGTTTCTCGACATGGAAACAAAGAGGAGTTGAAGGTGATGAAATCAGATGCAACGGTTTTTCTTCTTGTGTCCTCCAAAAAACGCATTGCACCTATGACTTTCCAGTGCCCCAACCATGCCAGCTCCGTGGGCCAAACCCCCACCGGCCTCCCACACCCCCATCAAAACCCCATTGGCCAACACCGGCCCGAGCCACGCTGAACAGCCCTGACCCGAACAGCACCGACTCGGTCTCCCGGCCTCCTAGATTCCTTTCTGCTTCACCGTGCCCTGCCCGGCTACCCGCCGACCACCCCGGCGCCCTGCCCAACCGCCTGCCGGCTCGGCCGCGCCCTACCCGACCGCCCGACCACCCGCCATCACACCTAGCGCCCTTCTCGGAGGCTAGTTGGCCTGCCCGATGCCTTACCTAGTAGCCGCTCGCCCAGCCTTCTGGCCTCCCGAGCTACATCGCGGCTCCCGGTGTAACACCCGAGACTTTTATGTTATATGAATCATCAAAGGAATCTTTTTCTACAAAACACTTGCTTGGATTTCTTTACACGCAATCGCGACCTTCCTCGATAGCTTGCGTCGTACGCAATACCAAGTTTCACTAAACAACAATATGCTATTAAAACTAGCCGTTATGAATAGTAATAACCACTTTTTGAAATTTTATAAATTTTATTTTTCAAAATGGACTTCATTTTTGGACTCAGAATATCGAAATTACCCTAGGGTGAAATTTTGGTATTTTTCAAAAAACTTTCAATTTTTGATGAATAGTTAAACCACTAAGTGGTAGGTTAAAAACTGAATTTTGCTTAAAACTTAATTTTACAGCTTCTGTGAATGGAATTTCAAAAATCCGACAGACACGGTTGACATCAGTAAGTAAAATGTGGTTCAATGAGATAAAAATATTTTTTTGGTGAATAGTAACTTTTTACTATTTTTACCACGGTTAATAGTAAATAGGGTAACTAAGGGTAAATATGATATTAATATTACCCTAACACATGTCCTATTTCTATTGGACAAGTTTAATTCGACCAAAAACAAACTTAGGAATAAAATATGACCATTTAGGCCCACTTGGATTAGATTAGGACATTTATTATTAATTTATTTAAAGAAGGGTTAAAATATTTAAAATTAAAGTTTAATAAGTAAATAATTTTTAATATGGGGTTATACATAAGATAATTTAGATTGTAAATATTCAATAGAAAGATAAAAATATTTCCTACATGATGGTATTTTATTTTTAATTTTTAGACATAAAATAATTTAATTTATTTATGACACAACGATGATGCAGTAATTATCTTATTAATGAAATATTGAAATAATTGATAATATAAATACCAAAATAAATGTAATTTAAGACTTTTTATGAAATCCACTAATTTTCTAGGTTACTATGATATATTAGTGTTGATTTAATCAACTTGGTTCGAACATATAATTCTGTTATGACTTTTACAAAAATCATATATCAAATAGTGTCAAAATTGACACAAAATAGTTTTTAAATCAAATATTATATTATTAATTGTTATTTTATTCCTAAAAATCTAAGGTTCGGCCAAATGACTTAGATAAGGATATATATTTTAATAATAAACAATTTGGGGTTCGTTTGGCATGTTATAGTAAGTGTATTAACCATATAGTGAAAGAAAACAAAAAGACACGGTAAAAGTAAAATTATTTAACTTAGAGTTAAATCTAATTGATAAGGTTTAAATAATACCCTAAACTTGTCTAAATCTTATTGGTTGATAGGATTTCGACCCATCCCCACTTTATCTTCGAAATAAGACCCTTTGGAACCATTATAAACCGATTTTGACTTTAATATAAAATAATATTTTGAGATATTCCTAAGGTGCCCCTCTCCTCCCTTATAAAAGGGCACCTCCTCCCCCTCCTCCTCACACCAAATTGAGCACTCAAGCTCGGCCATCCCCTGCCATTATCTCCTCTCCACTTCCCTAGAATAATCCTAGAGGTCCTGGTCTTCTTCAAAGACCAATTTTAGTTCCCTAAGTGGAGAATTCAAAGAGGCGTTCCAAAGAAGAGGTAATATCCATTACCGATCTTTTCAATTTCTTTCTTCTTCAACTTCTTCTTCTTTATTTATTTCATGATAAAGTAATAACATCAGTATTACTTACATACTGATATGTTATTATAAATATGAAACAACCCTAATTCACCTTCTATCCATCCTACGGAAAAATGAAATCACCGCACGTGCGTACGTACGGAATACCGTCTCCACGCCGTGGTGTAATCTATTTTCCACCACCACCATACAAGGATGGGTATAATGGTGTAATGAGTAACTATTTATGATTATTATAAATTAATATTGATACTGAAATAATAAACATATACTCCAATACAATTCCACGATCATAGGAATGATATCATCACTCGTGCGTACGTACGGAATACCGTCTCCACGATGTGATGCGACTCGTTCTACATGATCATCATTACATATTAATTATATAAATGAATTGAATGAATAAATATGATATATGTTACACTAATACAATTCTGGATATAAGGTATCTATAAACTTAAAATAAGAATAAGAATGTATTCGGCAAAACACGAATAAGAACAAAAGGCAATAAAGACCCGAGTAACAAGTAACAATGAAATATTACTAACAAGAAGATAAGAATATGACCATATATGATATCATATCAATATGTATGATTCTGTAATAAGTCAATAACATTATTTAAACCATTATACAGGAGCTTCGGACACATACAAAGCAAATCGGACCTAAGGTAAGGGAAATATCACAATCTCATTTTTATCCGAGATTGTTTATTCGTAAGTATTTACTGGGGTGTATTTTATCATCCACATCCATGTTTCATCAATATGTAATATTATTTCCATCCACCTACAATTTTTTAAATCCATTTTTACCCTTCGGTGAGTTTTTAGTAATATCTATGAAAGGAATCTTTTGTCGTACGAGGTACTTTTTGACTTTTCCGACAAAAGTACGAAGAATGTTTTTTTAACTTATACGGCATGAATGGATTTTTGAAACATTATTTCCAAGAAGCTTCCTTTACAAGTTTTGATGTTTATTTTTAATCAACTTCTTTTATTTTAAAGTTGTATGACATGTTATGAAAGGAAAAATGTTTTTGAATAAGAAATGATATTTTCCTCAAGAATGGAGTTCAAGTGTTTTATCAAAATTATTTTCCATCTAAGATAATAAAGGGTTCTGTTTTTATCCCTATTATTACATGGATTTGATTATGTTGTTATGGAAACATTTTTATGAATTCCTTTATCTTATATGAATTGTTTTATGATGTCATGTTGTTTAAGAATCCCATTTTTTTATTACATGGGTTATGCGATGATGTATGATTTATGATTATGTGGCACACACATAAGAAAGGATTCATTATAAGATGGGTGGGACCTATATCTCCCTCCAATGCATTGGGTAATGATTTTATATCTCATGAGATAGACATGGCTGGAACGGATGGTTATTTCGGTTCAGTGATACATGACTGAAACGAGGAGTGAACTCGGTTCAGAAAGGGACTTTGTCCACTAAGATAGTCTTGGCAATGAGTCATGACTAACAAGAAATGATTTTCTATGATTATGTGTGCATGCCACAAAGTTTCATGTTTTATGTTATGATTATGGGGATCTCATTTTCACTTCTATGATTTATTCCATGTTAAGATATTATGATCTCTTTTGCAGGTTTTGATTTTCAAAAAGATATGATATGATTTTTATTTCCTTTATTTGCCCTTGCTGAGCATTTGAGCTCACCCTTTTATGTTTTCTTTTCCCCAGGTCAGGAAGATGGATATTAAGTAGAATATGCTAAAAGGGACCCTAGATATGATGAAATAAATGGGAGACACTGTAGAAGATTTATGAACCAGTTGTTTGTGTTTCCCAGTTTCTAAAGACACTATACCTATACGGTCCTTTGTGGTTTTGTCATATGTTGTAATAAGTGTGCTTCAATTTTGAAGTATTAACAATGTATGTAATGTATGGGTCGTTATAGTTGGTATCAGAGGAAAGGTATAGTCAACCTTTGGAAACTAGGATGCGAAAGCCTTAGTAAGAACCCTAAGGATAAGTCTAAGCATAGAACACAATCTTAGTGTTTTAGAAATGTCCTTGAATAACCTAGGATAAGACCTTAAGCATGAAAATTTTATTCTTGAATTATGTGGTTTTCCTATTATAATTAGTGTTGCTCACACTATTCTTCTTGGTTTTAGTCAATGGCTAGAACCCGAAGGAACCGTTTTAATGCGAAATGCGATGGGCAATGCAATGATTGTCCCCCTGAGCAACCAAACGATATGGGAGCTGGAATGCAAAATCTTGTAGCCATTCTCACACAACTTTCTCAAGCTATGAATCATGCAGGACTTCCAAATGAGCAAAGGAAGGAGCAACATTCTGTTGAATCCTTCATGAGGCAGCGTCCACCTTCTTTCAGTGGGTCTACTGATCCATTAGTTGCTGAACAATGGATTAGTACTACTGAAAAGATATTTTCAGTTCTTCAATGTTCTGAACATGATAAAGTCATCCTAGCAGTGTATCGTTTGGAAGGAGATGCTGATCAATGGCGGAATCTTATTAAGAATACGAGGCAAAGGGATGAAATTGAGTCTATGGAATGGGACGAGTTCAAGAACTTATTTTTCAATAAGTACTTCCCTCTTATTCTCCGAACAAAGATGGATAAAGAGTTCCTTGAACTGAAGCAAAGGGATGATGAATCTGTTAGTACCTATGAAGAAAATTTTACAAGACTTTCAAGGTACGCTTCTGGTATTATTATCCAACCTGAGAGTAAGATCGATCGATTCTTTAGTGGCTTAAAACCAAGTCTTCGAAGGGCGTTAGCCATAAGGGACTTCAATAGCTACGAGGAAATCGTTCGATGTGCTCTCAAAGTTGAGATGGAGATTGGAGTAACCCATCAGTCGCATGGGTTTGATAAGAAGAGGAAGATGGAGTTCAAAGGAAACTCTAAAGAGCACACTGAAAAGAAGATGAACTTTCCCTTATGCTCAAAGTGTGGAAAGAAACATGGATGGAGTTGTCTTAAAGGGACAAGTAAATGTTTTAAATGTGGAAAAGAAGGTCATCAGGCATTTGAATGCCGTGATAATGGGAAGAAGATGTCTAATGACGCAAACAAAGGAAGGGATACACAGAATGAACCTACTACACTTCAATGTTTCAAGTGCAAGGAGATGGGGCATTATGCCAATCAATGCCCAAATCCAAGGGTTGATGATGATGGTCGACATCAACAAACTCTTAAGGCTAAAGACAAAGGAAAGTCAAATGCAATTTCTATCAGCGATGTGGAGTACGATAACGATGTGGTGAAAGGTACACTTACCATCCACTCTAAAGTAGCAAATGTTTTATTTGATTCTGGATCCACCCACTCTTTTATTTCTAAAGAATTTTCTAAGGGTATCACCGTATTACCTCAACAATTAGATGTTGAGTTAGCTGTGACAACACCTAATGGCACAACAGTTGCATCAGAAGTTTATAATTCTTCTCCGATCGAAGTTTGTGGGAAAGTGCTTCCTGCAAATCTTGTGATCCTTCCTTTAGTGGAATTTGATGTGATTCTTGGCATGGATTGGCTTTCTCTACATGGAGCTCATATCAATTTCCAAAGAAGGGAAGTCACATTTCATATTCCAGATCAATCTACGATCGTATATCAATGCAAGGATGAACATAACCTTCCAGTGGAAATTTCTTCCATCTTATGGGTATTGATTCCACTAAATGAAGGTTATTTATCTCAAATGGTTGGTGAGAAACTCACGATTAAGAATATGCCCATTTTACGGGAGTTTGATGATGTCTTTCTGGAGGAATTACCGGGTCTTCCACCAAATCGTGAAGTTGAGTTTTCAATAGAACTCGTACCGGGTGCTTTGCCTATTTCAAAGACACCTTATAGAATGGCCCCAATTGAGTTGCAGGAATTGAAGAAGCAACTCTAAGAGAATCTTGATAAGGGATTCATATGCCCTAGTGCGTCAACTTGGGGATCACCTGTTCTATTTTTTAAGAAGAAAGATGGATCAATGAGACTCTGCATTGATTATCGAGAACTTAACAAGATCACTATCAAGAACAAATATCCTCTCCCACGCATTGATGACTTATTTGACCAACTACGCGGAGCTCAATACTTTTCCAAGATTGATCTTCGTTCAAGGTATCATCAATTAAGGGTCAAAAGGGAGGATATACCAAAGACGGCTTTCCGTACAAGGTATGGACACTATGAATTTATAGTGATGCCATTTGGTCTTACTAATGCCCCTGCTATCTTCATGGATCTAATGAATAGAGTCTTTAGAGACTATCTTGATCAATTTGTGGTAGTCTTTATAGACGATATTCTTGTCTATTCAAAGAGCAAGGAAGAGCATGAAGATCACTTGAGAATTATATTGAAGACCCTGAGAAAGGAGAAGCTTTATGCCAAATTTACCAAGTGTGAATTTTGGCTTCAAAAAGTTGCATTTTTGGGTCACATAATCTCAAAAGAGGGGATATCTGTGGATCCAGCAAAAACAGAGGTTATCGAAAGATGGTCGAGACCAACAACAGTAACTGAGATCCAAAGTTTTCTTGGTTTGGCTGGATATTATCGACGTTTTGTAAAGGATTTTTCACGATTATCTAATCCACTCACCAAGTTGACTCGGAAAGGAGTTAATTTTGTCTAGACAGAGGAATGTGAAGAGAATTTCAAGGAGTTGAAAAGAAGGTTATCCAGTGCACCTGTGCTCACACTGCCTTGTAGTGGAGAAAGGTTTGTGATCTACAGTGATGCATCCAAGAAGGGATTGGGGTGTGTTCTTATGCAAAATGATATGGTGATAGCTTATGCCTCACGATAGTTGAAAATCCATGAGCAAAATTACCCAACACATGATTTGGAGTTGGCTGTGGTAATCTTTGCATTAAAGATTTGGAGGCATTACCTTTATGGTGAAAGGTGTGATATTTATACTAATCATAAAAGTTTAAAGTATATTTTCACACAAAAGGAGTTGAATATGCGTCAAAGAAGATGGTTGGAGCTGATTAAGGATTATGACTGCTCAATCCATTACCACCCTGGAAAAGAAAACAAGGTGGAAGATGCATTAAGTCGACAAGACCATGCTAGTTTATCCATGATGAGGATCAAAAAAGATCCAATATTTATGGATTTACAAAGGATGGATCTTGGAATTATAATGGAAGGGGAAAAATCTTATCTTTCTCAAATGAATGTTCAACCATCTATACATGTGAAGATTAAAGAGGCACAGAAAGAAGATGTCGAGTTACAAAAGAAGGTGAGAAATGTTCCTGAATTCAACCTTGATTGTGATGGGATAATAAAGTTCAGGAATCGGGTTTGTGTTCCTTCCATCCCCGAATTAAAGAAGGAGCTGCTGGATGAGGCTCATAGTTCTTCATTCTCTATTCATCCTGGAAGCACGAAGATGTATAGGGACCTGAAAGAGTACTTCTGGTGGGATGGAATGAAAAGAGATGTTGCTGAATATGTCTCTCGATGCTTGGTTTGTCAACAAGTTAAAGCTGAGAGACAGAAGTCTAAGGGGATGTTACAACCATTACCCATACCCGAATGGAAATGGGAAAACATCACTATGGACTTTGTCACAGGACTTCCTAAAACATCCAAAGGCAATAATGCTATCTGGGTCATAGTTGATCGTCTTACAAAGTCTGCACACTTCATTCCTATTAGAGAGGATGTATCTCTAGATCAGCTTGCCAGGATATATGTAAAGGAAGTGGTAAGATTGCATGGAGTACCACTTTCTATTATATCTGATCGGGATCCGAGATTTACCTCGAAGTTCTGGCGAAGTCTTCAGCATACTCTGGATACAGAGTTGAGTTTCAGCACTGCTTATCATCCCCAGACAGACGGTCAGTCTGAGAGGACAATTCAAACCCTAGAAGATATGTTGAGATCTTGCTCTATGGATTTCAAAGGAGGTTGGGATCAACACCTACCTTTGGTGGAATTTTCTTATAATAATAGCTTTCACTCCAGTATTCAGATGGCTCCTTATAAAGCTCTATATGGAAAGAAATGCAGGACTCCAACTTGCTGGGATGAAGTTGGGGAAAGAAAGCTATTAGGACCTGATCTCGTTGATGAAATGGCAGAAAAGGTCAGATCTATTCAACAACACATAAGAGCAGCTCAGAGTCGACAGAAAAGTTATGCCGACAACCGAAGAAAAGACCTAGAGTTTGAAGTGGGTGATAAAGTGTTCATACGAATATCTCCCTGGAAGAGGGTTATGAGATTTGGAAAGAAGGGGAAGTTGAGCCCTAGATATATCAGTCCTTTCGAAATACTGGATCGTGTTGGGAAGGTAGCTTACCGATTGGCGCTTCCACCGAATCTCTCTCAAGTTCACGATGTGTTCCATGTATCTCTCCTGAGAAAGTACATACCAGATCCTTCACATGTACTCAGCTCAGAAGTTGTACCGCTGGAGCAAGATCTTTCTTATGAAGAACAGCCGATAGAGATTCTGGATCGTAGCGAAAAAGTCCTACGAAACAAGACCACTCGATTGGTGAAAGTTTTATGGAGGAACCACCAACTTGAAGAAGCTACATGGGAGCTTGAGGATATGATGAGGGAGAAGTATCCTCATCTGTTTGTAACAAAGTGACGAATTTCGAGGGCGAAATTCTTTTTAAGGGGGGTAGAATGTAACACCCGAGACTTTTATGTTATATGAATCATCAAAGGAATCTTTTTCTACACAACACTTGCTTGGCTTTCTTTACACGCAATCGCGACCTTCCTCGATAGCTTGCGTCGTACACAATACCGAGTTTCACTAAACAACAATATGCTATTAAAACTAGCCGTTATGAATAGTAATAACCACTTTTTGAAATTTTATAAATTTTATTTTTCAAAATGGACTTCATTTTTTGACTCAGAATATCGAAATTAGCCTAGGGTGAAATTTTGGTATTTTTCTGAAAACTTTCAATTTTTGATGAATAGTGAAACCACTAAGTGGTAGGTTAAAAACTGAATTTTGCATAAAACATAATTTTACCGCTTCTGTGAATGGAATTTCAAAAATCCTACAGACACGGTTGATATCAGTAAGTAAAATGTGGTTCAATGAGATAAAAATATTTTTTTGGTGAATAGTAACTTTTTACTATTTTTACCGCGGTTAATAGTAAATAGGGTAACTAAGGGTAAATATGATATTAATATTACCCTAACACATGTCCTAATTCTATTGGACAAGTTTAATTCGACAAAAAACAAACTTAGGAATAAAATATGACCATTTAGGCCCACTTGGATTAGATTAGGACATTTATTATTAATTTATTTAAAGAAGGGTTAAAATAGTTAAAATTAAAGTTTAATAAGTAAATCATTTTTAATATGGGGTTATACATAAGATAAATTCGATTGTAAATATTCATTAGAAAGATAAAAATATTTCCTACATGATGGTATTTTATTTGTAATTTTTAGACATCAAATAATTTAATTTATTTATGACACAAAGATGATGCAGTAATTATCTTATTAATGAAATATTGACATAATTGATAATATAAATACCAAAATAAATGTAATTTAAGACTTTTTATGAATTAAACTAATTTTATAGGTTACTATGATATATTAGTGTTGATTTAATCAACATGGTTTGAACATATAATTCTGTTATGACTTTTACAAAAATCATATATCAAATAGTGTCAAAATTGACACAAAATAGTTTTTAAATCAAATATTATATTATTAATTGTTATTTTATTCCTAAAAATCTAAGGTTCGTCCAAATGACTTAGATAAGGATATATATTTTAATAATAAACAATTTGGGGTTCGTTTGGCATGTTATAGTAAGTGTATTTACCATATAGTGAAAGAAAACAAAAAGACACGGTAAAAGTAAAATTATTTAGCTTAGAGTTAAATCTAATTGATAAGGTTAAAATAATACCTTAAACTTGTCTAAATCTTATTTGTTGATAGAATTTCGACCCATCCCCACTTTAGCTTCGAAATAAGACCCTTTGGAACCATTATAAACCGATTTTGACTTTAATATAAAATAATATTTTCAGATATTCCTAAGGTGCCCCTCTCCTCCCTTATAAAAGGGCACCTCCTCCCCCTCCTCCTCACACCAAATTGAGAACTCAAGCTCGGCCAACCCCTGACATTTTCTCCTCTCCACTTCCCTAGAATAATCCTAGAGGTCCTGGTCTTCTTCAAAGACCAATTTTAGTTCCCTAAGTGGAGAATTCAAAGAGGCGTTCCAAAGAAGAGGTAATATCCATTACCGATCTTTTCAATTTCTTTCTTCTTCAACATCTTCTTCTTTAGTTATTTCATGATAAATTAATAACATCAGTATTACTTACATACTGATATGTTATTATAAATATGAAACAACCCTAATTCACCTTCTATCCATCCTACGGAAAAATGAAATCACCGCGCGTGCGTACGTACGGAATACCGTCTCCACGCCGTGGTGTAATCTATTTTCCACCACCACCTTACAAGGATGGGTATAATGGTGTAATGAGTAACTATTTATGATTATTATAAAGTAATATTGATACTGAAATAATATACATATACTCCAATACAATTCCACGATCATAGGAACGATATCATCACTCGTGCGTACGTACGGAATACCGTCTCCACGATGTGATGCGACTCGTTCTACATGATCATCATTACATAGTAATTATATAAATGAATTGAATGAATAAATATGATATATGTTACACTAATACCATTCTGGATATAAGGTATCTATAACCTTAAAAGAAGAATAAGAATGTATTCGGCAAAACACAAATAAGAACAAAAGGCAATAAAGACCCGAGTAACAAGTAACAATGAAATATTACCAACAGGAAGCTAAGAATATGACCATATATGATATCATATCAATATGTATGATTCTGGAATAAGTCAATAACATTATTTAAACCATTATACAGGAGCTTCGGAAACATACAAAGCAAATCGGACCTAAGGTAAGGGAAATATCACAATCTCATTTTTATCCGAGATTGTTTATTCGTAAGTATTTACTGGGGTGTATTTTATCATCCACATCCATGTTTCATCAATATGTAATATTATTTCCATCCACCTACAATTGTTTAAATCCATTTTTACCCTTCGGTGAGTTTTTAGTAATATCTATGAAAGGAATCTTTTGTCGTACGAGGTACTTTTTGACTTTTCCGACAAAAGTACGAAGAATGTTTTTTTAACTTATATGGCATGAATGGATATTTGAAACATTATTTCCAAGAAGCTTCCTTTACAAGTTTTGAAGTTTATTTGTAATCAACTTCTTTTATTTTAAAGTTGTATGACATGTTATGAAAGGAAAAAAGTTTTTGAATAAGAAAGGATATTTTCCTCAAGAATGGAGTTCAAGTGTTTTATCAAAATTATTTTCCATCTAAGATAATAAAGGGTTCTGTTTTTATCCCTATTATTACATGGATTTGATTATGTTGTGATGGAAACATTTTTATGAATTCCTTTATCTTATATGAATTGTTTTATGATGTCATGTTGTTTAAGAATACCATTTTTTTATTACATGGGTTATGCGATGATGTATGATTTATGATTATGTGGCACACACATAAGAAAGGATTCATTATAAGATGGGTGGGACCTATATCTCCCTCCAATTCATTGGGTAAAGATTTTATATCTCATGAGATAGACATGGCTGGAATGGAAGGTTATTTCGGTTCAGTGATACAGGACTGAAACGAGGAGTGAACTCGGTTCAGAAAGGGACTTTGTCCACTAAGATAGTCTTGGAAATGAGTCATGACTAACAAGAAATGATTTTCCATGATTATGTGTGCATGCCACAAAGTTTCATGTTTTATGTTATGATTATGGGGATCTCATTTTCACTTCTATGATTTATTCCATGTTAAGATATTATGATCTCTTTTGCAGGTTTTGATTTTCAAAAAGATATGATATGATTTTTATATCCTTTATTTGCCCTTACTGAGCATTTGAGCTCACCCTTTTATGTTTTCTTTTCCCCAGGTCAGGAAGATGGATATTAAGTAGAATATGCTAAAAGGGACCCTAGATATGATGAAATAAATGGGAGACACTGTTGAAGATTTATGAACCAGTTGTTTATGTTTCCCAGTTTCTAAAGACACTATACCTATACGGTCCTTTGTGGTTTTGTCATATGTTGTAATAAGTGTGCTTCAATTTTGAAGTATTAACAATGTATGTAAAGTATGGGTCGTTATACCTGGTCGCTCGACCTCCCAATCCACAACAACCACCCAACCGAGCCGGCTCTGCAGGCTGAACCAATGCCGGCCTCCCGCGTGACCCAGTGGAACCCCTCCGGCACGTGCTAGGCTACACTGTGACGAACCGCGCCGGCCTTGTCTCCCAGCCTCCCAACCACCAGACAGCTTTGCCGCGCACTGCCTGGCCACCGGCCCGCCCGCCGGCGCCCGGCCCGGCTGCTTGTCAGCTGGGACACACCCTGCCCGGTCGCCCACCTGCGTTCCTGGCGCCCTACCCGGCCACCCACCGACCTACTCGCCGGCCTCCCTAGCCACCTCCTGGCTCCTGGCCGCCCGACATCTCGAGTCGCGTCGGCCACCTGACCGAACTAGCGCCCTGGCCGTGCCGGCCTCGCATGCCAGCCCACGACCCACATCGCGGGTTCCTTGGTCGAACTGGCCCGACCTCGACCTTCATTACAAGCCGCATCAGGCCGCGCCCTCGCAATGCTCCGGGCTAAACCGGCCCCGAGCCCGGGCTGAACCGCCCACGCAGCATGCTCGGATGGGCCTAGTGGGCCGGGCTAAACCTACATGTTTGGCCCTTTCAATGGGTCGGGCCAAACAAAACAGTTCTGACCGGGTCAACCAAGACCAGGTATGATTGGGTCAACCCAGAACAGGTCGACCCAGACTGGGTTGGGCTGGGTCAGTCCGACCGGGTCGGACCGGACCCCAGCCCTCTACCAGCCCATTACTTTCATTTGGCCATATCTTTGGCACCAGACTTCCATTTTATGATCCATCAACCACACTAGTTTTCTTCGAGTGTGACGATCCCTTTGAGTATACCCCACTAATGTTCGGAGTAATGTTGATATACGGTCTGGTGGGATCATTCACGCATCCAACTGGGCCCCCGGCACTAAAAGGCTAATAACTCACAGACCGGGCTTCCGATTGACGCGCCGTCTATTATATTGAGAACCCAATGATGTGTCGGACCTTTGAGATAATATTACGTTGGACATTAGGACAGTTGGAGCATCAAATAGTATCTTGTGGAGAGGATCCTCCTAAATACGAGTGTGCATAGCCTAGAGACCCAGTAGATGGCTGAGACCTGATGAATGTTGACCGATTCGCTTTCAGTGAATCAACAAGACCAAGGGGGAGCACCTTGCTGTCGCAGCAGACCCATAGTGGGGATCTCATGTGTGTGAGTGCGGAATACCCACAATACTAAACAGGAGGAGTACCATAGCAGGCTACGAGGTGGAGCACATCTGTGTGATGTTGCAGACCCACAGTGGGGATCTCCTCTGTGTGAGCGTAGTAGAACCATGGTACTCGAAAAGCGGAAAATCTCAGCAGTACTAGGTTAGTGGGAAACACCTCTGTGTGACTGCGGCATGCCCACTGTACTCGATAAAGGATGATTTCTCCTACAGTCGAGGTTTCTACAATGTGACTGGGGATGTTACTTGATAATACCCCAAGAATAGAATCCATTTTTGAGATGAGTCAGTAACTTTTTTTGATTAGCTCATGATTGAGATGGATTACTTGAAAACTAAGGTATTTGTATGGTCACATACCTATTTGGGGTTATCTATTGATTTCATACTTTTTGATTTATCCTTGTTGGATTTTGTGAGACTATGAGGGTCCCGGGGTCCCTACTGAGTATCGTTATACTCACCCTTGCACGGGCTATGCCCACACTTTGTTATGTTGGTTGCAGATGATGGACAACACTAACGGAGGATCAGAGTAACTGGAATGGATGATACCCGGAGGAGGAACTTACAACGAGTCGGTACACAGAGGAGACTAATGGACGTGGAGTGCTAAAGAGGCTATATGTATCTACCCATCAAGTAGGAATCCCCGGAGGATGACCCAATAGCCACATTTCATTTCAATTCTACTTGCTTTCAGTTGTACTTGTATTTCTTCTGTTGGGATTTTATTCCGGCCCCTCTACTTTTAGAACTCTTTGTATACAGTTTTACATTGTGTTTTTTCTTCCAAATCGTAATCTATTGTGTGCATTTTCATGTAATAAAGGCAATTACTTATCTGTTTTAGGGAATTACTCCTTTGGTGCTAGTCACCAGCCCTTGACCTATGGAAGGCGGGCTAGGGGTAGTCACCGCACGGGCCCTAGGGGACGGGTCATTACAATCTGAGGGAGGATTTTATATGGAATTATACTAATTAATATTTTTCAAAAATAAAGAGATGTAGACTATGATATTGAACATGATTGGTTTTTCTTACATTGAAGATACTGCACTATGGAGGTATTGGCCATTCCATAGTATCCATGCATCAAAATAAGACTATATTTTATGGGAGTCCCTAACTATCATCAATGGAATGATTGATTAAGGTTAATGTAAATTAAATTTCAACCACATGAGTTGGTGTATTTTGTGATCATGGATCTTTAATTATTAAATGTAACGACCACAAATGATAAAGGGATAAATGTCTAAATTATATGACTAATGTCAATAAGGTGAACCTTCCTTTTCAGGAGCCTGTCTGATTGGAACTCCACAGTAAAGCGTGCTTGGCCTTGAGTAGTGATTAGGATGGGTGACCTTATGAATGTTTCCCCAGGTGTGTGTGAGTGGGACATAACATACTTGAAAGGACACGTGTTGGCCTATGGGGATAGTAATTAGTCAAATGACCTATTTAGGCATGTGGTTGGACCCTTTGTTAGGCCCCACATGTCTGCAGGGCAACTGGTGGTACCTGGTGGGCCATGGCCCGACAACCATGTTAAGGCGGGGTGGTTGTACTATCACGGGGACCCGGTTGTCACATTTGGTATCAGAGGTGGTACCCAGCCTTAAGTGCAGTGCACTGCCTGGGTTTAGTTGTAGGGCCCAGAATGAGGATGTTGTGATATAAGGGGGGGGGGGTGATTGTAACACCCCCATGTGATAAAGGGTTAAATGACTAAATCAAATGACTCATGTCAACAAGGTGAACCTTCATTTTCAGGAGCCTGTCTGATTAGAACTCCACAGTTAAGCATGCTTGGATTGGAGTTGTGATCAGGATGGGTGACCTTCTGGGAAGATTCCCAGGGTGTGTGTGAGTGAAGAAAAATCACCCTCGAAAGGACATGTGTTGGAATATGGGGACAATCAGTAGTCAAATTACCTGTTCAGGCATGTGGTTGGACCCTTGGGTGGGGCCCACGTGTCTGCGGGGAAACTGGTGGTTCTTGGTGGGCCAGGGCCCGATAGCCATGTTAAGGCGTGGTGGTTGTGTTATCACGGGGACCCGGTTGTCACATTAAAGTATGTTGACCACAATTTTGATTTCATGAAAATATTGTTTAACATATTTAATGATTTTGAGGTTCATGTGGGTAGATGAAGAAATTTTTGGGGGAAGTTATCATGAGGATTCATATACTTCTGTTATTATAATATCAATCCTAAGACACATAGAAAATTTATGATTATTTTAGGAATATTAAAATTAATGTTACAAAACCTGTTAAGATAACAATATAAGAGGATTAAATATGAATCAAATGTGTAATCTCGAGGAATAAGAAAAATCAAAAGGATTATTTTTTTCATTAAAAAACTATAGAAAAAATATAGATAGATCATGATTGACATAATTCCATTAAAATACTCAAATTATAGAATACGATGTTTTGTTTCATAAAAATAATGTGATCTTAATGTGTAGAGATGTTGTATCCCAAAATTTGATGCCATTATATTGTTATTCTATATAGAGGTTCTAGAATTATTTTGGGAAGAATAATATTTGGCATCAATATATGTATGAAAAATAAGTATAAGAGGAGTTATTTGTTGTCTAGTGATAACGGGGGTCCAATAATTCATCATAAAATAATGATCAGATATTCAGTGAATTATCATGGAAATAATAATATGTAGGTTATACTTATAATACATGAATGCAGTGGAAAATAGACATTCAAATATACACTCTTTATATTATTTCAATTTACATCAATAATGTGACAATGTTTATATCCTCAAAAATAATATTGTTTTCTATTTTATGCCATGATAAAGAAAATATGTTTTGAGGGATGTGATTTTGGAGAGATAATGCATCTATCCCTAACCATTGTTAGATAGTTATCCTTTGAAGTAGTGACACATCATAAACCAATAGGATGTTATCCTTGGATGGAGTGATAAATCATATTTCAACTGGATGTGATCCTCAGTAGGAGTGAACTAGTCTAAAACAACAGTCAATGAACATAGTGATTTTGATGAAATAATATAATATTTTTATCATTATAGAAAGACTATTCCAATGGGGTTAACCATGTCCAAATACATGGTAAATTGTTCCAATTTTCATTATAACCCATGTATCTTCATTAGATAAAATTGATAATTATAATCAAGTGGAAAACTAATATATAAATCTTATTAATGGAAAAGGTAACCAGATGAACAAGAGAAAATCCATGTGACTGTTACAATTTAGAGTCCAAGTTCCACTGGGATAATATGAGATTGAATAGTATTCTTACCTTGATTAAATCACCCATTAGTGTACATAGTTCCCACTCAGACTAAACAATGAGTATCATAGGGAATATTTCATTATTGGATTTGTTATATCATGTTTTGATCATTTGTTTCTTTTAGTTGAATTTTTAGTTTAGGCCTATGTATTTTTGAGACAAAAAAAATAGAATAACTTAAAATAATAATCACCAATAAAGTGAAATCCATATGTGTGGATTTTGTTTGGGAAAAAGTGAGACAATGTTATGAAATTGAAAAAAATGGAGAGGATACGAATGAAACATTTCGATTATGAATTAATTCACTCATTGAATGCTTCTTCTCATATGAGTATGTTACCATATCAACTATGTAATATTGGGAACATATATTATGATATAATCTAAGGGAGCATAGGAAGGGTAAATTCCAATTTATCAGAATAGGTGTACCTACATCTAAATGAATAATTTTTAATAGATATGTTGGAAAATACAATACTATACATAAGGATCAAGGTTCTAAAAAATTTTGTTGAAAAAAAAGAGCCAAATTTTTTTTATGGATGTTGCAACTGAAATTATAGAATATAATTATTCTCATGTATATGAGTTAATGAATATATCTAAAAAAGATAAAAATATCAGTGATGATTCAAAAGTTATGTGTATATACAAGGAAAAAATTATTATTATTTTTGACAAATGAGGATGATGTGTCTTGTCATATTGATGATGTGGGTAAAGATAATTAAATGATGTAATAAGTAATTGTATCCTTAAATGAATATATTAAAAAAATAAATCTAATATTATGTAGTAGGAGAACATTATATATAATATTTACTAACCCTTAAAATATTATAGGTCTTGTGGGAAGACTGTCATGACATAATTTAGTGCTAAACATGAATTAATGATCCAAAATACACATTAGTTGGAAGAAGAATTAGATTTCAACAAAGAATAGTTAGAATACAATTTTATGAATAATATGAATATTCAATAAATTTTTTACTTGATCACCCATTCTAAGGTGATGTTGAGGTAATGATAATTTATGAAATCTCAGAGTAGAAACATTAAAATTTTCTAACGTCACAATGATCGTGATTTATGTATAAAGCTGCTATTTTCTATAAAGTAACTCCACTGAGGCATAAACAGGATATAAGAATACTCCATAGAAAATGGAATGTTGTGAAGGTGCCAAAAATAATTATAAAACAGACCCCACAATAAGAAAAAATAGTTGGATGAGGATTCAGTGAAGACTTGTTAACATGTGATACTTTTATAGAACACATAAACACGCCTATTGTTTTTGGGATAAGGAATATATATATATATATATATATAATATTATGATTTTGGAAACAAATATAAATAAATAGGTCACTATGCACCCAAAATGATGTATGCGTCTTATATTAATAATAATTACATTAACAGCCATTTTCGAATAGTATGTTTTAGAGGATATTAAATAGAGATTAATGTGATATTTCAAGGTATGTGAATGGGGAAAACCATTTCCATGAAAAATAGATTTCAAGGGTAATATGAAGAAGAATAATTTGTTGGAAATGTAGTAGTGAAAATAAATAAAAAATTATCCACCATACATGAAAATTATGGAGGGATAAGAAAAAGGAATGTACCCAATAAAATAGAAAACATTATAATAAAATCCCTATATCCCATGAGAATGGGAAATTATAAGAAAATGAATTATGACTGAAAAGTAACATTTTTATTGATTTCAAAAATTCCCCGTTCAAACAAACCCCAAAAAATAAACCTCATTGAAGTCGAAAATAATGTAAACCAATAGCATAATTGAATACAAAAATCATCCTCTCCTACGGGAAAGACCCCAAGGAAAAGAAAGAAAACATATCTTGGTTCAATGATGACATAGTAGCCAGAAAATATGCAACTATATTCCCCTCCCTCCATGTATGGGCAACCTCTACATAACTACCCAATAGTCCTCTGCATCTCTTGATAATATAAGCAATGTTCCAAGGAATATTTCCCTTTCCTTTCAATGCATTACAGAAGACCAAAGAGTCAGTCTCTACTATTTGCATCATAATATTCTGCTGATTGTAGATCTCCAAACCAGAATCCATTTCCCTAGCCTCCACATGCAGCGCATCGCCTGCTCCATATTTAGCTATAAAACAAGAGATGACAAAACCTAGAAAATCCCACACGACCCCACCCCATCACATAAACCCCATGAGAAGAGACCCGTCAGTATTAATCTTTAATCCCTGCCTTGGAGCCATCTATCGAACCCACGTTCCCTGCTTTTGAAAACCAGATGAGTGGTCGCGTACAAGATGTGGAAAAAGAAGACTCACTGAAGGTGCTGCTTTGGATTCTGGAGACATATAAAGAAAATCCAAAAATGTGTTCTTTATTCTGAATAAAATACTGACCTGATAAGCCCTACCTTTGTTATGGTGCATCGTATTCTGAGCCTACCAAATAATCTAGCTACCACCCACCAGATAAACCGTCATGGCCTTCCTATAATTTCAATGAGTGTCTGTGCCCCTGAACCATGAATTAAAGATTTAATCTTGCACCTCACCAGACAGATCCCAACCAAATAACATTCCAAAAAACTTCCAGATGCCTCTATCACATTCACTCCCACAAAATAGGTGGCCCACTAATTTAGTATGATATGACTTGCAACACAATAACCTGGACACCATATTAACACCCATATGTGGCAAATTTCCATCAGTAGGTAAATCATTTTTCCATACACGCCACAAAAGAAAGTTTAATTTAGAGGGAATCTCTTTTCACTATAAAGACACTCCCCAAGGATCATCATTTGTGATGACCCTTGTCACATGAATGAAATCCTTAATAGAAAAAATTCCCGAATATGAACCTGTAAAAACATGTTTATCAGAGTCATCACTAGTGAAAATATTGCTGAAAACAGTAAACTCAGTCTCATCCAGAACAGCCTGAAGAAAATTGGGATAGCCAATTGCCTCACTGAAGGACATTCCTAGAGTAGGAATTCTTGAAAAAAAAGCCTACCAACCCCCCCCCCCAACATGCTTCCAGAAATTTATATTCCATGATCCCACTAACCAATGAGAATGATGATGCAAAATCTCCATCAGAGGTTAAATCAGCTTCCAAATCATGGAAGAACTGGATCTCTGATCACACAAATTCTCACCATATATGTCTTGCATTTTCCTTCTCTAAAGACACCATCCTTCCAAATCTTCCCACACAAGCATTACATGCAGCCCCTACATTGTTGAGAAAACACTCCTCAGGTTAATTCCCCCTTGAGAGATAGGTCTCGCCAAACCTCTCCCTGAAGCCCAATGATGCCTACCTCCCATCTCCCAATCCCAAATAAAGGACACCATAATCTTCTCCAATTTGACAATCACAATTTTAGGCATCATCAGTGTAGAATTAATATGCATGGTATTTGAGACCAATACACTATTCACTAATGTGATACGACCACCAACGGAGATAAACCTGCATTTCCAGTTCAAAATTCTCCTAGAAATCTTTCATATGAGTTTATAAAAATGATGTACCCAAAGAGATGAGGGACTCAATAGGTCCCCATCATACTCCATGGGAAATGATCCCCTCTCCATATTCAAAATATCCCCCACATCCATAACTCTTGAATCAGATAGATTCCTGGTTATGTAAAAGGAACTCATATGTTTATTGACCACTTGTACACTCCATTTACAATACTCCCCAATAAGGATGATAAAAACCTAGATAGAAAGTTTACTACCATTTATTAAAAAATAGTTTCATCAGTAAATATTATGTGTGAGATACCACTAGTAGAATTCCCATTCTGATAAGGAAGTACTTTACCCAAACTGATGCTTTGATTAATAAAACAGCTGAAAACATTTTGAGAGAGAATGAACATATTGGGGGACAGAGGATCACCTCGTCTAAGACCACGATAAGCCTTGAAAAAATTAAATTTCTTACCCAGAAAAGAGGTATAAATCCAGGAAGAGCTGAAACAACAGAAAAGCAGGTCACTAGTCCACATCGAAAATCCCATGCAAGTCAAGACTCTGAGAACAAAACCCCATTCCACCCTGTCATAAGCCTTACTCATGTCAAGATTAACCACCACATTTCTCCCAAATGTCCTATTGTTAATGCCACTAACCATTTCTTGAATCACTCCTATAGCACCCTGAATTGACCTACATTTAATGAACCCATGCTGCTCCAGATCCATCCAAGAGTCCATGTGAGTAGCCATTATTTTATTAATAATGTAGGATAGGATATTATAAGGTAAATTGAATATAATAATAGTATGGTAATAGTCATTAGAATGGGTAGTACTCACCTTAGGAATAAAAACCACATTGGTAGCACAAGCAATTCAAGGCAAGTTCCCACCGTGGAAAAAATCCTGGACAGCTCTCACCACCTCCCATTTAACCACATCCCACATTACTCTGTAAAAAGATCCAGGGAACCCATACAACCCTGAAGAACTATCCTGATTTAATGAACAAACTACCTCATGAACTTCCTACTCATCCAAATACCTCCTCCGGCCCTCATCAACATCCTCTGAGACACATCTTGGGATGACCTAAAAAATGTCCGCATCTCCTCTCGGATACCCTCCTCTCATACCAGGGATGGGTTCAACCAACAGGGATTTGAGAGACCCATTAACCATCACCCCAAAATCATCATGATAAATCTTAAAAGAACCATCTTCTCTAAAAATATTGGGTAAATGATCTCAACTATGTTCTCTGATTCAAGCATGAAAATATCTAGAATTGCGATTTCCCTCCCGAAGCCATTTGACTCAGTCATCCTCTCTATCCAACTTATCATGTCTCAGGAGACTATCCCTAAGCTGATCTTTTTTATATCTTAATTCAAAACATTAAGACTCATCTCAAACATGTTTCAAACACCTCTCCAAAAATTACACCTCCTTGCTAATTTCATCCAACCCCTGATCACATTTAGGAATCTTTTTCTTCCAGTTTGATAGTATATTGTTAAGGAATCTCAACCTGCCATGAAGAATGTTCCATGAGTACCCAAGAAATTGAAGATCCCATGATTCTATAACCACATCTGAAAATCCCGATTCTACCATCAATAGTTTAGAAGAAACACCATAATCCTCCCTGCTATCCCCTGCACTCAAAAAAAATACTAAGAGGGGAGTGATCAGATAAAGACCGGACCAGATGAACAACTCTGGAATCCTGGAACATCGAAATGGAATCCTCATTCAATAAGAATCTATCAAGAAAAAAATAAGTTCTTCTCCCTCCATGTTGGTTGTTGCACTAGGTGAAACTGATACCCTCAAAACTAGGATCATAAAGACCTTTTCTAGCCATGATGGACATGAAATCATGACTGGGATTCCTGGGAAAATCACGTCCCCCCTCTTCCCCTCTAGAAATGAGATAATATTGATGTTTCCTCAAAATATCCTAGGAGAATCATCAGCATTGAAATCTTGAAGCTCGCGCCACAAAGTCTCTATGACCTACACATCATACTTGGCATAAATGAAGGAAAAAATAAAACTCAGATTCCCAACTGAAATCCTTGTATTTAGATACTAATCCGAAGAAAGCAGTAAATCAACTAACACATGATCCTCCAAAAAAAGCCAGATATGAGAGTTAAGAGGGTCTTTGTGAAAAAATCCCCCACCATTGAGTCTCCACGGATACTCATTAATCTTTTGGAAAGCTTGTTTTGGTTTCAAGATACCAACTATTGAGACATAATTATTACTGAGCTCATTTCTAATGAAATCCGCCCTTTCTCTTGCCCAATGACCACAAGCATTCCAGATTAAAATTCTATACATTAAAATGAAAACGACTGGCATTGATGCGAGACTCATTTCCCTCTATACTATGATTCAATAAATAATAGGAATGAAGTATAATTATATTGAATTTATTTTTTAGTTCATCAATTAAAATTTATCATTTGATTAGTTTATAACATTTTTTGAAGAAGTTAATTTTTTTGTGAATAGTAAAAAATTATCATTTTATAAAATAAAATATATTTTATGATATCACAATGATATTAACAAAATATAAAAAAATTAAGAAACACTTTAATTAACTAAATTATTAAAATAAAATGAAAAAAATTTAAACAAGTAATTAATAATATAGAAATTAAAATGTAATCCACGATAAATATGAAAATCATTTACAATACCGACATAGAGTAGACGCAACACTGAAAAAGTAAAATTTTATATTCAAAATATAATATTTTATATGGAATACATTACTTATTGATTTTTTAATGAAATATTAAGTGTTATAGATTACTTATATGGGTTTATTTTTTTAAATATAAATGAGTTTTATCCAAGTGCATGTGTAATACTAGAACATGGTCAGAAAAGTCAAAATAACGTATTAAATGTTGCAACTTGACCACATAATCATGGAGCTAGGGTCTTCAACCATTAAAATGGAAATATAATATGGAATAAAATACCAATGGACTATAGAGTTTATTATTATTAGTATACTAGATACATACATGAGTTTTTTATTATAAATGAATACACACATTATAATATAATTTTTTCCCTTTGAGGAAGATATTATTCCAACTTGTGTATCATTAAATATATTTCTTAGTGCACATCATGGATCGATATGAAATGGAATTAAAATAATGTTTATCTTAAATGATACAGTAAGGGTTATTTATAGAAGAAGTAACAAAAATCAATTAGAATAATCAACATGGAACATAATCTAAACAAACACATAGGCCATGTAATCAATAAACATATAAGAAGTGCGTAATCAATAGGAAATTTAATATAGCATAAAACTCATGCCATGTAAATAAAAGGATATGTAATAACAAATATAGAAATGAAATTATCTAAAAGCCATGTCATTTAATCAATAAAATGTTAATGAGTTGTATCCATTAATTTTTTTCCCTAGTGAAAATATCACAAATGATAATAATTGAATCAAAATTAAGGCAAGGACTATTTTTTTAATTCCATTTTTCCATGGAAAATGGTTCCCTTACATTCAAGACCATTCACATGATGGTTTGTAAAATACAAAGTAAAAAACAATTAGCTTAGTCTACCAAACTGATTCATCCATTGAGATTACCAATTCATTGAGGGGATATGTATAAATAGGCCCCACCCACATTATAATTTTACAAAGAATTCATCATATATCAAATAATGAGTTTAATTGGGGAATAATATGGTATATCAAATATCCAAATTAAGTAAAAGATAATTCTTTTTTAAAATATCCCTAGAGATCATATAACTTTCAAATTCAACACCATATGTAAAATATTAAATGTTTTAGGAAATAATCATATTTGTGAAATATGATATGTATAATTAGGGGGAACATAGTAATGAATATCATGGGAAATTGAATATTTAAATAGGTACAATAATTAATTCGAGGTATTGAAAATGAATACTACTGTTGGTCAGAATAATCATAAAAAATAAAAAGGAAGAATATGGATGGAACCAATAGGACATAACCCATATGGATTGAAATAAAGGGATGTTGTGTTTGATGAATATAAATACTATAAAAAGAACTTTTAAAAAAATTATTAAGGAATATATCATTTTGATTTTGAAAAAAATTGAATATAACACTGTTTTAAAGTAACTTATAGAAATATTGCCTCTAAAATTATCCTTTAACCTTGCAACAGATGCTTCTATGAAATGACAATTGGTAAATCTGTAAATTCCATATAAGGTAAAAAGAACCTTCATTTTTCAAGGTAAAAAATTTATAAAAGTTCTCTAATATGAAACTGAAAAAAGATTCATTTGAAAAATTTGTGAAAGGAAAAAGTGTAAAAATGTCTTTAAAATGTAAATTTGAGAAGGATAAAAATAATTTTTGAAAACCATTATAAAAAAAGTGTTTTTAAAAGAATGAGAGTTCTCTGAATAAAAAGATAAATATAGTTGGGTTTCATAAAAACATATTCTAAAACATTTTGAGTACAGAAGATTGGTAAATAGTACTATAGCCGGGAAATGGACATGAATAACTAGAGGAGAATAATATTAATGTAATTTTTAATTAATTATCCCATAATTTTATCTTATATAAATTCAATTTCAAATAATTTCAAACTAAATGAGATTGTGAAGATAACCCTTGAAATGGTCATAAAATTTATGTCACAATAAATTAATAAAAAGGATATGACTGTAAATTATATATATATATAAAACATGTTGAAATATAAATATTGAAATTAAAAATTCATTACGTACATAATATTTTAATATCATTTAAAATGGGGAGGTATTTTAACCCATAGAAAATAAATTGGGTTCAGAAATAATCCTCAACATGGTAATGCTTAATGAAAATCCCATTAGGTGAAATAATTCAAATTTAGCCTCAACTTATCATGAGAAAAGAATGAATAATGTTATTAAATTTTAAATTATTTTTACTTACACAAAATAAATTAGGTACAAAACAATAAAATATGTCTTAAAGAATGGAAATTGAAATGAAGTCCGTTAATTTATAGTAACTGCTGAATCATAAGCCCCATTAAAGAAATGATATCTAGTAAAACATGAAAATATATGAAGATAAAATTATTAGTGATATAATATATCATAAGGGGATGTGTACACATCACAAAAAATAATAATTTTCGGAAGATGGTGTATTCCTTACCGAAAGAAAAGTGAGAGAATAATCTCATACCTTCTATTTTCTTTTTGGGTGAACTGATTTGTTCATCATCTATAATTTCTATAAATATGTAAATAAATTATTGAAAACATAAATAATTATTCTAATATCATATATAATAATATTAAAGAAACTTTTTCCCAATTGATAATCTCATTTCATTATTTTCAATTTGTTTTGTTGTTAATGGAGTAGATTTTTGAATTTCTACTGACTTGTTATTTCTATTCTTCTGATGTTGATCACAATATCATCATATATATAATTTAAAAAATGTTTTAATTATCATATATTTACATTATATATGTATTTATAATAAACCATTATATATCTAAATAATAAATTAAATGTATTTTTCATTGAAATTATATGTCGTACATACTCTAGAATACTATATCCATTTATTTGTCATATTTTTAAATTAATGAAAAGAAAATGATATATTTTTTATATGTATATTATAAATACTATATCATTTTTATGTCATATATTTATGAGATTATTATTAAAACCATCTTCTATATGTTCAATTTATAGCCTAAACTAATCACATTACATTTAAAATGAATTAGTCTACACTTCTATAAATAATGTTATCATATTCCCACAAAATAGAAATAATAAGGATTTGTGTTATATAAAAAATCCATGATAATAAATGAATTATAAATTGAATTTATATCATATATAAATTCTTTTTCAATTATAATTCCAACCATGACAGTATGTAAAGTAATAATGAATAATCATTTTTCCATGAAGCGGTAGTCTGAAGTAGATGTGAATGATATGTCTGTTACCAATTTTATGGAAGTGTGTGTAAGTGTTGGTAAAAATAATACTAGAAAATAATATCTGTAAATTTTTTATATTTATTTTATTATATAATCATTCAATAATAACAAATTAATGGGTGAAGAAATAAAAACAATGAGAGGATCTTGATGAAGGATGATACCTGTTCATTGTGTACCTCCTTTTGGTTTATAGAAATGGGATTCCCTGAATGGAGTTCATCATAAGTAAATGATTTTTGGATGATGGGAGGGATTTTGTGATCCTATATTAGGAGATTTTTGAATATCCAAATTCCTTTAGAGGTGCAAATAAGTGGGGTGGTTGATTGCCTTTTTATAGTGGATGTCGAGTGGAAATCTTGTTTATTTTTAAAATGGAATTCCTCTAATATTATCTCATGTCATGTAGATTGAATAATTATCCCAATTAGAGAAAAGTTTGGATAGTATTGAAATATTTGAATAAAATATAATTTATAGATGTTTCTAGGTCATTTTTCCTCTTATGATTATGCTTTATTCCCTTGTTAAATTAATTTTCCACTTAATCGTTGTAATTAATTTTATCTGTATTCACTAATATTTTTTGTAATAAAATACTTTTAACTAATTATAAATTCTAAATTAATATTATTAAAAATCTGAAATATATGATACAAAATTCAAAGCCAAGAATTAGAATAAAATAAATACAACTTTAATCCCACCAAAAGGATGAGAAAGAAGGGTTATATAGATAAAATGATCAAATATTTCTTGACTTTTTATATCCTATTTAATAGTGAAATTCATTCCAATGACCTAAAAATAAAAAACTTATATAAAATTTATCTAATAAAAATTTAATCCCAAATATAAATATAATTTATCTTTATATATACATTAAATGAAATATCTGTTTAAATTAAATGTCATCATTTTCACTATTAATTAAATAATGTATCCTTATAAACAAATTACCTACAACAAAATTTTTGTGGTTATAATTAAAAAATAATGTTTAATTTATTATATTATGATTATAAAACTTCCAAAATCTGGATTTAAAATATGTTCTCTATGAAAAGAAGGTAAAGTTGTCTTTAGAAAGATATTTTTTTATGCTTAAAATTAGACTTATTATTACATTATTATTATAAAATATATTGAATGAATTTTTAAAAAATTAGATTTAAAATTTAGTATATATATTATATTAATATAACATAATAATTTTATTTTATTTAATTTATGTGAATAAAAAACCGTTGTTCGTATAAAAACATTCCCTTTATATTCAATTGAATTTTATATTCATTGTTAATTAATTATTAACATATGAATTCATTTTATATTAGTATAAAGTATACATATTCATATGTTAGTTAATAAATTTCATAAATTCTAATTTAACTGCTAGGTTAGATCATACTGATTAACTAGTTTTTTTAATTAATATATGTTTTTTCGATAAAATGCATTCATGCATGTAACGAAAATTAGAAAAAATTTCATTGTTGCAGGCTATGTTATAAAACTAATTAATAAATTCATTACAAGATATTTAATATATTAAATTTATTTAAAATAATAATTGCACATTTATGTCTTGTGATATTTTATTCCATTATGTGCTTGTTGTTTTGTGTCAAACACACTACTGAATACAATGATTTTACATTAAATTTTATAGAATTACATTCTATCCAACATAATTAAATGGAATCATCATAAATATATCACAAACATGATTATAAATTGTATTATATTCCCAATTTTTAAATCCCACATCATGAAAAGGGTTCATAAAAAATACATTAGAAACAATAGAATTAGAATTAAAATGGTTATGGGGAATAACATAAATATTTTTCTATGTAGGACAACATTAGTTGAATGTAGAGATACATACAAGGTGGAAAACATAAAATAAATTTTATAGGGAGTGATTGGATTTTTCAATCAAAATCAAGAGAATGATTAGTGTGTGATTAATGGCCTCAAATTCATAAATCATTTATGATAAAAAATACAATATTTTCAACAATATTTAAGGTATTAGAACAACAGTTTTTTTTAAGATACTCTTTCTAATGTTGATAAATTCTTTTATTAACCAATAACACAATGATATTAATTTTCTTGATTCATTTCAATTTCATATGAACGATTTCATATTTTGGATTTTCTTTAATCAAATGCTAATACAACCCTTACAACATGAAAATTATATCTTAAAATGAAATTTTTTATTCATATAGAACTAAAATTAACTTGTCTTTTTAAAATATTATGATCCATCAAAAAAAAGAAATTACATTTGGTTCTATCAATTTTCAAAAAATAAAATGATTAAAAAATTAATCACTAAACCACAAATGTGATACTATTATATCATTGTTACCATTTATTGTTCATTTTATTTATATAAAAGTAATTATACATTAAATAGGAAAAAATATATTCCAAATGTATGTATAAAGAACATATCATCCTTCGTTCATGGGTTTAAGACCCACTCCATTTTAGATTGCCCTCTTCTTAAAACCATATTAACATAATTGCTTTGAAATTCCCAAAAATGTGATGTACAATATTAAAATAAGGTTAATCACTAAATATCCATTTAACTATATTTTTCAATACAACATCAATACATAAAAACATAATATGTTTTTTTTCAACATTGGTACTTCCTTGGTCAAAGGTTTAAATTAGCCCAGTCATTTTTTTATCAATGTAAATCTTCATTGATGATTTACAAAGAAGATATCAATTATAAGAAGTTTATCCCTCATTAGTGCAAACTAGGTTCATAGTAAAGACCATTTTCATCTATCAGGTTACAGTAGAGTCAGACAGGACACAACTTTTCAATGTTGTTATCCCTAGGTACATCAATGCTAGAACCATGGACTCTTGTTGTATTCAGACACTATTTTATTTCTAGGAACAACAAAAAATATCTATCTAACCCAAACATTTGGTTTTTATTCTATAATTATCCTAAAATTATAGAATAGGGTTAAGATCCATAATCTATGTTTTCTGAAATCATGTTACCAAATTTTCTACTAAACTTTCTTTTAATAAATCTATTGCGATCCGAGCCTATAAACTTAGAGATGGAATCTACTACCATTATATTGGAATGATTATGATGAATTTAATCCCTAAGGACCGATGATTTTATTATTATTATAAAACAAGATATATACATGAGTCTTTTATGAAAAATTAATACAATAATTACAAATTTTTTTCATTCGAGGACAAATTTATTCCATCTAGAGTATCCATTCATATACTTCTTAGTATACCTCATAGATTCATGTGGAATGGATTTCCAATATGAGTGAGATAAAATTATCATGAAGGTATAATTATATGAGATGTAATAATAAGTCAATGAGAATAATCCATATGTAATGGCAAATAAATGAATACAATGCCATGTAATAAATAAATAGAGATGGAGTGCACAATCAATATGGTTAGATAAATAAATATACACACATGCAATATATAAAAATTTATAATGGATAATTAATATAGAAATATAACACATTGAAAATTATTCCATTAAATCAATGAACATATAATATAATTCAACTATAGATTATGTCCAAGTGAAAATCTTACGAATAATAATAAACGAATCAAAGGAATAGAAAATGTTCATTTTGGACGCCATGTTTCAGAGGTACATAGTACCATTACCATAATGTCCTTTAACAAACAAATTGATAACATGTTTGGTAAAAACCCATTTTCATAGTCTATCCCATTGACTCATCCCATGAGAATACAAATATATCAAGGGGATCGCTATAAGTAGGCCCCACCCATGTCGAACCTATCCAAATAATTCCACATATATATTAAATAACCATTTCTATTCGTGAATAGTTTTCTTATAAAATATCTACATTGAGTAATAGATACTGCTTTATAAATATTTTCCAATTATAAAATAAATTTTAAAAAATCATTATTTGTAAAATGATATACATGTTAGGAAATAACCATACCCATGATAAATGATTTAGATAATATGAAAAAATAAATGTTGAGAGATCAAAAGAAATTGAATATTTCAAGAGGACTAAAAAAGAAGACATGTTATTTGAAGTAAATAGAATCCTTATTCAACAGAAACATAAAAAATAAATAGTAATAATATATATGGAATTTATACATCATATCCCATGTGGAGTAAAATAAACTGTTGTTGTCATTTAGTATGGAAATAATATAAAAAATAATCTAAAAAAATATTGAGGAAAATATTAATTTCAATTAAAATAATATTAAACTCAATTTATGAGAAAACATCTTCTGACAACATATTTTTTAAAAGAACCCATTTAATATTGTAATGGAATCATTGAATAAATAAAGGCTGGTAAATCTGTACATGCCGTATGAGGTAAACAAAATTCTTTTGCAAGATAAAAATGAATGAAAATTTACTTATTCAGAAAGTGAAAAGAAGATTCATTTGAAAAAAAATTCAAATAAAAAAAGGTATACATTTCATCAATAAATATATTTTTAAATGAAAAACCATTTTGATACCATTTTTAGAAAAAATCATTTTTAGAAGAAATATTTTCCTCCAACTAATGATAGAAATGAAGTTTAGTTTTAAAAGAATATTTTATAAAACATTCTGGATACCAAATAGATGAAAAATGGTACTATTAATCATAAAAGATCATTAATAACAATATAATAATAAAATAAAATTATTTATTAAATAATTATCCACTAATTTTTGGATGAAAATTTATGTGTATACAATTCGGAAAAAAATTTGATTGTGATGTAAACTCTTGAAATGACCAGAACACTTAGGCGAGCACAAATAAATAAATATAATATGTGTGTGAAATGTAATTAAACATAAATCAATTGAAAATAAAATAATAAATTATTAAAATATATAACGCACCTAATCAATGATTACTAACAACAACGAGGAAGTAATAAAACCCAATGAAAAGAACTTAAGTTATAATATTATTTTCCAAATTTTATCGCTTTATTCAAATCTCTTTAGAAAATAATAATACAAATTTAAAATGAAAATATCATTAATAATGAATGAATCATGATATTAAAATTCAGTGTTCCAGTATGTACACCATATAAATGAAATTATGTTCACAATAACAATGTTTGTATTAAAGAAGGGACATTGAGGTGATGTCTGTCACTACGTAGTAGCATTAGAATCATAGGACCCATGAAATTGATAAATTCATATAAAACCATAAATAGAATGAATATATAATAATTAATAATACAATATATTTAAAGGGTTGGTATATACTCCACAAAAAGAAAGTAATTATTGTGAATGATGTATGCCTCTCAGAATGAAAAGAGAGAAAAGAGACCCTTACATTATGTTTCCCTTTTGGATGAATATACATATCCCTCATATAGAATTATTTTAAATTTTTATATAACATATAAAAAACATAATAATATTAAATCTTATTATAATATCTTGTAAACCATTATTCAAAAATAAATCCATATTTTCATTATTTCAGGTGTTAATGGCCTAGTTTTTTTAGTGAGTTTGGACATGTTTGTTATGTTCTCCTTATGTCAATAATGATTTTATCATTTAAATAAGGTAAAACATGATTAATTATCATATATATAAATTATATATTTAATCAAAATATTCTATAATATTTAGATATTTGGAATTAAATGGACCATTCATATAGATGATAGTCCGTATGTACACATGAATGCTATATCCATTTCATTACCATATTTTAAAAGAATTAAAATTAAGTTATATATATTTATATTATAATTACTGTATAATTTTATGTTATATATGTCATATTATTATTTTTAAACCACCATTCATACATTCAATGTATAGTGTGATTAAATCACATCACATTGAGGAGGCAATAGTCCATACTTCCACAAATGATATTATCGTATTCCCAAAATATGGAAAGCATACAAATATATGTTTTATAAAAAATTTAAATTTGTTTAAAGAATTTATAAATATAATATATATCATATATATATAGTTTTTCATCATATTTTTCACCATTAGAGGTGGTAATGGAAGAAAAAACAGTCATCATTTCGTGATGCGGTAGTTCACAATACCCACAAACAGTAAGTCAAATACCCATTAGATGAATTTATGTGTAGGTGAAGGTATAAAACATAAAATAAAATAATATATGTATATTGAGGATAATTATTTTATTATATAATCATGTAATAATAAAAAAATAATGTGTAGAGACTAAACATAAAACACAGGATATTGAGGAAGGACGTTACCTCTTCTTTGGGAAACAACTTTTGGTTTACACCAATGGACTTCCATGGACAGATATTCTACCAATTTGAGGAATTTAATATTAGGGAATAGTGGGTTGAATATTTTTCAGATTATATTGGGAAAGAAAAAGGATTTTATATGATTGAATAAGTGTGAGGGTTAGTGAATTTTTATAGTGGAGGAGGAGTGGCATTTGTGTAATTTTTTTTAAAGATAACTCCACCCATGTTTTCCCGTGTCTTGTGGATTCAATAATGAAGATAATTAAATAAAATTGACTATATGATCCAAATTAATACACCCAATGGTTTTTTTGACATGTTTCTATGTCATTTTGGCTCCTACATTTCATGTCTAGTCCAATGTTAATCTAATGTTCTTCTTAATCATTGTGATTAGATTTAACCACATTCTTAATATTTTGTTGAAAAACTATGATTAACTTATTATAAATTATAAATTATTATAAAAATATATGTTATACATTTCTAAAAATTCCAATCAAAAATGTGGAAGAAACTAATTTTTTCTTAATCGCACTGGATAGATGACCAAGTGAGATTTAAAAGTAAAAATGTTCAAAAGAATGCTATATTTTTTATATCCAATTTCATAGTGATATTTATTCCATTGAAATAAATTTTATTAAATGATATAAAATTGATTTAATTAAACATTATAAACAATTATAAATATAATTTATCATTATAAATTAAATTTTTGAAAAAAAAATATTTGAACAAATGTTCAGTATTTTCCAATATTCATTAAAAAAAGTATCACAAAAAATAAAACAAGTCTCCTGAATAATTTTTTATTCATATATAATATTTTTTTATAAATATTAAGATTTTCAATGTTCTAAAAATTATATTTAAAATAGTTCTAACATTGTTAAGTGAAAAAATTGCCATGAGAAAAATATTGTTTGTTTATGCGTATAATGGGGTTTATTCTTATCTAATGATTATAAAATATCATGGATGAATGTAATAATTAATTTATTTAGTATTTAATATATATATTAAATAAATATCACTAACTAATTTTAATTAATTTATTCTATTAGAATAAAACACCTTTGTGGGCATACCATCATTTCTTTTATATTTTATTGGATTTTATATTCACATTCAATTAATTGTTAAAATATAAATTCATCCTATATTTGTATATAATATATATTTTATATGTTTTTTTAATACTATTAATATATAATTATTCAATGGGTAGGTAATATATAATTAATTTAAATAATAATGTTATATTAATATATTATTTTTTCGTAAAACTCAGTGAGGAGTATAATGAATGTCGTTAAATAAAATCATTGTTTCATGTGACCGAAGATAACTATATTGTTAATGAATTAAAAGGAATATCATGTATTGAATTTATTGAAAATAATTCATATATTATATAGAATTGGGATATTATACCCCCTTATTTTCATGGTGTTGTGTGTCATAAACGCTTATGAAAAAAATGTACTTGCATTCGAATTTCATGGAGTTATATTATCCCAATATTAATTAAATTACAACTTAACAATTTCAAGTCATCCTTGATAATAAATACTTTGATATTTACTATTTTTAAATCACTCAATATGGTAAGTGTTCGTAAAACATCCCATATAAAAGATATGATGAGAAATTGAAAGCTCACAGTGTTTAAAAAAACTAGACCCCTATGGAGGAGAACATTATTGGAATGTAGAGATCTATATACAGAGGAAAAGCATAAATTCTTATATAAATTGATGATGCCCATCAGTCCCATAAATTTTATGTGGAATTAAATATTAAGGTCCTAAAATTCGTAAATCTATTTTGATTTAAAAGACCATCTATTGAACAAAAAATATTGTATTAGGACAACATTTTTTCAATAAGATACTTTTCCTATGGTTGATGAATTATATTATTAACCAAGATTATAAATAATTATATTTTCTTGATACATTTAAATTTCTTATGAACAGTTTAAAATTTTTGTTGTTCTTTGATAAAATTATAATTCTTCCATATATCCATGAAATAGATATCCTAAAATTATCCTTAATTGTTTATGAAACAAAGAAATTTACATTAATTTGATCATAAGATAGATTAGAAAAAACATTATTTTACTGTCTAACTATTTCTCAAAATTATTACGTTTAATAAATTAATCTCTAAACCTGAAATGTGACACACTTGTTTGATCATTAAAATTTATTCGTAAAATTAATCGGATAAAATAAATGAGACATTGACTAGGACACCATGTAGGTTAGTGGTTTTTGTAAAACCATTAGCATCCTTCGATCATGGGTTCAATCCCCACAACCTAATATGGTTTGATTTAATAATAACCACATTAATATAATTACACTAAAATTCACATAAATACTTCATACATCATTGAAATAAGTATAATCCGTAAATATATTTCTAACATGGTTTTAAATATACCCTTTTTACGTCAGTACAATGTCTATTTTATTTCAACATTGGTTATTTTTTGGTCTAAGGTTTATCCTAGGCCTTTAATTATAATTATCTTTTAATATCATTCATTAATGGTTGGTAAAGAAAATGAAATTATACAAAATGTTCCCTCTAAGAGTTTCATTGAAGGTACATTGTAAGGCTTGTGGTCATGTACTAGGTTACACTCAATTTAGGCTAGACACACCTTTTTAGAGTTGTTTCCCCTTGGATCATCTATTCAAGATCGACATCTACTTATAGAGTCCGGAAATAGATTTATATCAAATAAACCCACATAATTTATATCTAATTGATACATTAGTATGTTTTTTTATATATATACACAAATTTTACCTAATTTTTTTGTTCTGTATTCTATGTATTCCAAAATATAGTCCTCATGATTATACAAAACATACATTATTACCAACTATAGGGACCGACCCTATATGCAGAAAACTAGCAACCACAACCATTAAATTACCCAAATAATAATGAATCTAATTCTGAAGGACTGATGAGATTTGTAGTTTCGGTAAACCAAAATCCTACATGAGCCTTTTGTTATAAATTAATACACGAAATATGATATATATTTTTCATTATAGGAAAAATTTAATCCTTCTAGTGTATCATTTCATATCATTCTTAATATACTTCATATATTTTCTGGAATGGAAATAAAGTAATTGAGAGATCAAATTCATAGTAATGGTAAAGAATAGCTGAATAAATAATAAATTCATGAGAATAATCAATATGGAAAGGTAAATAATTCAATACAAATATCATGTAATCAATAAATAGAGATGGAGTTCATAAAAAATATATAAATGTTAATATCTTAACACACAATCTTTGTAAAGAAATGGAAAATGAATAATCAATATGGAATGTTAAATGATATAAAACCATGCCATATTTTCAAAAAACTGATAATGAAATTAATCAATTGATTTTTTTCATAGTGAAAATTGAATGGATAATAAAAATGATTAGAAATAATGTAAATTATTAATTTATGAATTCCAAGTTTCCTTGGTAAGTGGTTTCTTTACCAACAATACCTTTCAAAGAGTTTATAACATATTCGGTATAAAACCATTATCTAAGTGTAGCTGACTGATTTTTACATTGAGATTACAAATCCACAAATGGGTTATATATATATGGGCCACAACCATGTCATACATTTAAAAATATTTCCTCATATATCAATTAATCAATTTAATTCCTGGACATTGTGCCTTATTAAATGTCTAAATTGATTAAAAATGGTGATTTATAAATATTTCACCATAAATCAAATAACATACAATGTAATCACTATATGTAAAAATATTATATAGTGGAGGACCTAATAATATCTATGATAAATGATATAAAAAATTAGGGTAACCTCAATGTTGGATGATCCATGGAAATTGAATATTTCCAGGAGACTAACAAAGAAGTCTTGTTTGGTAAATTTAATATTATCCTTGACCAATAGAATCATAAACCGTTCATAGGATGAATATGGATGGATTCAATAAGAAATATCTTTATTGGAGTAAAATAAATGATTTTTAACTGTTTGATGGAAAAACTATTAAAATAACTATTATAAAAAATTGATGAAAATATCTATTTAAATTCGAATAACATATTCAAAAACATTTTATATTAAAATCACTTATGAAAAAAATTATCTAAAAGGTAACCTTTTTAATTTACAATGGAATATTTTATGAAATAATGATGGGTAAATATTTACATGATGTACAAGATAAAATTAGCATTCATTTTGCAATGTAAAAAAGTATGAAGAGTGCATTGTTTAGAAAGAATAAAAAATATTCCATTGATGACAATTTTAAATGAAAAAGTGTAAAATTTGATTTAATTAATATTTTTGTAAAGGAAAGAAAATTATACTTTTTTAGAAATGTGTGTTTTTAGATGAAATCATGTTCTCTAACTAAAGAGGGAAATGATGTCAGACAATCTAATAAATCATTAATAAAATTTGTTCTATAAAAACATTGGAAAATGGTAAAATTAATTAAAAAATATTATGAATTACCATAAGAGAATAAATTTAAATGATTTAATAAATTATTATATGGAAATTTCAATGGAATAAAAATTATGTGTTACCAACCCCGAACAAAATGAGATTGTGACGTAAACACTTAAAAATACCAAAAAATATATTTGAGAATCAATAAATAATTAAAATATATATTTTATAGGAAAAATAATTATTATAGTGTAAATACAACAATATATAAAATAAACTTATTTCACACATAATAATATAATATTAATGACCTTAAGGATGTAATATAACCCAAAGAAATGAAATTAGGTTATGAAAATATTTTCCACTTTGTGTCCTTAATTCAGATCCCATTATTAGAATTAACTGAAATTGATACTAAAAATATAATGAATAATTAATGAATCGTGATATTGCATTAAAAATATTTAGTATGTAATCAATATATATGAAATTAGGTGCACAACAAAAATGTATATCACAAAGAATGTATATTGAGTGGAAGCCCCTTACTAATTAGTGACTTTTTATTCATAACACCATGAAAGAGATAACATCAAATTTAAATTTAAATAAAATAAATATAAAATTATTCAGTATAAAATTTATCAAATGGGGAAGTAGATACATGAAAAACGAAGTATTTTGTTAAAATGGCATATGATTTAGGGAATGAAAATCAATACAATGATTCCTTACATTGTAATTCATTTTAAGGAGAACATCATTTAACATCTTATATAAGGGTTTTATCCATGTAACTAACATATACAATAACCATAACCATATTTATAATATCATATATAATATTCTTATAAAACAATAATAATTTATTGTTAATTATCATTCATTATTTTCACTATTTCTAATGTTAGTGGGCTAGTTTTGCGAGTTTGTGTATACTTGTTATTTTGTAGTTCATATTATATTGATCATGATATAAAAATAAAATGAATTTTAAAATTATTTTATTATCATATAAATAAACTATATATTTCTTTATAATAGTCTATAATATATGGAGATATGAAATGAAATGTGATGTTCCTAGAGATGATAGGTCGTACGTGCTCATGACCACTACATTCATATAAATGTTGTATTTTAAAATATTGGAATGTAATATATATATATATATATCTCATTATATTATAATTAAAATATCATTTTTTTTGTCAAATATTTCACAATAGTTTATTAAAACCATATTTTATACTTTTCATATATAGTTTGAATGATTCACATTGCTTTGAGGAGGTAGCAGTCCAAACATCCACAAACATTGTTACTGTATTCCCACAAAATAGAAAAAATAATACTATTTTATATATATTAAAATAATTACTAATAATATAATTATAATTATCCCATATATCACATATTTATATAAAATTCATTTTTATTCCTAATATGAGATGTTTTAAAAGAAGAATTAACAATCATGATTTAATGAGGCGATAATATTTCCTACTCATGAACGGTAAGTTCATTAACCAGTAGATGGAAGTTTCTATAGGTGTAGGTTGAAAACATAAAATAAAAAAAAATATATTTATATATATTATATTAATTCCATTATATAATCACTGAAAAATAATAAATCATGGGATGGGGAATGAAAATAAAACAACAGATCATGAGGATTGTTGTTACCTCTTCATTGGGTAACTTCTGTTGGTTTTCACCAAAGGGATAAATTGGATGGGTATCTACCCCAGGAGATAACTTTAGAAATATATATTATGGATGTTGAGAGATTATTGTAATGTATTTTGGGGGATAAAAATGGCATGATATGAGTGACTAAGTGGGAGGGGTGAGTGTCTTTTTTTGGACGAGGAGTGGCATTCCGGTAATGTTTTGAAATGAGAATTACTCACATGTTTTTATAATGTCATGGGTATCAAATAATGAAGTAAATTAAATAAATGGTTGTATATGGTATAAGTATGAAAACACAATGGATTTTTAAAAATATATAAGTCATTTTAGTTATTAAGAATACGATTTAGTCCCTTCTTAAGTTAATTTTCCTCTTAATCATTATAAGTAATTGTAATCATATTCTGTAATACTAATAGTAATAAACTAAATATAAATTGTGAGATTATTATAAATTATTCTTATTTATAATTTCAAATCCATTTCTCCAAATTTAAATCACGTTATTAGGAATGATTAATATAAATTTAATCCCATAGATGAAATGAAAAATGGGGTTTTCAAGAAAAAATGTTCAAAATATTACTATAAATTTATATAAGACATCTTAGGGAAATTGATTATAATAATATAAATTTTTTTAATTTATATAAAATATTTCTAATTAATATTAACAACCAATTATAAATATAATTTTCCTTTATAAGTAATTTAGTAGAAAATGAAGTTTGGAATACAAATTCTCTATTTTTCATTATTCATTAATAAAATAAAACATAATACAAAAACATCAGATATTCACTCTAACATAATATTGTTAATTTTCATCCAAAAATTAAGATTATTGTTTTCATATTAATTTCTAAGAAAATAATATGATTGGATTCAAAATAGGTTCTATATTAAAAGGTGAAAAAATTGCCTTTGGAAAAAATGTTTTTTATGCATAAAATTTTGATTGTTATTCTCTTAGTATAGTAAAATATATTAGATGAATGTCAAAAATATGTGTTTGAATATTATATATATATATTAAAATTAATATCACTTACTAATTTTAATTAATTTGGTTTATTATAATAAATAACATTTGATAACATAAAATGAATTCTATTATATTAAAATTTTTTATATTCATTTATAATAAATTTTGGACCATTGAATTCATATTATATTTTTATAAAACATATATTTTATTATTTAATTTATTAGTATTCATAAATTATGAATTAAAATTGTTGTTATATTTATATATTAAATTTAAATGTTTTATTAATATATAATTTTTCGATAAAACTTGGTCTTGCATGTAACACAAGTTATTGAAGAATGTCATTGTTGCATGCAACACAAGCTATATTACTATTGAAGTAATTACAAGAGATTACACAGATAAAATTTATTTAAAATATAAAAAAATATTATAATACCTCCAGATATTATATCCCCTAATATGATTGGTGCTTCATGTCATACACGCTTTGAAATACAGGGTACATATTTTAGGATTTTAGTGTGTTACGATAAATAAGATTTAACATACTAGATATAAGATAAATAAACATAATGAATAAATTTAAATGGGAATTTAGGGGATAAGAAATTTATTTTCATGATGTTAATTTATCTGTAATTATTATGTATTAAATAAATACAATATATTCTGCCATAATGCCACTAACTTGGACACCCACCATCTTGGACACCCCCCACAACCGGACAATCCTCACTCCCCCCCGGACAACCCCCCACCCCAGCCCATCAATAGCACCACCACAATCCCTCAATGATAGACCCGCCACACTCCAAAACCCATCCCCCACTCCCAACCCCCATCCTGGATAGCCCACCCCCAAATCACTTCACGTTAAAATAACCCTCTAAATACATTCCTTTTTTGTACATAATTTTATTTCTATCCAATTATGTTTATGATTTTTTAATATCCTATCTCTTTTTTTATTAACCACTGTACATGTTTGATATTTTTAAAAAAAATCCAATTTATCTTTTTGGCCCTTTGGATGGCCCCCTTACTAATTTTTTCCAAGACTGCAGTCATGTTAGGGAAAAACAGCACATCCACATCATCCATCAGAGCCTTCTTTGTTTCATAGTCGAGGAATTTTTGAATTTAACTATGTTTTTCTATGTAATTGATATATATATATATATATATATGAAAATTTTAGAAAATATGTATAAATTTTTTTCAAGAGGATATGACTCGAATGCTTCTTCCTCTCGCAAGAGAGGCCCTGGTTGTGGCATTTCATCATGGAATTTTGACATGGCCATTGAAGTTTCATTTGATGAGAGATTTCATCCTATGGGATAAACATCCCCTACATTTATCGGTCATCAAGGTCATATCATATGCGACCCACATAAATTTCAATTGACCACACATTACCGTGCTTCGATTCCTTTGGATTCATTAGATCAGCTATGGTTGGATGTTCAGGTAAGAAGACCATTTTAGTTTCCATCCGATGTTTAAAAAATATTAACATATCTGTTTTTCCATAAATAGAATATTCTAAAATTTTTCCCCGATGAGTTCTACTCGGTGTGTAAGGAATTTTTTTTAAGATGTGGAATTATTTTAAAGAAAAAATCAAGAAGGAGCAATGGGTACCAAACATGGGTGCCCCAGACATTATGGATAAAGTCCCGAGAGGTTTTCTCTCAGAATTGTGTTGTGAATTAATTGTATATTGGTCTACTAAGGATATTACATTTAGTATAATTATTTTGGTATATATATTTTCAAGAATGTGTGACATTATATTTGCTTGAAATTTGAATTAATTTAATGTAGGTGGTGTTAGAACACCATTCCGAGAGTCGAGCGTTGTAGGGACTACCTCATATGCTCGAGAATCGTCGCATGTCTCAGATTTGATATGATTTATTTATTATTAATTTTTTAATTTATTATTTATTATGGTTTTGTGTTATATTTTTATATCTTATTGGTGTACAGTTATGTAAGCACGGTGCACCGACTTATAAAATGATAGTGAGGATGAGAACTCATGATCAAAAAGATCCATAGGCTGCAACTATTATAGTAAGTTCTTCTACTAATTACCAATGCATACATGCATCTGTATATAAACATATATATATATATATATATATATATATATATATATATATATATTGGACACGCACAATTTGAAGTTGAGTTAGAACTGCTACAAGAGGACCAACAACAGCTTCTCATACAAAAGCTTGAGATATTCAGTCTCATTCATGGTCATAATGGGCATGGGTATAGTTTGAGCTAAGCAATGGAGATTTCTCGTTCTGTAGTAACATGTGTTGCGGTGGTCGGTCCCACTATTGCTCAGATGAACAAACAACTATCAGATTTTGAGGCACAGTTGCACGCTTTTGAGGAAGTAAATGTGCAATTGATCGTAGAGGATAAAACACTACAGGAATATATGCATCTAGGTGATGGTGCATGGGATCATATGACAGAGGTTTACACTGAATTTATTTTATTTATTTCTATTATTTTATCTGTAAAATTTGTAAAAATTGTAATTTTTGTAGGCCCCTATCATAGCAGAAGGATGTAGCAGGCATGACCACACTTGACGCATCACATTCACGAGGTGTGTATCTTTTATATTTATTATTGAATTAATATTATATATCGATTTAGACTTTAAATATATAATTTTATGAGATTATAAAAATCAATATTTTTAAAAATCAATATTTTTTCTTTACTTATTTTTTATAATGATTTTTGGTCGGCATGTTCTCCCTCCACTTCACTTACTACCTATCATGTTGCGCTAGACCCCATCTCAGTTTTGTATAAATTTATTTTTAGTGTTTTTTATGGTTATAGAGAATAAATTTAGTATATATGGTGAAACTTGGTTGGTCTAGTTCCCTGATATGATTTCTAGTTGTTTTGGCGGTGGCATGTGATGTGTTTTGATATCCATCCTCTTACGGATTTTTTCCATGTTGGTGTTCTTCTGTGGGGGGGGGGGGTCCGAGGTGAGGGGGGAGGGGGTGCACTCTTTGGGGGGGTTTCTGGGGGGTGGGGGATGTCATGGGTGAGTGGGGGGGGGGGGGGGTATGTCCCGGGTGAGTTGGAGGGGGGGGGGGGTTGTCTGGGGTGAGTTGGGGTTGAGGGGTATTGTTGGGGGGAGGGGATGTTCGAGGAGGGGGGGGGGGGGGGTTCTTCTCCATGTGGCGGATGGGGGGGGGGGCTATTCAGGGTGGCAGCCGTCCTTGGTGGAGTCTCTCTCGGGGGAGTTGGGGGAGGGGGAAGGGGATGTTCGGGGGGATGTCTAGGGGTTGGAGGGATTTCTTGGGTGAGTGGGGGGAGTCTGGGGGGGAGTGGGGGCTATCCGAGTGTAAGAGGGCTATCCTGGGGGAGTGGGGGGGGGGGGTTCCGAGGGGAGTGGGTGGGGGGGGGCTATGTAGGGTGTGGGGTAGGGGGATGTTTAGGTTGGTGGTTGTCCTGGGGGGAGTGGGGGCTATCCGGGGGGGGGGGGGGATATCCCGTGGGAGTTTAGGGAGAGTTCTTGACCGGGGGGGGGGGGATGTCCATGGGGGAGCTATTTGAGGGGGGGTGGGGTGGGGTGATCGGGTGTGGGGGGTTGTCGCAAGGGAGTTTTTTGGGGTCTATTTAGGGTAGGGCTGTCCGGGGGGAGTGAGGGAAGGTTTGGGGGGGGGGGGGTTCTGTCTTAGTGGAGATTGGGGGGCACGTGAGGGGCTGTCTGGGGGGGGGGAGTCTGAGGGGGAGTGGGGTTTGTCCGGGTGGGGGGGCTGTCCGGGGTGATTGGGGGGGTGGGGGGGGGGGGGGTTGTCCGGGGTGATTGGGGGGGGGGGTTGTTCTGAGGTGGGGGATGGGGGCCATGTAGGATGTGGAAGTGGGTGTGGTGGGGGAGGATTTAATGGTGGCGCGGTCCAGGGGTGGGGGATGTTTGTGGGGGGGGGGACATAGGAATGTTTTGGGGGGCAGGCATGTGAGGGGCTATCCTGGGGGTGTCTTGGCGGTGGGTGGGATGTCCTGGGTGAGTAAGGGGGATGTTCGGGGGGGGGGGGGGGGATGCCCCGATGTGGTGGGGCTCTCCTAGAGGAGTTGGGGGGGGATTATATGGGTTGAGTGGGGGGGGGGGTGCCGGGGCTGTCTTGGGGGAGTGGGGTGCTACAGGGTGTTGTGATGGGGCTGTCTAGGGGAAAGGGGTTGGAGCTATTCTGTACTAATATTTACTCTATATAGTTCAATGTTCAGCAAACACATCCGAATGGTTAGAACAACATCTTTTCGTACCACCTCATCAAGTAAGAGAAGCATAGTAGGTCCCTACTAGAGTAGAGAATTGATACTAATGGCATAATGTCAAAGCTGACCTAATATCAAAATAGGCCTAATGGGAAATTCTTTAATGGAGACTTATCCAACTGGAAAAATGGCCTAGCTCCCTAATGGCCTAACTCCCCAACTCCCTAACAGCCTAACGACCTAATGGACAATTTCTCAAATGGGATACTATCCTAATGACATATTATACAATTGGCCTAATGACCACATAGCCAAATTCCATATTATACAGATGGCCTAATGGCCAATTTTGTAAATGGAGACTTTCCCAATTGTCCAATTTCACAAATTCTCAAAAGACCAAACACCCTCGTTCCCTAATTCCCTAACTCCATAACAAGCTATCTTCCTAATGGTGCAACAACCCCACAACATCTCAACGGCCGAACGACTAACCAATCAAACAATGACCCAACAACCGAATGAGGGCCCAATGATCGAACAATGTCCCAACGGCTGAACAATGTCCCAACAGCCGAACAACATCCCAATAGACTAACAACGACCATACAACAACCTAACATCTTCCTAACAGTGACTTAAAATTGTCCTAATAGATGAACGATGTCCCAATAGCCGAACAAAGACCCAATGGCCGAACAAAAGCCCAATAGGCGAACAATGGCACAACAGGCTAACAATGGAATAACAATGACTTAAAATCAGCCAAACAATGTCCCAACGACCTAACAACAGCCCAACGACCTAAAAACCTCCCAACAGCCGAACAACCTAATGGACTAATATCTTAATTACCTAATGAGCTATTTTCATAATGACCTATAAGGCTATTTTCCTAATAGAACAGTAGCCTATTGGCCTAATGACCAAATGGACCACAAGAATAATACTGTATTGACCTAAATACCTATTGGCTAAATAGACAATTAGAAAAATTGAGGCTGGCCAATTGGCCAAATTCTCGAATGTCATAATGACCTAACTACCCAATTTAATTATTATATATATATATATTTATAAACTGAATAAATATTTTCATTTTTCATTTTTTTTGTTTAGTTTTTTATTATTTATTTTATAGTTGGTTTATTGAAGTATAATATTGGAATGTATTGGAGCTATTTGGATCACTAGATATGAAGGTGTATGTATGTTATTTTTTGTGGATCCTGGTATTTCTCCTATTTCGAATTGATTTTTTCTCAGATATTCATCTTTTTATACTATTTTCTACTGATTGAGAAGTGGCTCTATAATATTTTTTAAACAATTTCCCAGGTTAGCGACTGCCGTTGGCAGTTGCTAATGAGTCCAGTTGTTCCATGGACCCAACGATGGCCAACAGTGGTCGCTATAGGCCTTTTTCACTTTATCTACAGCGACCTCCATTGGGGGTTTCTATAGCTCGGCCTAATAGTGACCACAGTTCATCGAAGATTTAGGTCACCTACAATGATTTTCAAGGGAGGAAGCTTTGTCCGTAATGTGATGGGCCTAATGTGACCACAAATGGGGGATGGCTGATAGAGGGCACGCGAGGGGTTATCTGGGGGGATGTCTGGGGGGTGGGGGGCTGCCCGGGCTAAGTGGGGGAGGAGGGATTTCAGGGGGGATTGGGGGCTTTCCGAGTTAGCGAGGTGCTTTCCGAGGGGGGGAGTGGGGGCTGTCCAAGTGTGGGGAGGCTATCCCGGGGGAGTTTGGGGGAGGGGTTGGTTGTCCCGGGGGTAATTTGAAGGCCTATAAGGGGTGAGTGGGGGGAGGATGTTTGGGGAGAGTATTTTTGGGGGGTGGGGGTGGGGTGGTGGGGTTGTTAAGGGGGTGAGTGGGCGGTGGTTGGGGGATGTCTGGGGGTGAGTGCGGGGGCTGTAGGCCATTAAGAAGGGGGATGTCCAAGTGGTGGGGGTGGTGGGGATTTTTAGTACTGATCTTTACTCTATATAGATCAATGTCGAGCAAACATAGTCGAATAGTTTTTTAATCATCTTTTCATACCACCTCATCGCATACGAGCTATGCAGTAGGTATATGCTAGAGTAGAGTACTGATTCTAATGGCCTAATGTCAAAATTGACATAATGTAAAAATTGGCTGAATGGCCAATTGATTAAATGGAGACATTGCCTATTGGCTAAATTGCATAACGCCCAAATATCCAAACTCCTTAACGCCCTAACGGCCTAACAACCAAAAGGACAATTGGTCATATGGACTACTATCCTAATTACCTAATGTCCTATTATCCTAATGACATATTAACCTATTGGACTATTGACCACATAGCCTAATTCTATGTTAGGATGTTGGCCTAATGGCCAATTGGATAAATGGAGACTTGGAAAATTTTCCAAATTCACAAATACTAAAAAGACCAAACACTCTCATTCCCTAAAACCCTAATTACCTAACTCTATACTGACCTAACTGCCTAATGGCCCAATGGCACTACAACGTCCCAATGGCCCCAATGGCTCAACAACCGAACAATGGCAAAAGGGTCAAACAATGGCCCAATGGCTGAACAATGTAACAACATCCTAACAACGTCTTAACAATGTCCAAACAACCTCCCAATGTCCTAACAATAGCCCAATGACCTAACTAAGTCCCAATGGCGGAACAACCTAATGGACTAATATCTAAATTACCTAATGTCCTATTGTAATAATGACTAATTAGGCTATTTTACTAATGGAATATTATCCTATTAGTCTAATGAACAAATGGAAAACTGGCATGTTAGCATATTATCCTAATTTCCAATTGGTTAAATGGACAATTGTCTAAATGGAGACTGGCCAATTGGCCAAATTATGAAATGTACTAGTGGTCTAACAACCCTATTTGATTATTGTATATATATTTACTAACAGAAAAAATATTCCCAATTTTCATTTTCTTTGTTTAGTTTTTTATTAGGTATATTACTATAGGATTATCAAAATAGAAGATTGGAATTTATTGGAGCTGTTTAGATCACTGTATATGTAAGAGTATGTATGTATGTTTTTGTTTTTTATGATCATGGTATTTCTGCTGTTTTGAATTGTTTTCTTCTAATTTTTTTGTGTTTATGCAATTTTCTTTAGTTTGATAAGTGGCTCTATAATTGTTTTTCAAACAAATCCTTGGATAGTGACTACCTTTGGCAGTCAAAAATGAGTTGATTTTTTCTGAGGACCCAATGATCGAAAAAACTGGTTTCTGAAGGCCTTTTTCACATTATATATAGCAACCAATATTCAGTTGAGCATTAGGTCACCTACAAAGACTGCCAATGGTGATCGTTGTTGCCTTATAGTGATGGACCTAACATGACTGCCATTGGTGGTCTCTAGGAGGTCTCTAAAAACCAATAGCGACTATCATTGACAATCACTATTGGTCTCATTTCTAGTAGTGAATAAAGATACTCGTATTAGTATTTTAACTAAGGAGGATAAGCCACAAACTCATCAGAGAGTGCTTTATGGTTTACGTAGACCACCCGATCCTCAACTAAATCCTCACACTGAGAGACCAGAACGTAAGGTAGTGACAATGGATTGTGTTCATGAGGCACTACAACATCAAGATTGTCTATAATCTGGAAAAGGTCAACATTGTAGAATATTAACTTAATGGGACGTCTGAGGCATGCCTAGTACGAGATGATTCAGAGCAGTTATTTTCTGTACAATTGACCCAGGTGGAGCAGGACTGTACAATTTTTCTATAGCCGATGGTACTAACTCCTTATCTCCCTGGGCATGTGAAATAGTCCCAATGAGGATACACCATCTTTGATGTTTTGGGTGATCATATCTCCATTGAAGACATACTATATGGATGTTCTCAAGGAGGATATCATGAGAATTTTTTCCTGGGGAAAATAGTTGTTCCAGTTGTGATGTAGGAGGAGGTGATGCATAAGTTACACACACCTCCCTTAGTTGTACATCCTGATATGGGAAAGATGTTCATGGATTTGGATATATAGTTTTGGTAATGTAGCATGATATGATTCATAGATGATTTTATCTCATGGGGCCTCACCTATAAGCGGGTGAATGCAGAGCATTAGGTTCTGGTGGGTTTGTCGATACCTGTTGATATTTTGAGGTGGAAATGTGATGGGATATCCATAGACATAGTCTCAGGTATTCTATGAACAATAAAGTTCCATGAAACCATCTGGGTGATAGCTGACTGACACACAATTACAACACAATTACTTACTATTAGGGAGTAGAGTTCGGAGGAATATTTGGGGCAGTCGTACAAGTAGTAGATTTTCCAACTTCACAGTGTACCCTTGATGACTATCTCTGATAGTGACACATGGTATACACAATAATTTTGGAAAGACCTGGAGATGGAAATAAAAACAAAACATTGAGAGAGGACTAAATTTATCTATCGAATGAATAGGAGAACTGAGGGCACTATCTAATTACTAGATGACATGATGTGGGATGCATGCGGGATTATTGCTGGATCTACGAGTATCACTTTCCTTTGGTATATATAGCATAAAAAATTGATAATACACTACTAATGGAATTCCACCTTTTGAAACCTTATATGAGAGACCCTTCAGGTCACATTTGTGCTGGATGGTGGTTAGGGAGTCATCCCTCAAGGACCTATAGTTGGTATTGGTGATGATAGATAATGTTCAAGTCATCAATGAATAGGTGAAGAAGTGAGAAAGTAGGAATAAAATATTCAAATATCACTATTGTAGGACCATGGAGTTCAATAAGGTATACCAGGTCTTCTGGATAGTCTCCCCGTGATGCAGAATGAGAAGGTTTAGTTGGGGAGGCAAGCTATCACCACAATCCATCAGGACTTTTAAGATCATACATAGGGATGGCGAGGCTTCCAACTCCCTTTACCAAACCCCATAGTTGGAGCGGGTGCACGAAGTCTTTCAAATGTCTTAGATGAGTAGATACTTTCATGATCTTATAAAAACCAATGACTGGGGATAGTAAGACATTGAGGATGGATCCACTTTGTAAAGCACCCAGTGGGGATCGAGGATCAATAAGACTGGACCTTATGTAGACAGACCATACCCTTGGTTCTCATACTATGGAAGCATGAAAATGTGCGCGAGAGGTCATGGGAATAGGAGAGACAAATTTATGCTTAGTATCTCATGTTATTTACCTAGTATTTTTGAGGGAAGAAAATATTGAAGAAGTGAATGACGTAGAGACCTAGTTTATTCCTTGTATGATTTTTAAAAATAAATATATATATTTATAGATATTGGTGCTGAGACTGAATGTGATTTAGAGGCTCGGTGTGCCCGAAATTAATTTTATAAAAATACTGAGTATAGTTTATAATATACATGTGATGGATAAGGGATAACTCTCAAATTGATGTTTGAATTAGAAATCTGAGGCATATTTGAGTCTATAATATAGTGATTACCCTTGGAGAGACCTAACATTGAATTAAATTAATTTATTTTGGATTTTGTTTCAAATAATATTTGAATATGGAATCAAATTGAAAATCTAAGACCAGTGTTTTGTTTATAATTTGGTGTTTTACCTATGTCCATCCTAATGTGAGAGGGCGCGAGATGTTCGGATCCCATGACCATTGGAAGGTTTGTTTATGTTGATACCCTGGACCAAATTACAAATACTAAATAGGTGATTATGGGTTCATAATTAGTGTATCCTCATAATCCTCCCACCATCAACAACATTTTCTACTCATCTCCTCCCTTCGGTGATTCAATGACGAATATTCAATGGTTCACAATGATCAATGGAGGACATGTTCTTTGATAATGAACATAAAGAATTGAGGTCAGAATATTTCCATTGAATTCTATATCTAGTATTTCAATTCATGAATTATAATTGATTCATCATCGATTTCACTACTTTGAAGAACAATTTCAATGGCCAAACTTACATGATCATCGATCGATCAATCTTCTTTCCTCCGTTCTTCATGGGTTCATCGTCGTTAAATTTTGGACATGTCAATACAATAATGGATCAATAATAGGGAATAAAATTTTTTAGTTATCTATCCAAGGATACCATATTTACATTCATCTCAATTTTTAGGTAATCAGTGGAGGCATGGTTGTCAGGAGAAGGGATGACCAGTGAGGAGGAATTTACTGAAGGTAATCCATGGGATATAAGAGGAGCCACAAGATGACAGAGGTTCCATGTGGTTTGAACTAGGAGGAAAAAGGTATCCAGGAAATGTGGTGGTATTTTAAATTGACGGTAGCTGGATAAGGAATGCAGTGTAAAACCACATTGATGGGTGAAAATGTGGATAGTTGGGCTTGGTAGGTTGGACTGAGGCAGTCCAAATGAGTCTGGATGAGGTAGTCCATACCGAGGCAGACCCTAGATAGATCATGGTTTGACCTAGGGGGATTTGTGTTAAACATGACCACAGTTGATGACAAGGCCATGTATGCTCGAGCTTCTATGGGTCTAGTGATGACATCCTGTCATTGAAAGTTGAATGATATGGTGCAATGTGTAGCAGTGGTAGCCCGAGCTTCCAAAAGAGCCCAATTAATGTGCCTTATTTAGTAACAATATCCTATTTATGAGAGTGGTATTTTGAGTCCATTTTGGGTACAAAAATTTCCTTAATGAGATGTAGGCCCCATTCAGGCATGTTACGGTGATAATTCCCATTTTCGCCAATTACCTAATTCAAGAAAGTGAATAGCCTACCCTACTTGTTTTCGACCTAGATCACGATGGTGAACTCTAATGGGGATTTCACATAATTATGTGTGGTGATCTGATAATGAATCATTTTTAGGAAGTGTTAGATGATAGCAGTGGTCCGAAAATGATTTTTGAGATTTTCGAGAGGAACCACACTGACGCACTGGGGTGCAGATCCTCGACGATATCCGAGTTGAATCCCATATTGGAATGTGTATAGGTCCTCTATAATTACATATAACATGAAACCAACTTCTCTGTAGGGTGTGGGTCTACAATGACCTATAGTGGAACCCCCTTGTGATACCAAGGCTAATGCTGTCAACCATTTTAGTGGTACCGCCATCATGCAAGAGGGCATGATACCTATATGGATAATTTTAAAGAGGAACCCCCCTTGGTGGAATAGGGAGTGGTTCATATACTTCCTGATTTAACCATCAAACAAAAGATTAGTGGTGAGGTATGATTTTATGTGTCCTTGGACTCTGGAGAAACAATGATTCTTTCCCCATTAAGAAGAATTCCTATGATGTGACTTAAAATTGTGCTGGTGAGTAAGTGCTACCAAAAGTAGGTAGTATCAAGGTGTGGTGATTGATCCGAATTAACATGCATGTTTATGGAAGATGTGTTGGATGATAAGAATTGTTTATTTTTACTACCAGAACTATTGGATACTCTTCTTCTAGGGATGAGTTTTGATATGGAGATCTCATTACTTTCACTTTTGGGTTCCTTTTGATTAATAACAAATAAAAATTGTTTTAGTACCTACTCCTTGGTTTTTTATTAACCCCCTTTTAGGATATACAAATATTCTTATATAATTATACACGATTTTTGTTCCTAGATTCTCATCATTGCATGATTTTTCTCTCCAACTATAAGTAGTAAATACTCAACGGGAATTTCATCTTGTCACTATTTCTAGATCCTTTTTTTGTATGACTGTACTTCACTTTCTTATTGGGTTGAGGTATAATCTTTCACTGTATTCTGTTCTATCTATTTTATTTTTGTTCAATTATATCTCTTACTAATCCCCTTTAGCATTAGGGGTGTCCTACTGGGTACATTAATACTCACCCATACATGGGCCTTCCCTACACAAATCAAGCCTTATGCAGATGACATGCTTGTTGATCGAGAAATTAGAGAAGTGTAGAGATATATGTTCTAAGACCACGCACAGTGGTTAGAGATTGGGATCCTAGAGCTGGGATATCTCAGCTATTTTAATTATTAGTTTATGTCTGGTTTGGAAACATTTCTAGTAGGGCATTTAATTTGATCCTTTACATTTCAGTTCACATTATCTTTCTTATATTTTTTAGGGCTCCATGCAAGTATGGTTTATTTAGATAAGTGTTTCATCTTTTACTCTATTCCCCTAACACTTTTTCATTTATTTTTATTTATGTGTGAGTATAGGTACTCAAGAAAAGTTCTCCCTATGTTTTTTTCCACTTCAAATCTTATCGTTACCCCTGGTCTGCAAAGGTGGGCTTCGGGTAGTTGCAGCCATAGCCCCAACATGGGTCAGTTTCTGAAGTATTCACTGATTATTGAGCCTTTATATTGGGAAAAAATTCTAATTATTCATCTCATATTTAATAGTGACATTATAAAGGTTATGTTACACTCAAAAGACCAACCTAGATCCCATTAGATAAGATCAAAAGGAGATGTTTGAGAGAAGAGGTAATCCCCTTAATTGTTCAATTTATTTAATATTAATATTTACATAATAAGATTCAATGGAATTTTTCATAAAATAAAAAATTTATTTTCATAAATATTCTATAATTTTACAATGATTAAAAAAACACCATTATACACCCTCTTTAACATCAAATGAAAAGTGGGAGTACCAGTCATGCAATTGTATGACATATAATTTCCACATAGTGGTACAATTTATTTATCATCATCATATTTTAATGATGGGTATAATATTATTTTTAGTTTAAATAGACAATATATTTTAAAAAATTATTTTTATATAATGTTAATATCATGTATACATACTTACCATCTAATCATCTGTGAAATGATAATGTTGTTTGTTTGTAAATGTGGATTACCACCTCCCTAGAGAGATACGATTTGTTTTTAATTTCTAATTTTATCATACAAAAATGAGGAAATAATTTATGAATGTATATGTAATATAATATATAAAAGTTATCCTATATATGATAATAAATATATACTTTTATTTTGGTCCATCTGTCAAAAAACGAAAACGTTCATGTGTACGTAATTTCTATAGTGTCAATGATTAACATAATTTATTTTCCTATCACTGAAATTTATGGATTACTATAAACAATTATATAATGAATATAATTTATTTAATATCACTATTAATATTATTTATGTTATGGATCTAAACTATATTTTTAATTACAAAAACTACTGAACATAATCACAAAAAATAAATGAAACAATTATGACACAGAAATGAAATTTATAAATAAGAATTTTTGAAAAAAGATAGTGTTGAAATGTAATAATGGGGTAATAGAAGATATTTAATGAATGAAAATAACATTGTTAAATAAATAATTCTAAAATTAATCTATATGGGGTTGGAGTACTTTCTATGGATGGGAAGCTCGAGGTATGTGATTTCTAGTCTATCTATTATTTTTCGGAGACATAAGGAAAACTCAATACTTATTTATTTTTTGTGGTCTATATACTATCTCATTTATTTTTTATATAATGAATATAACTATTCATAGAATATTTAAATATTAGTTTTATTTTATTATTTAATGTCTATCATGATTCAAATGTTATGAATGTTGTGAGTGTTTTATGTTATAATATTATTGTTTCTCAATATTTTTTATAATTAAGTAATAATGATGAAATATTTTGAAAACAATATCATAATAGTCTTGATTTATATTATAATATTGTTATATGTAGAAAAATTATATTTTTCATTTATTTTTCAAAACATTATTCCAAAAGAGACATAAAATATATTTTTTAAGGAAAGGAAGAATTTATCTTCCTCTTCGGTCAAAAAACCTTTTCAATCCTTATCTATATCATCTATAAATATTTTAAAGAATGTTTTTAAAATACTCCTATGTTTTCTGATGTTTTTTTACAAAATTTATAATATTTACAATATATTTTAAAAGGAATCTATTTATTATTTTATAAATGATGAAATTTTTGACTTTTCCAACAATATTATGGAAGGAATATTATTTAAAATATAAGAAAATAACATCTATTCCATCCATAATCACTAATATTTTTTTAATATTAAATTAAAATAATTTAATGTTTGTTCAAAATGAATTCGTTTTATTTATAAGTGCACATATTTTTTTAAAATAAGCTATTTCGAAATGGAATTGTTATTTTTATCACGGTTGTTTTAATAAAATTTTAATGGTATTTATATTCATAAAAGATAAAAAAATTATATTTAATTTATGATTTTCAAGTAATACTCTTCAATGATGCATTAAAAATTTATTTTATAGAGGTGTTATGATTTTTAATTAATGATTTTTAGAAAAATTATTTTTTATAGGTAATATAATGATGGAATGGTTGCAAATAATTTTAATTTTCCTTGGGTTATACAATGAAGAAATGTTTATAAAAACAATTTATTTTCATGATTTTCGATATGATGATTTATTTATGAGCATGTGGCCCACATATGTATGATTTTTTATTATATGACTGGTGGGACTTATATCTCCTACCAATGCATTGGTTAAAGAATGGTATCTCATGAGGTAAATACTAAGAGGATTTGGAGTGATCCTAGTTAATTTTGGTAAATGTTATTCTTTGATTGTCCTGGTAGTGAACCTTGAATACTACCATGGATTTTGGAATAAAATCATTTCCATATAGAAAATATCTCCGACAACTAATGGAACAATTTTTTTAGATTATCTATTTTCCAATATACTATGTGTTAAGTCAATGTTTCTCTCATAGACCATTTCATTTGATTCATCCATTATTCACGTCTTATGATCTAATAATATTTATTTAATGTCCTATAATTAAGTTATATGATATGTACAGAATGTTTTTAAAATTTTAATATAATGTTCGCATAACCTTGTTCTCATGTTATGAATATATAATCATTTACATATTCCTTTTATACCCTTTCTCGGAATTTGAGATCATCATTTCTTATGTTTCATTTTTGTATATTACGAAGAATGGTATTAGGCATGTTATTCTAAATAAGGGTTCTAATTATGAATTAAATAATATGGGACTATATAGATATTTATTAAAAAAAATTATGTTTCCATGTTTCCAAAATGAATAAAATAATAAAATTATTGTATATATTAGTATGGAATGTAATGAATTTTAATTTATTTGTTTGTAGTATTTATTTGTTAATGTCTAGGTCACAATAGCTTGTATTTTTGATGGTTTTAGTTAATATTGGGAAACATCTAAGAGTAAACATTATTGAGAACCATATATATAAGTTTATGTATAAGATAAAATACACATTTTTTTTTGTAATGATCGTGAATACCCAAGGTTAAACCTATGGTATAAATATATAACATTTAATGATTTAGACATACAAAAAATTATTTCCCATAATTATGTGATTTTATAAAAATTATAGTTTCTTATGTTGTTTTTTTGGTCTCATTCAATGGATGGAACCTATAAAAATCATTGTTGTATTGAACTTTATGGTTAATTTAATGCCTATTTTTACGAGGAACCAATTTAATTAAGATATATAACAAACAACCTTTTAACTATTTCAATACCATTATTCCATTATTTAACTGAATATATCATATTAGGTTAGTTTCTTTACCCCGATAATAATATAAATATTGAATATCATAAAGACCTTCATGAATGAAAATTCAACTCCATCATGTCTAGAATTTGGGCAGTTTGATCAAATGATTGTATCATTGGAATGAGAATATTTTTATGGGTGTGGAATAGGAAAAATTTATTTATGTTCTAATGAAAAAAATGAATATATTGGTTACCACAATATATGAGAAGAATGTTATCCCTAATGTATCCTTGATGGTTCATGGTTTTAAATGTGTAATGTATAGGAATTATGAAACTAGATTTTCAGGGAGGAATTATTGAGAAGATAATTATAATGGTTTTACAAGTAATATCTTTACAAATGATGCTAAAGATACAATGAATGCAATATGAAAGGGTTGTGTTGTTCAAATTGTATTACTTTTCTTTCTTTTATTTTTTTTTAAAATGTTGGGGCCGAAGCCTCAATTTATTATATAAAGAAAAGACCACTTTATACTAGGTAGAGGGAGACCCATTACATATCCCGAAATCCCAAGTCCAAGTACCTAAAAACAAGGCTTGAGAGCCCAATTTTTGGCCCATTTTTTCCTTTGAGGAGTTAAAAACTAATTTTGATTCATATTAATAACCAAGAAAATTGATTTACTAGTAACATGATTTATTTGGAGAACACATTATTAAGGGAAATATAAATCTTATATCTGATTGATGTTGAGTTAATAATGATTAATCTGGATAAATATACTTTTTAAATTGATAGTATTAGTAATATTAAATTTTTTTATTTAATAAAATGAGATTTAGGTCATATTTGATTATTTTTATTTCATTTTACTATATTTGGAATATATTCACCACTAATAACATATTTAAGGAATACATATTCTATACATTTTCAAATCATATATGATTTTATTTGAGGTTATTGGAATTTTATGGATATAATCTTGGGTTTATATGTTTAAATTTCATTATTTGTTTAATGGTATCTTCAATACAATTTAATGTTCTTAGTTTTTGGATTTAGAAGTGATTTCAAACTTTTATATGGTTTTAAGTGGAATAATCTATTAAGGATTAAACACCCATTTCTATTGGTAAATTATTATATGTTTTTTGGTTATTAACTAGTGGATAGAGATATATAGATAATAATAATTTTTGAAAAGTGATTCATTGATAAGGTAATATTTTATGAGATATTAATTTTCAAGTAAAATATTAAATTTCAGGTTAGTATCAAACTTTTATTCATGAATTTTTCATGATGTTCAATATGTTAACATATTAGATAGTAATTTATCTTCTTCATTAATAATATTTTGGAGTTGTGTCTTTGGGTTATGTATTTGTAACACTTATGATTAAAAAGTAATCTAACATGAATTTTCATTTTGGAATAATGAAATTAATATTTAGAAGATGTATGTATATGGGAATTAAATAGCCATTGATAACACAGAATTATTTAATGGTGGGATTATTGTGTTATCTATGGATGTAGATTTATATATTAAAATGTTATAACCGAAACCACTTTTGACATTTGGTAATAAAATACAATGTTTATTAATTTTGATAATTTTATTCTCCTAACAGTTTTTCTTTTGTAATTCCTTAAGATTTATTGAATATCATGGTATATATTTTTATATACTAGAAGTAGATTTTATTATTATAGGAATATATAAATTAATCTTAAATACAAATTTTTTGGAGAAAAAAATGAGATTTTTGTGGAATGTGATTGAAGGATGAAAATATTCTTTTAATGTTACATTGTGATATTCTAAAGTAAGAACATTATATTTGAGAGCATTTATATCCAAAACACCAACCAGATAATAAAATATAATATCTATATACATTAATATATATTTAATATTTTAAATAAATTTAATATATTCTATATAACTAAATACAAATAATAATATAGAAGCATTCATTGAACAAAAAATGAGTTTTTATGAAAGCTTAAGTTACACGTAAGGCATAGTTTTACTGAACAACAATATATTTTTAAAATAATTATTTTATATAAAAAAATATAACCAATGTGTTAAAATAGTGGTATTAAATTTATTATCTGACTTAAGATAAGTTATGGTTTATAATAATATGAAATTAATTGACTCGGTTACCAATTAATTAAAAAATTAATATTAGTTCCACTTCAATATAAAAGAAAGGTTTTTATACTTACTAATGTGATTATCATAATAAAATAAATAAATTATTATTACTAAATGAGTTTAATTAAAAACATATATATATTATTCAATCAAATATTTTTCATATTCATTCAATTGTTTTTATAATCACATGCTAGAATAAATTTAGAATCATGCTTTAAAATTCAATTTTCTTAAAAGTCAATTTTACTTCCATTAGATGGAGAACCAATTTTAAATCCATTTTTTTGAAATTTAATAAATTTAATATGAAAAAAATAAACATAATATTTTAAATATAAACGTAAAAATTAGTTTATGGTGAATATTTGGAACTATTCTATGAGGTTTCATTTTTAAGGAATAATTAAACTTACTGAATTATAATTCCAAACAACATTGTGTATAATTTATTGATAAGGTAAAATTAAATATTTCTTTTGTTTTTGATGTAATAAATTGGTCAATTTTATATCAATTAATAATATTAATGTTGTAGTATGAAATTAATCCGTGAAATTGAGTATAAAAAGTGATAAAACTTTTGGACATTTCACTTTTGAATCCGCTTTCTTCTCCCATATGTGGGGTTCAATTTAAATTAATTTTGACAAATTTTTTATTGGAATATGAAAAAATGATACCATATTATGATTCTGAATAAATTATAATTTCTAATTATTTTTTATTAGTCATTGAAAAATTATATTACAAAAAGTAATTAAAAATAATTACATTGATTTAGTGAAAAATTCGCTTAATAAGGGACAAAATCATAATCTTATGTGGTTCAATGCTCTAGAAACTTATTAAAAATAAATTAGAAGGCCATATTTACACACTATAATCCTATTTATCATTATTTTAGCATAATTTGATTAAATTGGAATTGTAATAATGTGGTTGAAATTCCATTTTAAAATGTTTAAAAGAATGCAACTCACCATCCACTATACAAGGGATTCACCCTTTCCACTTATTCAAACCACTGAATAACTTTTTATTATACCAAAACAAGAACTATTAATGTCAAAAAATACCTCACCTAATTATATAATCGTCAACTATGGTATAAATCCATCCAAGGAAGTCTTTTTGTATAAACCAAAAGGAGTATCCGGAAAATAAGGTAACATTTTCCAATGACCCCATTCATTTTATTTCTTTATACTCCACAAAAATATTGTTATTAAATTATTATATAATCAAAAATATCCAAAAATAATTAATTTTTTTTATAGTTTTATACCTAAACCTACAAACAGTTCCATCAAATGGGTAAAGAACCTACGATTCGGGTACAAAGAACTATTGCCTCGCCAGACGAGGTCATCCATTTATCATTTACCACATATCATGGTTGGTAATTATGATGTATTTTTTTTAAAATTAAATATATGATATATATTTTCTATTGATACTTTTTATATTTTTATATAACATATACATTCATTATTTATATTTCATGTAGTTACAATAACATCATTTGTTGAATTGTTCACTACTACCTCCTCTAAGTGATGTGATTCATTCATGCTATACATAAAGTGTCCAAAGAAAAATTTAAATAAAAATATTTAAAATATATTAAATAAATATTATAAATTAACTAAAATATATATTCATATTTATCATTTACATTTCTTTATTTTAAATACGGTAAAAAATGAAAGTAGCGTTTATGAGTATGCAAGACCTTCCCTCCATAAGAACAATACATTTCATTTCCTATCTCCATAGTTTATGGATTATTCTAAATATATATATAACACACACACACACAGATATATATATATATATATATTATTTTCATCATGGTTTAAATTTTCTATATTTTTATATCATGATCTATGTAATAGGAATAACATGTTATAAGTAAAAACATACTAAAAAATCTCGGCATTTGAAATGCGAAATAGTGAAATTAATGAATGACTGTTAACAAAGGGTAATGTGATATTATAATAAGAATATATATGATATTATAAATTTAATTATGGTTATGGAATAAGTTATAAATATTTTTAAAACCATTATATATGAGATTAAAATACTTTCACCCCAAAGGAAATAGAAGGTAGTGGATTCGTGTCTCAATTTTGTGTTTTTGAGGAATATATCATAATAACAACTATTTTATTTTGTGTGGTGTATTTAATACTAATTTTGATATATTAAATAATTAATTTTATTATATTCATGGAATATTTAATTTATATTTTAATTATTTAGTCATTGGAATTTTTAACTTAAAATTACCAAGTGATAATGAAGTTTAATTACACATTAAAAATTTTCAATGGTTTGTATTACTCAATCATTGTTCTTAATATTTTTAAGAATATGTGTGTAATAAATTTTTACTATCTATAGTTTTATTTTAACTTCATTTATGAGTATTTAAAAATAAAACACCTAATTTATTCATTAATTGATTCTAACGTTAATGTTATTATCTTATCAATGGTTCCCAGGGAAATTCCATTTTGTTTGGGATGTTTACACATGAATTTAAATTAAAGAGAATTAATTGATAATTATTCAATAAATAAATTAATATTCTTGTACATTGGTAATTAATGAGCATTTATATGATGTATTTAAAGTTTTTCACTCTTTAGTGCTCAAATGTTTTTTCAAAATGTTTTTATGAATGCCCAAAATTATTTCTATATTCAGTAAGAGATGCCACTTTCATCAGAAATCCCTATTTTATAAAAAGGTTTTAAAAAATGTAGTTAACCATTAAAAATATATTTATTGAATAGAGTTTTAGCCTATTTTTCTTTTATAATTATATTCAAATTAATCTTCTTCTTTCTTTCTAGGCAAGGTACGTACATTTTTACCATGGAAAAAATGTTAATTTTACCTTTTATGTCATGTAGGTATTTAAGCACCATCATTTATTAAAATATTCATTTGATGTATAAATTGATTATTTTTATAGGAATTTATTTTAAAAAATAATTCAATGAAAATGATTTTCCAATTTTTTTTGAAAAATTGAATGTATACTTTCATGAAGAATGTTTTTAAACGAAATTGTTATAGCATTTCTTTTCATCAATGAAAAAACCCATTTATCATTACTCCATATGCGATATGTTTTATTAATAAAATCCATATTCTTAATATTGAGACTTTAGGAATTTTTTATAAAATTTAAGTATTGACATCGACTTCCATGATTTCATTTTTAGTCCATTCGAAATATTCAAATTCTTTAGATCGTTTAACATTTAATTTACAATAAATATCAATATAAATTTTCATCAATATGATTATTTACTAAACTGTATAAATTGTTTACTTGTATTGTGTAATTTAAATTTATTTTCATAACTGGGAAAATGAATATATATTAGAATCTTTTACACACTACATATATTTGATATGGAACATTATTCATGAATAAAATATATTATTTTTCATATGAGGAATGAATTTGATAGGTAAGGCTTGTGTGGGGCCTTGTTTTAGATATCAAATCTATGTGTCGGTAGTCTCATGGGATGAATATGTTGTTTTACCTTAGATAATGGGGTTCTCATCTAGTATTTTGTAAACTGTCTTAAGATTGTTCATATTAGAGAAGGTACCATGTACCTAGAAAAATGTTCAATTAGATTCATTTATTTTTATCCATGATATTTTACCTATGATAAAATATTTGGATTCATTTAATTCACAATTGTTTGAATAAATGGGATTGTTTTATGTTATTAATATTAATATATTGATTATTACTTATATAGTTTTGTACCTGGAATGTGTGTTTTGTTATTACCATAGAGCATTGATTATTCATAGAGATTCGTTATTTCTTCTACTACACCTACCAGTTACATGGAATTTTTTATCATAATTTTTTTTATTCCATTCCATAGAAATCTTAGAAGTGTACCAATATATAATTTTAAGTATGTAGTAGATGGAATAAGGTGATTATCCATGAACGAAAATAATATGTTTTAATTTTTGTATTAATTCATATTAAAAGACTCATGTATGTATCTGGTTTACTAAGATTACTAAACTATTTGATCATTTGATATTTGATTTCCTGTAATAATTACATTGTAAAGTTAGTACACATCAGCTCTGGGATTACTAGTTTGGGGTCACTAAAGTAGGTAATAAAGGATGTTTAGTAGAAACCTTAGAAACTAAGTTTAAAAAACATATATTGGGGAACATAACACTATTGTATAATTTGATAATAATTATAGGGGTCATACTAGAATTTTGGTATGGTATAGATTATTTGTGTCTTCCCAGAAATACATTAATTCCTATATACTACAAGTGCATGTGGTTCTTGAACAAATTTATCTAGGGTTAACCAATTTGAAATGGTGCATCATGCCTGACTCAAGTGTAATCTGGTACATGAAAATAGTACTTAAAATGGGCCTAGTTTGAAACTCTTATGAGATATGTTACAACCCAATAATATAAGAATATATTTAATATTTCATGGATGAAAAACTGAGTCTCTACAAAACATAATTTTATTTTAACCTAACCAATACACATAACTATTTTTATTCTGTAAATTGAATTTTGAAAAAATGACATACATGGTTGCGTTGAGCAAGATATGTAGAGTATGATAAAATCTACATTGTGTTTTGATGAATATTGAAATACCATTATGCATTGTAACATACCCTTATGAATAGTACTATTACTCGTATGAATAGTAATGAACAGAAAATAAGCCAAAAAAAACATCACCCATGAATTTTTCAATACAATTTAGACTTCTTATAAGTTACAAAATGATCATAGTATAAGTGTTGTTATTTTTAGCTGATAAATATTTTAATTTAATTCTCAGGGTTAATTTAATAATTTAAAATAGAAATTTATTTTCATAAATGTAATAATTTTTTTTTATTTTATTGTCTTATGTTTATTGGTGAATTTTACAAGACCTTGATTATTTTTCAGATTTGTTAAAAAATGAGTTATAGTTATAAAGTTTTTTTTATTTAATTATAATTTTATATACAAATTAAATTAAAAGTATTTTTAAAATTATTTTCAAGAAATGAATTTAATGTTTTTAATTCTACAGGTCAAAAAATGGTTGTGGTGATGTTTTTGGATTATTCTAAAATACATGAATTTTTTGTGAATAGAAAAATACAGTTTTTAGTTTTTGATATGTTTAATGACAACATAATGATATAATAATTAATATAAAATTATGGTCGACTTTTATACATTAAAATATGATATAAGGTGTCCTCGTTAGCCAATACCATGTCCATATACCATGGAAAATCCCATATTTTTGCAAAAACTACTCAAGAGGTGTACTTTAGAATTAATAAACAACTCCCTCTCTTTTACAGTCAATACCAACCAATTAATCATTTTTCATTCATTTAAAATTCATAATACAAGAATATCTAGTAGTTTTAACTCCATAGCAGTCCTCCATAGGTGTACTCATCCAAAAATATCCAAACATTCATGTTTGAGGCGATTCTCTACAAGGTAAGAGAATATACCACCCTTTCTTTTTGAAGTACCATTTTTATATTATTCTCATTTAATTTAAATTGAATTATATGGTGATATTTCATTAAATATCCCTATTACAGTCCATATTATGTAATAATGATTAGATACACATTTTTACCTCATGAAAACATTTTCTGAATTTTTATGTGACTTCATTAGGCTATCAAATTTTTGTAATAGATTCCTCAACATTTCTTTTATTTTTATGATTCATTGTTTTCATTTCTATAATAATATCATTTCATCCAACTGTTAGGATAACATCTGTAATGTAAATTTAATATAAAATTTTTATTGAAAATTTTATCATTCATCGTCATCACTTTGTTTCCCTTCTTTTATATTTGAAATGAAAACACCATCCTAGATGTGCTAATTTATCACAATCAAGGACGACAGGTTTTCAATTTTTTTACCATCATAAATTCTAGTCATGAAAACATTTTTATGGTTTTAGAATAATATAACATATGTATTATAACTTATTTAAGGTTCTGGAATCTGTTATTACTCATAATTTTAATATATTAATCAAAATGATATCATTGTTATCAAAATCATCCAATTAACCTAATCATTTATCATTAATGTTTCGTAAAATTAGTTTCCTTCACTCTAAGGAAAAAATGAAATTTATAACCATGTAATATTATTTATATTAAAAAATAACATAGAACATGTATTCTCGATATCCATTGTCATCTTACAAGTATATTCTTACATGTATATAAATCACATGATCTTGAATATGTAGGAAGAAGACACTCCCTAACAGTATAATTGATCCTCTTAAAACCATAAAAAATGCCATGTATGAACATAAGAATGATATAATAAATAAATTTAAAAAATTATAGGTTATATATATATTTATATATTAATTAATGAATTTAACTTGGTTATCCAGTTCACTGACATTAATTGAAGAACACCATCAGACTTAGGGTAAGGTTTATATTATATCACTTCGATTTCTATGAGATGTTCTTTATTAACTACTATTTAACATGTATTGTGTTTGTATATATTGAATTTTTGTATCATATCATGAATCTATTTACATAAATGGTATTTTATGTATCATTTTATGGTTATTATTTTTTGGGCATAATATTTGATTGGTTACAAAGTGGAAAGGGTTTTCTACAAGAACCTCAATTTTCTATCGGGTTACCCTATTATGTACTTACATCAATGAAATTAAAAATTTTAATTATTTACTCCACAAAAAATCTGAGTTAATATTCTATATATTTTTACCTAAAAATTATTCTTTAATTTATGGGTATTTATATATTTAAAAAGGTTTTTCGTAAATTATTCCCAAAAAATGTCATTTCAATGGAACTTCTCGAATTCTTATATATTTTCATCTTATATATGTAATATATATAATGCCATTATTATTTTTATAAGATAAAAATTTTTATGATGAAAAACTATCTTGATTTATTAATGGGTTTATGAAAGAATATTCGACTTTTCATATTAAAATGCTTGTAAACTTTTCCTAAAACAACACTAAAATGTTTTATCTCTAAAGTATCTTTAACAACTATTTTTACATGATTTCACTTTCATGGGACAACATTTATGAATAAAATATAACATCACTGTTCATCCCTAATTTTTTGGGATGTGAATGATTAAAAATATTATTTCATGACGAAAATAAATTTTTTTCCAAAAGAAATCATCTTTCAAAAGTATATAGGATTTACCTCATCTCAAATTAACATTTTGGAGATATACACCTTGTTCACCACATATTCCATGAATTTAGTGTATTTACTTACATTTTTAATACCATATCAAGTGTCTCAATATTATAATTATATTTTATGTGATTATGATTTAAATATTTCAAGGTAATATGTTCACTTTGGAATGTTTAAGGATTATTTACCTAAAATATTTCCAATGATATAATTTAAATGTATCATAATATTTTTCAAAATCATTATTGAATCATATACATCATTTAATATTATATCTTGTTATATCATCCACAATATATTATTAAGGGTTTTTCATTCTTTTGACTAAGGATGTGCTATCTTGATACCATGAACCAAATTACTCAAAATTCTTAGTGTTTATGTCTACTGATTAGGGAAAATATTTACTTTTCATATGTTAGTTTCAATATGAATGTGTAAGTGGATTTTATTTATCCCATTCATATGAGGAATGAATTGTACTATGTATATGATGGGTGGGGCATGTGATAGGCTCTCGATTCATTGGTTGGTCTCATGATACGAACTATAGTAATGGAACAAGTCCTTGACCAAATGGTTATTTATGGTCTTGGAATAAGGCCTTGAAGGAATTATTATGATGCCCTGAATTATTAATTACCTCTTTAGGAGACTATTAACTTAATGTTCATGTTTTTATTAGAGTAGTATAATTCCCCTGATTATACATTATTATGGCATTCTTTATTTAAGTCTTATTCCTACCATAATGTGTTCAAGTTTATTTTTAAAGGCACATGTTTTTAGTTATTCCCCAAGCCTAATGTTTATTCTTATAATATGAACCAAAATATTTATTACCAATACTATGCGTCTGAGTTCACCTATTTCTTATGATTAATTTTCTCAAGACTTGAAAAACATTATTATGAATGAATTTAAATGACAATATTAGAGTGGTGGATGTTTCCAATGGAACATATATGTGGTTTTTATTTCAAGTTTTAATGTTGAACTTAGGTATGTACCTTTATTTCCAAATCTAAAATTCTCTTCATTATATTGGGATACAACTACCTTGTAATCTAGACAATGTATTAAAATATTGGAATCTCCCCAGGAATCTGGGTGATGGTGTTATAGTTGGTATTAAAGGAAGTTTAGTAGAAAACATGGATACATAATTTAGAAAATTTAGATTATGGAACAAAATTCTAAGATATAATATTAGGATAAACATATATGATCATCTTGTAATTTTGATTTGTAATAGAATACGTTGATCTTTCTAGAAAATATATCCATTTCTAAATACTTCAAGTGGACAAGGTTTTGTAACAGATGTACATAGGAGTAACAACTCCAACAAGTATTTTTGGGCTTGACCTGGGGTATCCTCGTGCACGATTATGAGACTTACTACGCACCTAGTTTGACACTACTTAGGGATATGGTTTAGATAATTAAAGTTTTTCTTATAACCCATTATGAAGGATTTATCCTTCTAATGTATCCAAATTATATTGTTCTTGTATAAATGATGTATACATTTATGATATATTATATTTCATGTTTAAATTCAAAGAGAGTTTATAATTTTATGAGATAATATAGTATATGCAATTGATTAGAAATAGATCAAAATAGAATGAAAAATAACTTCACCAATGCATGTGATGAAAATAGTTAGAAGGATCATATATCTCAAGGACTTAATCTACCATTTCTAAGGAAGATAGTCTCCAATATATCCTTATCTGAGGATGAAAGTGTTTCATGTGTTGACAAGGTATGTGAACAATATTTTGAGTCATGTGGATTTGAAGGGGGGAAAAATAAGAAGATGATATTAGATAAAAATATGGATAAAGAGAATTAGGGAAATAAAGGATGTCCCACATTCGATTAAAATCACCCTTTATATATTTCATTTATAGTGTCAAAGCATAACATCACATTGTGGTGGTCAGAGTTCACACATCAATAAATAATGTTATCATAGTTATAGAAAATGTATTTCATGAATGTTTGAGTTATATAATAAATATTATATATCATTTATAAAATATATAAATAGAATATATATCATTATTCCCTTCCATTTTATGAAGTAAAAAAATGAACGACATCATATTCGGATATGGTAGTTCACTCTAGAATTAAACTATAGGTTAGTTACACCATATATGAATGCCTATTTATGTTGTGGTCAAAAATTAAACTCAAAAATATTATTATATTTATAATTATTATTTTATTACATAATACAGTAATAATAATATTTAAGAGTATGGAGAATGTAAAAAAACCAAAATATCATAAGGAAGGATGTGACGTATTTTTTGGTAACTCTTTTTGGTTTGCATCAATGGTATTTCATGGACGGATTTATTCTGAAAGTGATACTTCTAGGGTGAGGGTTATGATATTGGTATATTATCTTATCTGAGTATTGGTGAGATAATGGGATTTACTAGTGTGATTAAGGGGGCGGGGCGAGTTCCTTTTTAAAAGTGAATGAGGAGTGGTATTCTTCTAAATTTATAAAAATTGAATTCCAAATATGTTTATCCCATGATAAGTGTCTCAAATAATTTATATAAATCAATTAAAGGGATTATAGGGACAATATATGAACATGAAATGGAATTTTTAAATTTTTATAGTTCATTTGGAGTGTTTAGATTATGGTTTAGTCTTTTGGTAAGCTAATTTTTTCTTAATTGCTTCAATAGATTTTAATCATCTTCAATAATATTTTGTATCAAAGAATAAGTGAAAATATTATTCATCTGAAACTAGGTTGAATAGAAATATGGAATATATATTTAAATATTCCAATCACACATGTGTATTAAATTAATTTAAATATAATCTGGTAAATGAGACAACAAAGTGGGTTTTAATATAAATATTCTCTAAAGGTTACTACGTTTTTATATCCAATTTATAATTAAAATTGGTTCTCACAGATTAAATTTAATTTATTTATTTAAATTTTTTATAATTATGTTCTAAACTCAATCGAATATATAATTTACCTTTATAAAAATCATAGATAAAAAATAAGTTTTTAAATAAAATTAATTATTTTTTACTATTTATTTAAAATAAAACATCATTGAAAATTACCCAAAATTCACCCGATGATTATTATGATGTTTAGATTTTAAAAATTATATTTATCTTGAATTATTAAATTACTAATGGTGTCAAAATTTTATTTTAAATAGGTTCTTCATTATAAGGTGGTAGAATTTTCTTTATAAAATTTGGGTTTTTATTCGTAAAGTTAGGTTTGGTCTTATACTATTCCTGTTCAATATATTAGATGAATATAAAAAATATTTTATTAGATATATAACAAAATAATTTATAAGTTAAAATCTATAAATGTGTTATAATTTAATAAACTATACAAAATGGGACTAAACAGTGTTTTGTTTAAATATAGTGTTGCATGCATTGAAAACTAACTCAATATTGTGGGTTTGGAAGGATACAGAAAAATTTTATTCAGAAATGAAATTATAGAAATTTATTTGGTTGATACATTATTCTTATTTAATATTTTTTGTATTAACTTATTAGACTATTTGGGTAGTTATCCTTCATATAATTCTATGGTTCCAATGTTTCATCTTCTATTTTATGATATTTCCCAAGTACATTTTCTAGATGTTTCAAATGATTTCCCAATAATTACCCTATATTATCAAAAATATGGATTGGTTCATCCCAGCATAGAAGGTCAGGTTCAGAATACATTTCATCATAAATGATGAAATATTTTTGGTATGGAATGTACATTCTTAACATGGGTATATGGAACACATCACGAACCATTTAGAGAATTTGTTGCATTGAAAAATAATAAGAAGAAACTCTATATATTTCAAGATCCAAAAAGGATACGATGTACATAGGACTCAACTTTGTTTTCCTAATGAACAATATTACACCCTTCTAAGGTGATAAATTCATGAAATTATGATATCCCATATGGAACTCTAAATCTTTCCTCTAATTATCGATATAACTAATTTTCATATTTTGAGCTACATTGTTATGAGTCTAAATATCCTTTACTATTATCATCTCCTCTATGAAAATTTTTATGCCTATGAGTTTAATTTCACCAACTTCATCCAATCATGATGGAGTCTAACATCTCATTCCATAAAATACATCATACATTGACATTTCAATACATGAATACAAGAAATTATTATATGAAAACAATACAAAAGGTATTTATTGACCCCACATAACATGAATGCCATGTGATAATTACCAAAACTTGTATTCCAATATTTTAATAGTTTATTCATATTGTCTATTAGTTTGATGATGGTAGAAAATGATCAAACAATGTTGAACATTAAGAGCATTCAAAATACTCATCTAAAATTTCATTTTAAAATGATGGTCTTAATATAAAAAATTGATAGAGGTGTGCTATGAATTATTATTATTTATTTAATATATTTTCTCATGAGGATCTCAAGATGAAGTTATTATCTTATAGAAAGTAAATGTCAAATTTGGTTTGTAGATAAAAAATAAACCATATTTCACTATTAAAAATAAAATTCCTTGTTAGTCCTATGATAAAGTCCATAGAAATATCATCCTATTTCGACACATGAATAAGTAGAGGTTGAAAAACTAATTTAAAATGCTGCCTCATAGATTTCACTTATTAGAAAACTAAGCAACTGTATGAAATATAATAAATTTTCTACTTCATATTATTCCACAAAAAAAATATTCTTTTGTGTATACATGTGTGTGTTACCAGGGTGTATGGTGAAATTTTAACAATGATCATCATATAAAAATTCCCCTTTTAGCTCTAGTATAGATGATTAACCAAGAATATTACAAAATATTGAACACCATATTCAAAAATAATGTCTTCTAATTTTCCGTTGTCCATAAAATTAATTTTCATTAGAATGTTTTCATCCTCATATTGAGAATTCTCTGTATTCTCTAACAATGATTGTTTTGAAATAATGTGAAAATTAACTGATGTATCCCCTTCTAAATTTCTATATCCTTATTTACAATATCCATGAACATAAGATCCTTATTAATCCCTATTTGGTTTAAAACATCATAATTATTTATACTCAATTAATTTACTAACATATAATTATTTCTTATGTGATTCTATATTGGTGAATCATAATCCTTCAATAGCTCAAGTCAACTCCTTTGTCTCATGTTGACAAATTTATTTTAGAATTTTTGTCTTGGACTTTTATAATCTGTGTATATCTAACATATTTCACCATAGGGGTATTATTTAAAAATTTTCAATGTGATGATTGAAGCTTCCAACTCAAGATCATGGGATGGATAGTTATATTATTGGCTCTTCTATATCCTTTATTAATATGAACTAAATTTATCATTTCCCAATAGGCCATATCCATGTTCCTTCTTCAATGAACACTATATCTGAGAAAACCATCACATTGAGATGGTAGATTAAAAATAGTATCTTTGTCCAATATAGTCATTTTTTATCAATGAATTATTCTCATTTCTATGTCCAAAAAAATTAACTCCTTAACATGTAATCTTTTCTAAAGTGTTATAAAATATGGAAACATTCTAAATGAACAGAAATTAATAACCTACCAAACCAATGAATCTAAAAACCTTAGTTATGTTTTATGGTTTAGGCCATTATCAAAGTGTATTTGACTTGATATGATCAAATGGAATTCCATCATGAGAAGCAATATGACCAAAAAAGAAACTTCAGGAATCCATAAATCTGTCTTTCTATATAATATATATCACTCTTCCATTATAATTGTTTTCATAGTGATCTAAAAGTGATTATTATAGTCCCTATATATTTTATAATTTTCCTAAATATAATTAATTAATTAAAAAACAATACCATCAAGATAATCCTTGAATTCTAAATCCATTAGGTCTATAGAAAGGTAATGAATCAGTCAATCCAAATGGAATTACTATAAACTCAAAATGTTCATAACTCATTTGAATTTTTTTCTTTGGAATGTATTCCTTCTTAATTATAAATTGGTGATACCAAAATGAAGGTAAAAAAAGTAAACATATTCGATTATAAATAGTTGTTTAAACTATTCATTAATTTATGGTAGATAGTTATATTTATTTATTATAATATCACTGATTTCCATGTAATGAATGTAGAATATCAATGATCCATTTTTCATCTTAACTATGAGAATAGGGTATCCCCACAGGGAGACACTAAGATGAATAAAACCCTTATTATCCAAATCCTCAAGTTGTTTCCTAAACTCAAAAAACCCCATAGTGTCTATTCTATCGGAATACATTGATATTGTCCATGCATTGGGGATTAAATCAATGTAAAATTATAACTCAAACACTAGGGTATATATATGTACATCCTCAAGAAGTAGATCAATGTATTGATGCACAAATTTAAATAATCTATTTATAGATTTCCTCCCAGATCAGTAGATGTTTTTTATATTATTCCCCTAAGATTGTATTATGTAGATCTAATAGGGTTTGATCAAGATAATAAACTGGGGAGAAATCTTCTTCTCTAATGATTAGTGATTATACCCCTTCCTCAAAAATTATAATTTTCATCAACTTGTAATAAAATTTCTACATCATATTTTTCAATCCATTCAATAACAATATTTATATCAATATAATACCAATGTATAATAATGAGGATAGTATAAAAATCACATTTATGTGTCATAATGGTGACTTCCAAACACATCTTTGTTACAGTGATCCATCCCTTTATATTTTTTACTGAAAATACTCATATTAAATAAAATGGAATATGGAAAATTTTATTGGAAAATAGGGTCTCTATAAAATAGTGTGATGATATATAATAAAATAATGAGTTTTCTAGATATTATGATACGATTAATTTAACTTAAACCACATCATTTTATACTTCTTCCCTCATTTTAGTGATCAAAAAAGCTGGTTTATCTCTCCCTTTCCACTTATGTGATAGATTCCACTGATGCATAGGGATTTCCCATATGTAGTGTCATATATCCTTATTGTTTTATCATTTAATAGTAGTGTTCTCCTTCTTCACCTTGCATTATTTACCATGGTGATCCATTTCACAAAATTGATAACAAACTACCATTAAATTCATGCATTTCATATGGTGACACTTTCCATAATTTTTAGAAGATGGTAATTCATCAAACATCATATTCTTAATTGTTGAATTATCTTTTCTATGGTGCTAAAAAGACCTATACATCCCTTAGTTTTCATTTAATATTTATGATATCAATAATAACATATCTTTTTGATAGAATATAAAACTATTTCATCATATGTTGAATAATCATAAGAAACTAGTCCCATTAAGAGATCTGTCTTAAGTCCATTAATGAAGTGGTCAATCATTCACTCTTTATTGAGTATATAATCTATAGAAAAACTAGATAACATTTTAGTTGTAGATTTATAATCAGTAACACTTCCCTTTTCCTTTTTCCTTTATTATATGGAACATAATCTTTATCTGAAGATTTTGACTATGAGGGATGTATTTATCAAATAATGTAATCTTAAAATTCTCACATTCCACGATTTTTTTACCTTTACTCCATATAATTCTGGATTATGTTTCGCAATTTATCCAAAATTCATAAGAGATAATAGATTTAATATTTATCCTTTTCAATTTAACTATATACCTATGATGTAAATATTAATTATAAATACTTAATACATTTCTCAGCTATCATTGTTTTATTGTCCCACTAATCGAGGTGGGATTCCATCACATAAATAGGTCCAGAAAAAGAGAGTCCTTTCTTGTAATATGTTTCCCCATTTAGGCGAGTTTATTATTGAGAAACTGATTAAGTTTCCCTAATATTTCAATAATTTTCACTATTATTATACAACATTTATTTATTTCCTCATTAGGGAAATATCAATATTTTCTAATGTATGTATACCATTAATCCTTCCATAATACATTTCAAAACAATGTAATATAATTTAATAGTTCATAAAATAATAATTTATGTTTATGAATATGATATAACACATACAAAATGTTTTTCCACATATTTCATAGAATACGAAACATCGGTTTTTATTTGGGAAATCATTAATTTTAAATACTTCATTATGGTTTTAAGGAATATGTGAATTATTATAAGAGTATACTCAGAGCATGTGAAACGACGTTTATAGTAAGGGTCATTTTCATGTACTAGGTTATGCTGAGTCAGGTCTCACACATCTTTTCTAAGTTATTAACCCATGGTACATTAGTCCCAAAACTGCATAAACTTGTAGTATCTAGACTGGAATGTATTTGTAAGAAAAAAATATATAATCTATCTATTACCATAATTCTTGGATGTTCTTATACACTTATCCTCAATGTCTTCCTTAGAGTTATGTTATTTAATCTATTATATCTTAAATATTGTAGCCATGGTCTCTACTAAATATAATCTAATAATATTTATAACACCCCAACCCTAGAATCCATGATGTGGTATATTATTTTTTTACATTATACTAATTGCATGGAATCAAATCCCAATAGACCAAAAAGTTCAGCAGTTTTGGAAATCGAGATTTTATAATAGATTCCCATAACAAATTTGGAAATATAAAATAAAAAATTATAAAAAGATGGAACTCAATATCTCTGAAATCTTACTCAATGTTTTATTTTTGATAACATGGGGAGAGGAAGAACAATACATGTGATATCAAATTATCAATAAGGGTATATAATATGGATGTAATAAGGTATTGAATATAATAACCCAAAATTAGAGTGTAAAAAATTAAAAACACATTCCATTCAAGTAATTATATAAGGAATAAGAAATATGTAACTTCGAAGAACGAAAAAAAATTCAATTTTATCAATGAACTATGAATTAAATTTATGCATAGTTATGTGGATGAGAAATATTATGGATGAAAACTAATTGAATCTGAAGGATGGAAATGATTAAGTTTTTGACGTCGTGTTTGAGGCACATGGAATCATATACCTTTATGAACATTCATAATATTTTTCAAAACTATTTTTAGAAACCAATTTAATTTTTTATACATAGTTATCTCATGAGAACATATATATACATCAATGGGACATATAATTTTAGGGATATGCATACCACTACTTGTCTAATGAATTCTTAATACCATTTAATCAATTTAATTCATAAGAATTTCCTTTACAAAAATAATTATTTAATAATGAATATCGGCATATCAATATTTCCCATATATATCAAATGACTATCAATGTAAAAAAATCAATAAAAGAAGTATATAGTTTATCCAATGACCATTTCCATGATAAATGATATGTATAATTAAGGTAATTCAATGTCCAATGATTATTGAAAATTAAATATTTCATGGGGACAAAAAATAATGGTAGTGAATTTCAATACAATTATTGGGGAAAAAATCAAAAATCATTTAGATAATAAATAAGGATGGAATCAATAAAAAATTTCCCATATCCTATAAAAATAATGGTTTTTTTCATTCATGAATATAAATACAATCAAAATATTTTTTAAAAAAAAAATTTATTGGAAAATATCTTTTATATTTTGAAAAACATTTTTATTTCTATTTTCATTGTTTTTTTAAATTCATTTTTATTAGATTTCATTGATTTTTTTTAAATTCATTTTTATTAGAAATATCATTATAAAAGTTCTGAGGAATATCCATTGAAATAATAGTGGTTAAATCTACATTTTTTATAAGATAAAAAATTCCCTTTAGACAGTAAAATGTTATAAAAATTACTTTTTAAGAATGGGAAAATATGATTCCTTTCAAATAATCTATAAAAGAAAAAAGTAAATACTTATTTAAAAAATATTTTTAATTAGTTATAAAAAAAATTTATTCATTTTTTTCATGTATGGTTTTTAAAAGAAAACATGTTCTCTTACTAAAGAGTGAAATATTGTCATTTTTTCAAAATGACATTTTATAAAAGTTGACTACCAAAGAGTGGAAATTTTTTATTATTAATTGGAAAAGTTCATGAGTAACTAGAAGTAACAAAATTCAAATTATTTATTAAAAAATTAACCAATAATTTTCATTGATGTAAATTCATGTCTAAAAAATCTCGAACAAAATGATATAGTAAAGTAAACTAACTAAAAGAACAATATGTAGATGTGATAATAAATAAATAAATATATTATGTGTGTCAAATTTAAATGAACTTAAAACAACTATTAATAAAAAATTATAGTAATAATTTATTACACACATAGACTTAGAATATTAACGATAATGAGGATGTAGTATAACCCAACTAAAGAAAGTGGGTTTTAAAATTATTTTCCACCTAGAAAGGATTAATTTAAACCCCATTAGATGTAATAATTCAAATTAAAATTGAAAATATCATGAATAATGTATTAACTATGATATTAAATTTCAAAGCATTGGTATGTACCAATTTTATAAAAAAATTAGGTTCACAATAACAATTTGAGTCTCAATGAATGTTAATTCAGTTAAATTGCATTACTATTTATTAATATTTCAATAAAAATCCCAATGAAAGAGATAAAATCAATTAAAATACTAAATAAAATGAATATAAATTAAATAATTACACAATATATCAATATTTTTAGTAGATACACCTCACAAATTAATTAGTTAGTGAAAATTTCATATATCTTATAAAAATAAAAGTGAGACAAGAATCCCTTACATTGCATTTCCTTTCAGTTGAAAACCCTTTAAAATATTGTATAAATGATCTAAAAATGTTAATTAATTAATCCATAATAATATTATCATTTTTTATCTCATATATATTATTATTATAATATCTTATTACCCATTTTTTTAATAATCATTCTTCATTATAACTATTTTTGGTGTTACTTTCCCAGTTTTTTGGGTATGTTATAACTTTTTATTTTGGTTTATATAAATAATATCATGATTTAATCATATAAATAATATTAAAAATCATTTAATTATTATATATGTTTATTATTAATTCATTTATAATAATATACAATATATTTATATAGGAACAGAAATGCACGGTTCATGGATAATGTAGGTCGTCTGTAAGAATGAACAATACTTTCAATTATTTATTACATTTAAAATAATTAAAAGAAAATAATATATATATATATATATATTATCATTCCAAAATAATAATTATATAATATATGTCACATAGGTATTTTTAAACCATCCTTCATACATTCCATGTATAGTGTGATTGTATTATATCATTTTGAAGAGGCAGTAGTCCACACGTCCACAAAAATTGTTATCGTATTTATAAAAAAATAAAAAGTATTAAGGTATGAGTTATATAATAATTATAAAAGAATAATGAAATTATAAATATCATAAATATAATATATAAATAGTACTTTCAATCATAATTACCTACAATGAGAGGGTTTAATGTAAAAAAATGAATGACATTGTTTTGTGAGGTGGTAGTTCTTCGTACACATAAATGGAACGTTCATTACCCATTAGATGGAGGTCTATATAAGTTATTGTTGATCCAATAAAAAATCATAGCATATTTTTTAAACTAATGTTATTAAATAATCATAGAATAATAAGACTCTATGGGATGTAAAATGTAAATAAAACAAAATAGTTTGAAGAAAGACGTTACCTCGTCCATGGGTAACTCTTTTTGGAATTCTAAAAAGGGATTCCTTAGATGTCTTTATGACCAAATATCGGATTATAGATTGAATAGAGATATGTTAGGAGATTATTTCATAATATTTTTGGGGATAAAATGGTCATTATAAGTGTGAGTGACGGGGAGTGACAATTTATAGTAGAGGAGGAGTAACATTGTTGTAAATTTTTGAAAAGGGAATCCACCGATATTTTCCCAAAGAAAAGTGGATAAATTAATAGTAAAAAATAAATAAAATTATTATAGATACTAAATATTTCAATTAAATTGATTTTGGATATTTTTAAAGGTTTTTAGGGGTTTTATGTTTAAGGGTTAGTCCATTGTTAGGCTATTTTTTCTCTTAATCGTGGCAATTTTTTTAATCACTTTTAGTAACTTTTTTTTGTAAAAAATTATGTTAACATAATTAAAAAATTTATAATATTATTAATATAAATATGGTTTCAATTTTATCAAATTGAAATTATATAATTAGATGAAATTAATTTAAATACAATTGTGCATACAATATGACAAAGTATGTTTAAAAGTAAAAATGTTCAACAGATTATTAATTTTCTATAAGCAATTTCATAGTGAATTTGGTTAAAATTGACTAAATTGGATTTATTAATGAAAATTTAATATAATTATTTCTTTAATGGAATCAATAATATAATTTTGACTTATAATTTAATTATTCAAAAAAATCAGTTTGGAAATAAAATTTAGTATTGTTCACTATTCTGTAAGTAATAAATCATCATAGAAAATTACAAATAATTATCCATAACCTAATATTGAGTTTTATATTTAAAAAATGATGTTTATTTTACATATTAAAATTATATATGTGTATAAATATTAATTAAAATAGGGTTTTCATTAAAAAAATTTAAAACTCGGATTATAAAATAAGAGTTTTTATGCATAATATTGGGTTTGTTCTTATCCTATGGAAATAAAATAAATAAATTGAATATAAAAATTATTTTATTATATATATAGAATATAATTTTATTATATTAATGCTGGAATATTTGTATAATATAATTGACTATAAAAAATGTGACTAAATAGTGTTTTGTTTAGATTGGGTGATGTGCGCATTGAAAACAATGTATGTATTTCATGTTTTTTAGTTTATCAAAAAAATTTATTTTTTCTAAAATGGGAATATATTAATGTATTAAGGTGATAGAAAAATTATATAATTATCAAAATAAACATTGTTTTGCATCATCTATCTTTGACACCAATTTCAATATTTTCAATCATTAAGACAATAAAATACAAATAATTAACCACTTCTTCAACAAGCTCAAAGGTAATTGAACATACATGATATATATTACCATACTATTACATATATATATGTTTCATAGGATAGTCTTTGAAAAAAAATAAATGATAATATAGATCTTATTTTTTTAGCTTCTTTGGAATGTATTTGTATTTTATGATGAATCCTTTCAAGGATAAATCCCCACCCATTGATTTTCCCCATAATTCATCTTTTACTGTCGTTTTATAATTAGTTTTTAATGCCTTATTTTTGTGTAAATATAAATATATATAATTCAATGAATATATTAATTGGCCTGATTGAAGAGCTCTTGTAATAAAAATTGAAATTGAAGATCTAATGTTTTTATATTATTGATTTTTTTCGAAAACAAATTAAGCATTACACGTGAGATAATGATACAAAGAAATAATTTATATAAACTGAAGAAAATAAATTTGTCTAGGTCCCTAGATATTAATATAGTAAATTGACACTTCACCTAAATTATTATTTCACAATTTCAAAAATATTATTTCATTATAATAGTAAAAAAAAGAAAATTACATTCAATATAGTCATCAATATAGTTGGTAAAAATAAAAGTACTAAAAATGTAAAATTTATATATAAAAATAATAATTATGACAAAAAAAAACTAAAATAGTTTATAAGTTGATGATTTTTCAATATTGGGAAATATGTAGCATCACTCGGGTGTTCCCATAACCATGTACAATAAGTACATTAAGAAGTATGGCTGGTGTGAAATTTTATATTGGAGAAGTAAATTCATGTGGAAATCACTATGACTTATATGCTAGCTGATTCACAACTTGTGAATACCACCAATACTGAACTCTCCCTATATATTATACATAGGTTATTTGGGGGTTTTTATCTATATTTTAGGATTATACCAGAATATATTTTTTAAATTAAGAAAAGATATTATAAATATATGTATTACTATTCTTATGGGTATTTTTCTATATTTTTTATTTTTTAATAAATTAACTAAGTTTAATGAATTATTTTAATTAAATATATATATAAAATCTAAATAAAATATCTAATGAAAAATTAATATTAAAATGCATTAAATGTGTAGTTTGAAAATAATTTATTTTAAGTAAATTTGAATAGTTATTTAATGTTGGAATGATATAATTTTGTTAAAGAAAAATATTTCATTTTGTTGTGTATTTTATCTTCAAAAAATTTAAGATATTAGTATTATATGATTATATTAATTAAATTTAATTCTCATTAATTAAAATTAATTAACATTATTGAAAACAAATTCCCACTCATAACAAATAAAATACCCACCCCTTCATCATATATCAGAAAAAAAATATCCTTTGGTATTCTATCTAACATCATACCTATTTTTCACCTAATAATTCTATGCCACATTTGGGATCCTCTAGTCATAAGTAATTGTCCCATACCAATCATTTCTACTTGCATCATTAAGAGATGATTTGAATCTTAAACATAAATTTTATATTCTATTTAATAATTTTTCTTTATCATCATCAACCAAATAATATTTAATACTGATTCAAACATTTAAATAAATTAATTTTAATTTTTATTCATATGTATATGTTATATCCTAATAATAAAATTATACATTCTTACCCATTCATTTGTTATAACACGTTTTGTTTGTTGTTGTTTTCACCACATACTCGAACGATGCTATATAATTTCCATCATGAATAATTATTAAAACATAAATACAAGTAACACATGATAATAATGATATATTTAATATTTTTCATGAATTATAAATTTTATTTTATTAATTTATAAAATAAATTAATTTTATTGATTCAATTACCACAAATTGGGGCAAATTTCCAACGTTTTATTATGAACCATTATTGTAATATCAATTTTAGTGACATGACCTTAAAATTTTCATATTCGAATGACCTTAATCTATAATTCACATAATTACATTCAAAAATACCTTCACTAGTTATATTTTTAAATAAATAAAAAAATATTACATAATAATAACATAAATGACTATTGAAATCTTCTACTCAATTTCCATTTCAAGAAGAACCCTATTATATAAATCAAGATTAATTTTTATGAATATTAATCATAATTTGTTTTAAAAAAACCATCCCCTAATTGTCTATAGAAAGTATAAAATACTTTTTATAATTTACGATGACAAAAAAAACTCAGTAAGGGATATAAAATGAATGAAAGAGACCGTTAGTTCTTGAATAATTATAAAATTTTCCTCATTCATAATATATTTTGGGTTCAAAATAAATATATTAATACCAAAGAAATAAAGTTTTCTACACAAATAATTACATAAGAAATTTAATAAAAAATTAATGTAAAAATAAAACCCCAAAATTTTTATTGAAAAAAATTATATTCACAAGAATTTTATTTCACAATATTATATTTTTCACTCTGAAAAAGTAATATATACTTTCTATTGAACACAAACTCAATAACATACCTTGTGAAAACATGATATTTCTATAAATAAAATAAATCATAGAAAATAATATATGTACCCTAGGGACCAAATTTTCTCACAATACATATTTAAGGATTAACCCTCAAGTCGACAAATGAAATAAACATCCCTATTATACTTTAAATAATTCTTGTGGTTATATATTGGAGTAGCCATCTAAATTACACTTGTATTTACCCTCGAAGTCAACTTCCAATGTAAATAAAAATCATAAATTCGATGGATATCATAGACCTAGCCAACATTTCTATATTGTGGAACTACGCTTCATTATAAACAATTAACTAGAAACATAACAAAATAATAAAACATTATTGCGTGTATTAAAAAAAACATTTTTTTGAAGAAAATTAACTTCTTATTTTGAAAAAAATTTAAAAAATTTGAAAACATAAAACATATAAAAGTATCCATTTTACCTAAAAAAATTAAATAATATAAATGAAACATAAATTTATTAATGCTTTATAATTCTAGGAGAATGATTCCAATCCATATAAGGAAAAAAATTCCTTTCATATTTTTTTTATGAAAAGTCACAAAGTAACTCTATTAAAAATGATTAATTTTGACAATTTTTTAAAAAATTCTAAAATTTCTTCAAAACATAAATGGAGAATAATAAAAACCATATTTAAAACATTTTGAGAAAATATTAATATGGTATTAAAATATAGTTTTAATGGAATCATTAGAACATTATTTTTAAAAGAATGTCCATTACCATGAGTCAGAATCGTCAGATATGTTATATTTTAACCATATAAAATAATTATTATATTCTTATGCATAAGAATACATTTCATGTTTATTATTCAGTCAATGTAATTTATTACCATGTTATATGCAATTACATCTATTATTATGTTTCAGTTAGATGTTTTAAAATTACTCAGTTTATAAGTCCAAAATGATTTTGGTCAACTGAATATGGACAATGTAGAAAATATTAAATCATATATTTGAAAAAAAATGTGAAATAATAATAATTTTTATGCATAAAGTATATCCTAAATATAAACATTAAATACAGCTTTGAAAAATGAACTATATTACAATCAAGGAAACAATAGGCTTTATGTATGTATAAGTAACATTTACATTTTTAAATGATCATTATGAAAAGAATATAAGTAATTTATAATATTTAAATAATTATAATAATAACACATATATTTTATTTCATATTCAAATATTCTTATTTATGTCATCTACGGGATGCGGTGATGAAAAATGAATCTCATCGCTTCTTATAGATGACAGTCCACACGTATGCATGAGTGACATTTATTTTATTACTTGGAAATATAAAAGCTTACATTTTATATTATAATTTAAGAATAAAAAATATTTCTTTAATATCATTTATAGAAATTAGTTTTATTTTTAAAAAAAAAGTTGAAATACGGTAATGTAAAAATAATCACATCACCTAGTGAGGCGGTAGTCCACCACACAGATGAATGATGGTTTTGTTTCCTATTTTATGGATGATAAGATGGATATGGGTTATTATATTATAATAAATGGAACTAGTTACATTTAGGATAATGTTATTATTATTCATTCAGTGTTCAAGAAGATTTAATGGGTATGGAATATGAAATATAATTACTGTATGTAAATAGAAATATACATATTCTTTGTAAAACAACATTTTCTTATCAACTTATGAAATAAATTATTGGTATTATTCTTAATGAAATACCTATAGAATAAGATTATGTATTATAGGATGGTTATTTTTCATATCATTATAGATCCAAATGGATTTTGTACTATGAAGAAATGATTAAAAGTGGTACCATTTTATATTATAGGGGATAGTCACTTTGGGAATTTCACAATATATTAAATTAACATAAGTGAATTGTAAATAAATATTTTTTAAAATGTGATATAATTATATGATAATATGTGGATAAGTATTAATAAAATCATTAAATATAAATTATTATTCTTTACAAATATTTCTACCTATATCATTTTCTATTAACACAAATTTATCAATTTTTACTACTACAATGACAACATGAATTTTCAAAACATGAGGTTTAATATAAGTATGAAAAATTTAAAATCTTCCCATTAGTTTACCATGGTTTATATTTAAAATTTAACAATAATAACTTTAAAGAATGTATTATTTTCTGAGATTTTATCTAATTTAATAACAAATTATTCACTATAAAATATCCACAATGATGATTTAAAAACAATCAATACTTTGACATTGATAATATAACAAAAAATATAAATTACAATGATAATATCTTATTATTTTCAAAAAGATTAATTCAAATTATTAAAATTCGTTATTAACAATATTTATCTCAAATTATATTTATTTTACCATTTTTAATATTTTTTATTTTATTTTTTGATTAATTTAACTATTATTACATTAGTGTTGTGTTATCATTTAAGGTTATAATTTCATCATTAAAAATGAGAAATAAAATACAATTATAAATATATTTATATATATATTATTTCAAAATATTATTTATAGTCGATCATATAATCTTGATAACCACATGTTGACAAATATATGAATTTCTAAACACAAGAGGGTGACATGATTTATTTTTATTTAAATAAATCATTATAAAGGTAATAATTTCATCAATGTGTCATAAATGGTGATATATTTTAAATTTGGATGAATAATTATGAGATTTTATCGTTAAATAAAATTTGAGGAAGTGTTAATATAAAGAATCGGCCATAAACATTACATTATCTAGTTAATTCAACAATAATTTTCACATTCACACTTACCCAAAGTTCTTTTCAGTTTAATGATTTATCTACTTAAGATGTAATAAATATATATCATCCCACAAGATTGAAAATTTGGTTCTATTAAAATACTATCCATTTATTTAATTATATTTTTTTTTACAACATGAAATATTTTCAGGAAAAATAATTTCAATAAATAGCTTGGTTTTCCATTTCTCAAACACATCAATATACCCTATGAAAAACATTTTAAATGTTGGGATGAAAACAAAAATCCTTGTATAAGACATTAAAAAAAAGGAAATGATCCATTAGTCTCGGAATATATATAAAAATATGAAATAAATATCAAAAATAAATACATCACAACAATAATGTATCATATATATTGTAAAAATAGGAAATTTCCATAAAACATAGAAAACATAAATTAAATCAGAAACGTAACATAAGTAAATAATTACTTAATATTTTAACCCATGTTAATTCCATATGATTTTTATCCCTTTATCTTTCTTACATTTTAACACTCATGTAAACCTATTTATGTAACATTTAAAGTTATCTTCATGGTGTAACCATAACAATTATACTTGGAATAACCATATGGTCAACCTCGAACAAAAATGAACCTAAAGCAATGGATTTATAATATGTCGACACATCATAAAAAAATTCCCAAAAACAAGAAAATTACCATGAATAATTATTACTTGAATCATATAAATATTTGTTTTTAGTTTTCAAAAAATAGAAATTAAAAAAAATATTTTTAATGAAAATTCCCTTATCATTGGTTCAACTTATATAAAACATGTGAAAAACACGTGTATAATTCCTTAAAATGTGATATTAATTTATTAATGAACCAAATTATTCTTTATAATTACCTATATGATCTTATCATAAAATCATTCCTCCCATTTATGGATATTATTCTCATAGTTTCATTGTTTCGGGGGCATTCATTTCATAGTTTCCATGGTTGGTTTATTATCGATTTTCAAGTCGAATTGAAGAGAAAATAAAAAATTTGAATTAAATGGTATCAATATATTTCCATTAATTTAAATTATTCAATAAATCATTTTTTCAATTATGAAGATGAAACATTAGATATAACATTAAAAAATTTATTTAATTTATTATGGAAATTATTACAACGATCATGAACATATATCATTTAATTCAATATCAAGTTTATATTTTGTTTATAAAAAAGTAAATAACTATTAATATTTATAATATAATATTATTTAACTATAATAATATTTTTAGCACTATCTATGAAGGTGGTAATGGAAAATGAATGTGTATCGTCCATGATGGCGGTAAATTGGCACACCATGGATAATGTTCTCATTTTTAGAATAAAAGTGACTGGATAAGATGTTTAAAGATGGATTTTTTTTTATAAACAAGATAAAATTAAATTATATATAATATAATAGTGTTTAAATTCCCTTGGGATATGGGTTTTTTTGAGATAATAAGAAAAAAATATTAAATGGAAAATAAATGCAAATGAAAGAAGATTTTACCTCTTGAATTTTCCTCCATGAGAAATGATATAAGGAACTTGGATTTTTTCATGTGTAGATATATGTAGGTCTTGGACATGTGGAAAGGTATTAAGAATATAATTGGGTTAAAATTAATCAAACTAAATTTATTTTATGTTTGAGAAGAAGAGGTGGTGAAGGTGATAGTAATAGTGGATGAAAGGAGTGTTTTCTATTATTATATTCATTAGTTTATTATTTTTTCAAGACTGTGATTAGTTTTACAATTATAAATAAATATATTAAATTGATAATGGATTTTTTGATATTATGTGGTTATATAAGCCATCAATCATCCATAAATCAATAATTGATTTATTTAACTTATACTGTACATAACAGTATTTCACTATTAACAAAATATTAATGTATTACATAAAAATCCTAAAAATTAACCCCTAAAATTTTTTCTATGTTTAATATTTAGGACATAAATAAATTTTTGAAAATATACTTCGAAATATTAGATATTTATTTTTTATTTAAATCATAATTTATTAAAAAATAACAATTTAGAAAATATAACTGATTTTAGAATACATTGAAAAAACATATTAAGTTGTCATAAATTTATCTTACGATCATACGAAAATAAGAAATTATTTTATGAATATATTTTACAAAAATAAACCTTTTTTAAATCATTAATTAAATTGTAAAAATATAGTTAAGCATTTATGTTTTACATAAATATCAACAATTGATTTATCATTTTCAAAACATTTATTTACTTATTCCATGATATATATATATATATATCATATTTTCACTTATAATACATATAAATATTATTTATAATTTTATTAGTGAGTTTAATATTATATTGTCCATATTAAAATTTGTAATGGTCATGTCCCTATTCATATGTTCAAATTACAATTCCATCAGTATAAATTCCTCAATTTCTAAAAATGTCACCATTTTTATTATAAAATTATAAATAATTTAACTATTTAATTTTTTAATGAAAAATTTTATTTTATAAGTAACTTTGTTGTTATATTCTCTCCCCATTCTGTAAATTTTATCCATGCAATTTTTATTCACTTATTAAACAAGTGATGATACATTTCCCTTGTAACATTTTCAGGTTCCCATGTGGTTTCTTCAACCATGTGGTCTCTCCACCAAACCAAAACAAGGTTCATTACATTAATTTAAAATACATTATCTCTATGATCAAAAATATGAGTATGTTTATATTCATAAGAAAGTTTCTCTTCCAACTGAACTAGTTTATGGCTCAAAACAGGGGATGAATTTGGATCAAAATTTATTAATATTGATACAAGGAAATATTTTTTTACTTGAGATACACTCAAAGTAAAAGATACTCAGTATGACACTGTGTCAAGACCCGTCCCCAGGGCCCATGTCGTGACTTCCCCAAGCCCACGTTCCATTGGAAAGGGGCTGATGACTATCACCGAAAAGACATATCCCTAAAACTGGGAACGTATTTACTTTTAACCTGCAAACTCACCCAATCCAATCACCCATCAAGATACGAGAACAAAGTAAAATATGTTCTATATAGTTTGAGTACAGTTAGTAAAGGCACTGAAATACAATCCCAACTAAATATACATGTTAAAATAAAAACAAATCATGTGAACACCTACCAAGGATCCTACCTGAAGGGTAGGTATAGATCTCGAACAGTCTTTACTACTGTTCGTCTCGTCTAATGGTCCACCTCTAAGAAGCCTCTAGTCTTGGAACCCTCAACCTTGATCAATACAGTCTATCACCGGCACAAGACACATCATGGTGCGGGCATAACCCGTGCAGGGGTGAGTGTAACAATACTCAGTTGGGACCCTAGGACCTCTGAAGGTCTCTCAGAATCCACCTAAGATATTCCAAAAAGCAAGACCATAATTTTAAAGCATGACTCAACAATAAACCCTATATAGGTATATGCTGATACATATATATAAGTCAGCAAGTAACCCATCTCATTCAAGAAGAACATATTTCCCAACTCTTTAGCCAAAAGCACAGCTATTCCTCAAAGTAAATAATACCACGTAGGTATCATGGCACAATAGAATATCACATAAGTAATTACTCATATCACACCAGTTATAACATAATTACATATGAATATATTATTTGTTGTATTGTTAGATCATCTTACTATGCCGAGAATCTCTGTTATTGACCCCCATAGGATCGAAGATAACTCACAAAGGATCTGAAGATGTCCCACATTGTATCTCATGATGACCCACATAGGATCTAAATATGTCTCAGACATGATCCATAGATGCGGACCCACACATGATCTGAGGACGGCCCACACAAGATCTGAAGATTCTTCAAGTACAGCCAGTGATAGAGTTCCCACAATATGAACACTTGATTCCAAGAGGATCTACTACTAAATCCAACAGTCGATACTACAACTAACAAAATGACTCATGAAGAAGTATCACGATGGTGTGTTACATCACAAGGGACCCAATTTGACTCAGTTCATGTCAATCAGACACCAGGTATATAAGTAATTACCGTTTCCGTTCTGAGAGCCTGGTTGGATTCAGGTTGGATCCAACCTGGAAATACCCCAAAATTATCCAAAACGCATGTGGAGTATACCAAAATGATCATCTCCATCCAAGGTTTCTGGTGCGGCTGACGGATCGTCAAAAAAATTCTCATTTCAAAAGATAAATCTAGAATGGTGTATCTGGGTCCAGAAGGTCCCGTGCCTGGACTGACCCAGCTCGACCAGGTCCGGGTCGACCCAACAAAGCCCGGGTCTATCCTGTCAGACCGTGGTCTATACTGGCCCAAAAGGGTGTGGCCCAACACACTGGGCATGGTACGACCCTAGTTGGGTGCAGTCCTCAGGGCACGACCCAAATGACATCATCTGATCTGCGTAGCCTACGACAGGGTGTGGTCAACCATGGTGGGGCCCGCCTTAGCTACCCCCTAATGGAGGTTCCCCCTAGGATTCCCAAACAGTCCAGTTAGACCATTTGGCTTTGACCAACCCAACTATGCCATTTGGAGCCACTATTGGCACACTTGACCCGCTGGAGAGGGTCCTACTCATCATGATGCAGCCAGCTGGGTATCTAGTGGGCTCCTCCTTCAGCAGCGCCGTCTTGTTTCATAACTGACTCCACAATCAACTTGGTGTCGGCTGCCCTCCAGGTGCGCTGCCATAGCTCAGCAGCTGCGAACTCCCTCTCTGGTGGAGCAGACTTGTGTCAGCCCACCTACCACTTGGTCGGCGGGCATGCCATCCTCCCACCTAATTTGCTACGGCTGATGGGCGACGACCTACTTTGGAGGCACAGTCATGCCGCTGCCACCATCGCGGCCAGCTAGTGTTTGGGTTGCCGCCTTTTAACATGAAAACCCCAGTCGCCAGCACCGTTTGCCTTTGTCGTTGCACTGATGGGCTTCCGCATGTCCCCAGTGAGATCTAGTGGCCCGTTCTTCATTTTTAATGCATCAAAGTTTACCACAAGACGTATCCATTGAATCAAGCCCATCAAGGTCAACTTCTTCTCATCCTGAAGTTTCGTCCATGAAGAACACATCAAACAACGAAGTATCAGATGGATCAGGTCATGTCCATTTGTCCCACACCCTCCGTGTTAGATCGATTGTAGGAGGTTCATATATTGAAAACAACGATTCATAACGAAAAACAATATTAAAAATTCCCTACCTCGAAACATTGGACAAGTTTAACTGTTGAAGATGACAGATCAATGTTCATCTTTTCACATCAAAATACAACGGTTTCCCGAACATTGATCCTCTATTATTTGGTTGGTGTATTTGTTCTTCCAAGGTTTCTCCAAATTCCTCTCCTCCAAATTCAATTCTTTTCCAATGAATGACCAAGAGGAAGGAGATAATCCTTAAAAATTAATTTAAGTTATTGGTTTCTTTAACTTTCCATTAATGAGACTTCATTAAATAGTGTTCTTCATGGTTACAAACATTGTGTAGTCGGTCATTTAAGGCCAGTCATTAAATTTATGACCACCCTCATGTAGTCCCTATCCCCAGATGAATTAAAAACAATGGTATGAGTTTTAATAAAATATAACATTTGTTTTATTTTAATCCTCCATAAAAATCTGCAAAACCAGATCTTCCCCATGACCAACTGTGGTTGAAGTGATGAATCCTTAAGAAGAATCCATGTGCAGAGAGTTCAACGGTTCCCTCAAAGTTTTAATCTGAGCCCTAGATAAAAAGTTAGAAATCTTCTATAGTGCGTTTACGGAACATACATTTAAAAAAGTTCTTAAATTAACTCAAGGCACAATGGGCCTCGAAATCATGTAATGTCAATTATCACAGACTCATAATATTTCTGTATAATTAAAAAAATTACATAGAAAATTTTGGGAATTTAAGTACTTTCAACCTCATGGATTTGCATCCCCGAAAGCCACATTACATACCAGGGAAACAAGTGGAAGGTATTGAGCATGAATCTCAGCCTCCCGCTCCCATGTTCTCTCCCGGAGTTTCCCATGCTACCAACATACCTTCTCAAGAGCTATGGATTGACCATGAGGACTCTCTCATGTCTATCCACAATCTCTATTGGATCCTTTGAAAACGTCTCCCCATCCTTGATGTCCATCTCTCCCCGTTCAATGATGTGCGATGATCATGCATGTACCTCCTCATTTAGGATACATGGAAAACATCATGAACCCAGTACAACTGAGGGTGGAGGGATATGAATTATTCCACCTCGCAAACATTGATGAGGACCTAAAGGGTCCTATGAACCCTAGACATAACATGCCGACCAGACCAAATCTACACAAAACTCACTGAGGAACGACCCATATAAAGACATGGTCACCATCCTCAAACCCCAGAGGTATCTGTCTCTTGACAGCATATGACTTCTTCCAACTCTGTGTAGTCTCCATCCTCTCTTGGATGATCTTCACCATCTCTATGGTATCCTGCACTATCTCTGGTCTTAGGATTGGCGACTCCTCTAGGTTAGTTCAGAACATATGTGATCTCCAATGTCGACCAATAATGCCTCGAATGGTGCCATACTAATAGGGGAGTGATAATTTTTGTTGTATGCGAACTCCACCAAGGGCAAGTGATCCTCCCATCTATGGTCAAAATCAAGGATGCTAGAATGCAACATATCCTCAAAGTCTGAATGGTCCACTCTGTCTTCCCATCCATCTGAGAGTGAAAGGTGGTGCTTAATAGAAGCTATGTCCCAAACGCCTCTTTCAGCCCCTTAAATAAATTGGAAGTAAAACATGCATCACGGTCATAGAAAATCATCGAGGGAATTTCATGAAGCTGTAAAATCTCTTCAACATAGAGGCATCCCATGCTCTTTACTGAACCCTCCTCTCAATTAGGTAGGAAGATGGAAAACATGGTGAGTTAGTCAACGGTCACCCAAATGGAATCATGTTCCTTGTATGTGCATGTATGTCCTATCACAAAGCCCATGGAAATTTTGTTTGACATCCACTCCAGCAACTCATGTGGGTGATCTAAACTCGCTAGAACCTGATGCTCTGCCTTCACTTGCTGACAGGTGAGGCACTGTGAGGCAAACTCTGCAACTAATTTCTTCATTCCTGACCACTAGTGATGATGTCAGTGGTCCAGGTACATCTTCACCACTCCGTGATGTACCACTAGAGGGGACTTATATAACTCCCTCAACACAGCCTCTCATAGCACTATTGGTACCATAGTACATCCTCGAAAGAGGATGACATGCTCCCCACCTTCAATAAATCCATGTGGTTCCTGTCCAATGGATATCTGAGCATTTCGAGCCTCATAGTTAGGGTCTCTATGCTTCACCTCCCTAACTCACTGATGGAGTGGGGGAGTTACTATTTGAGACTGATGATAAGCTTCTCCATCTCGATCCATGTAGGATATTTGCAAAGCTGCTAGCTGCTCTTTCACCTCACTCAGAAACTGTATACTAGATTTACTGCTGAGTGAATTGGCTAATACGTTCCCCTTCCCAGGAGTATAAACTATCTCAAAGTCATAGTCCTGGATGAACTGAAGCCTACATCATTTAATCAAGTTCAGGACATTCTATGAAAAGATATACATGAGACTCTTGTGATCTGAGTACACTATAACACGTTCCCCAATTATGTAATTTCTCCACATCATTAGGGAGAATACCACTACTGCTAATTCTAGGTAATGGTTAGGGTTGTCACGCTCCTGTTTCCTTAGCTATTGAGAACCATAAGTGATCAGTACTCTCTCTTAAATTAAGACACTTCCAAGCCTGTTCCATGACGCGTCGCAGTAGACTACGTACCCAACACCCTCCTCCTGTACCTCAAGATGGGGGCACTCGTCAGTCTTTGCCTCATATCTTGGAAACTCCATTATCATCTCTCCGACCAGACGAAGGTTTTCCCATTCTTTGTAAATGCTTATAATGGTTCCACAACTCTAGAAAAGTTAGGCACAATCCTATGATAGTAACTAGCCTAACCCAAGAAAATATTCACCTCCATCACACTCCTGGGTGGCTCCTGAGTAGCACAGACTCAATATTTGCTGGATCCACTGCTACTCTAGCCTCTGAGATAACATGTCCTAGGAAGTGAACATATCAGATCCTAAACTATCATTTTGAGAGATTACCATAAAGTTGGTTCTCTCAGAGTGTATCTAGAACTATCTTTAGTTGATTGGTGTGCTCCTCCTTTGTATTTTTGTATACCAAGATGTCATCAATGAAGAATAGCACAAAGCGATCGAGGTATGGATGGAAGATTCTCTTCTTGAATCCCATGAACATAGCTGGGGCATTGGTCGCACCGAATGGAATAACCTGGAACTCATAGTATCTATACGGACATCTGAAGGCTATCATATGCACATCCTCATCTCATACCCTGAGCTGGTTATAGCCTGATCTATGGTCTATCTTTGAAAACCACCGTTCTCCCTTTAGCTGATCAAAAAGATCATCAATCCATGGTAGTGGGTACTTTTTCGTCATGGTCACCTAGTTCATGTGTTGATAGTCCACACAGAGTATCAATCTACCATCCACCTTTTGGAAAACAAAATCAGGGATGCATAAGAAAAACATTGGGCCTAATGAACCCCTTCCTCTATAAGTCCTCCAACTATACTCGCAGATCTCGAAGCTTAGAGGGAGTCATATGATTGGCTGGTGTATGTATCGGTGCCATCTCATGGTACATGTTGATATAAAATTCCACCTCTCTTTGTGGAGGTAAACCCATAACATCATTAGGGAAAACATTAGCGTAATGGTCCACCACTACATGATAGCTCAGTCACTCAATATCAATTGCTTTAAGGGAAAGGCTATCCAACTAATGTGTCATTGGCTGCATCCTCCTCTGGGTAAGTCCATCTTGTGCTACAATGGTTCCCTTCACATTGGTTAAGGGAAACCTGGTCCCATCATCGCGGACACAACGGTCTTTTTTCCTAATATTGTCAATCTGAGAATATACTGTAGATAACCAATACATATACAATATGACTTCGTAAGGCCTCGACGCTGCAAAAAGAAGATTACAATTGAAGATCTCACCTCCAAGAGTAAGCTCACACTGTCGGCACCAGTGTGTAATCATCAAATTCTCTCTTTTAGGAGTTTGTATTCATAAGGATCAAGACAACACCTCCACCAGAATCTCCGAGCTTCGAATGAGGGCCATGGAAATAAAAGTGTGACTAAAACCTGTCTCTATAAGTACTACATCTAAGGTGGAGTAGACACAGATCATACCACAAGTCATCTCCAGAGCACCTTGGTCGTAGGACTCAGCTTCCTAGAGCTAAGCCCGTCGCTATCCACCTGCTCCCTATGGTCGGGGTGGACAACCTGGTGGGGGTGGTGGTAGAACCTCAAATAGTTTCCCACCGCCTGTTGAACGACCATGTCTTCTGCCACGTCCGCTTTCTACCTAAGGAACTCCTCAATCGAATCTTCGCCTCTACCCAGGAGGTCCTTCGACTGTCTGATGCACATCTATATGGCGGGTCGGGTAGTCGTGAGCCACATGACCTTGCCTGCCACACGAGTAACACTACCTACTCCTCGCCCATCCTTCTCTGTCTTTAGTGACTCACACAACCGATCATGTATCCTATTGTCGTCCACCTATAGGTATGGTCCTCTTGAATCATTGCATCATCTGTCAGTTTCCCGCTACAGATGACTCTACTAGGTGATGTTCAGTTCTGGGTCTCATTTCAAGAGACTCCTCATCAAGGAATCTCTCCACCAAGAGTGCTCGGTCTAACACCCCAACATACATTGGGATACTAAGAGTTACCATTGTGGCTCTGATCTCTCATCTGATCCCCTTCTCAAAGGTCCATGACCTGAAAAAAGGGTCCCTCACCATGTTAGTAGAGTAGCATGAGAGGTAGGTGAACCTCGCTGAATAATGAGCCATGATCTTGATTCCCTAAAAAGGCTCTCGATGTCGGCCCTGATTAGAGTCACCTCATCAAGAACCTGGTGCATTAAGATCTACCATCTCCTTGTTTCTTCTTGAAGAAGCCTGGATGCAAGGATGACTATAATATCAGCTGGTGTCCCTATCAGTCGGAAAACTCTGACCACATCCTTCAGTCAGTGTTCAGCTACCTGTGGATCAATATCACCCCAGAACATCAGTGGTCTCTAGTGATGGAACTCGTGAAACACGCTTAGTCTACATGCACCCTTTGCTTCTAGGGATGGTGGCATTGGCAATAAAATATGTAGTGGTAGTACTGGTACGCCTCCCGATGGAACAATATTCGAAAGGGGCCTGAAATGATGCCTCTTTGCTCGGGGGGGCTATCATCGCATACTCTACCTAGAAACCTGACAGACTACCTTTGTGGAGGAATCCGTAAAGAAACAGGTGCAACATAGTCAATATGTTATACCTAGTGAGCTTACTCAAATAGACCAAAAAGAAAACGTTTAAAATACAAGCACGTGAACAGTGTTTTCATACACTGAGTCAGAAATCAGAATTAAGGGTCCTGGTGAATTGATACGTCAGTTTCCAGACCAACACTGATTCCCCAAAATGAAAACCACATTCATTTCACTCAACACTATTCCCAAATCAAAATATCAGAGTCCAGGTTCTCTGGTAGAACCGACTCCTCTAATACCAATTTGTCATGACTCATCCCACAAGGCCCATGCCGTGACTTCCCCAAGCCCGCATTCCATTGGCCAGGGGCTGGGGACTAGAACATGATAATAAAATATATTGAACTATGAAGTTATTTCCTTTTAACATGAAAACTCACACAATCCAAGACCATGGAATGATACATGCACAATGTAAAATATATATTAAATAGGGATAGTACTGTAATTAATGGGGTTGGAATACAATGACAACAAGAAAGTACAAGTAAAATTGATAATAGCTCCAATGAACACCCGCCAAGGATCCTACCTGAGTGGTAGGTAATGCTCTCGAACTATAGTCATTGTGGTTTGTCTCATCTAATGGAACATCTCCGGTTAGCCTCCAGTCCTGGAACCCTTATCCTCGATTAATGTCGTCTGTAATCTACCCAAGACACAACAAGGTGCGAGCATAGCCCGTTAAGGGTGAGTATAACAATACTCAGTAGGGACCCCGAGACCCCCAATGGTCACTCAGAATCCATATTAGATAATCCACAAAGCAAGACAACAATTTCAAATAATGAAGCAACAATCAACCCTGCATATGTATATTTCCATACATATACCTATGTTATTATGTAACCCAACTCATTCAAGAAAAACCCATAGCCCAACTCTTTATCCAAAAACATAACTGTTCCACAATGGAAAGAATACCACGTATGTAGCACCACATAGAGGTATATAAAAAAGTAAATGACTCAGATCATACTAGTTAAAACATAAGTATTGAATTATAGATGATTCGTTGTCTTGCTAGATCATCTTACTTTGTCAATAAGCTCTCATGTTAACTAACACAAGATAGAAGATGACTGACAAAGGATCTGAGGATGATCCACATAGGATCTGAAGAAGACCCACATGGTATATAAAGATGATCCACACAGGATCCATAGTTGCGCACCCACATAGGATCTGAAGATGAACAACACAGGATCTAAGGATTCTTCAAGTATAGCCACCCACATGGTTCCCACACAAAGCACGTTTTATTCCATGAGGATCCTCTTCTAATGTCAGCGGTAAATACTTCAAATTTCACTAAGTCCCATGAATAAGTATCAAGATGGTCTGTTACATCATAAGGGACCCATCACGACTAAAAGTGTGTCAATCAAATGCCTGGTGTATAAGTTATTAGTATTTCTGTTTTGAGGGAATGGTTGGATTTGGGTTTAATCCAACTCGGCCACACTCCAAAATTATTCAAAACTCATGTGGAGTATACCAAAAGGACCATCTCGATTTAATGGTTTTGGAAGCATAGAAGGTTTGTAAAACAGACACTCGGTTCCCAAGATATAACCCCCAAAGGCGGATCTCGGTCCAGTTGTGCCTGGGTTCGGTCTGACACGGTCAGACCGACCCGACCCGACTCAGTCCGGGTCCGGCCCAGATAGTCCGGTCTGCCACAGTCCCAGACTACGGCGGCCCCGAGCCCCTATGTTGTGGTCCGTCTCGGCCTGCAAAGGTGGTGGCTTGGCCTACTGGGCACTTCCCGCTTGATGGGGCCCACGGGGCACAGCCTCTGGCTGGGTGCGGTCCGCCTTGGCAAGGCCCGCCCCAGCTGCCACCTGAGGAAGGCACCCTTCGGGATTATAGACCGGTCCAGTGGGACCGTTCGACATTGGCCAACCCAGCGTTGCCATGTGGCGCCGCCTGGTGGCTCACTGGACCAACTGGAGTGGATCTTGCCCAGCGTGATGTGTCCGACCGGGTGTCGGCCGCCTTCTCGATTCGCCGCTATAGCTCTTCAGCTGTGACTTCTCAATCCAGTGGAGTGGGCTCGTGCCGACCCGGATTCCACGGGGCTGGACAACATGTCGGTTGCCCCCTCCTCTGTAGCGGTCGAAGGTCCGCGAATTCCATTTGATGCACGATGACACTACAACCTTGTACCCTGCTGGTGCTAGTCGCTAGTATCGGTCGCCGGTGTCGTCACACCAGCTGGATTCAACGTGCCACTAGGTGAGATCCGGGGGCCCATTCATTATTTTTAAGGCATTAATGTTCGTCTCAGGACGCCTTCATCACATCTTGTCCATCATGGTCGAGTTCCGCTCAACCTGAAGTTTCGTTTGCAAAGAACACTTCATACAACAAAGTAGGGGAGGGATCAAGCTGTGATCATTTGGCCCGCACCATGCACATTATATCGATATCAAGCGATTAATAGATTGAAAACAAAATATGAACAATTCCCTACCTCGAAACTTTGGAGAGTGCTCACAGTTGAAGATGATGAGTAGGTGTTCGTCATTCCAAAAAAAAGCTATAATGGTTGCTCGAACATCAATCCTCTATTCTTTGCTTGGTGGATTTGTACATCTTTGGGATCTCCAATGTACTCTCCTACAAATTTAATTCCTTTCCAATGAATGACCAAGATGGAGGATATAATCCTTACTAATTAATTTAAGTTATTGGTTTTTTTAACTTTCCATTAATGAGATTTTATTATATTTTGGGATTCAATGTTACTCACATTGTTTAAGTGGGCATTTAATGCCCATCATTAAATGCCTGACCACCCTCATGTGGTCCCCACCTCCAATGAATTAAAAATGATGGAAGTTGTTTAAATAATACAAAACATTTGTTTAATTATCATCCTCCATGAAAACCTAGAAAAACATATCTTTCCCTTGACCTACATCATTTGATGTGAAGGATCCTTAAAGAGAATCCAGGCATTGTGAGTTCAATGGTGCCCAATGATTTTCAATCCGAGCGCTGGTTAAAAAGTTACAAAATACCACTCCTGTGTTTACTAAACGTATCATTAATAAACATTTAAAAAATTGAATCCAAGAAGATAGGTCATTGGAATCACTCGCCGTCAATTTTCACATATTTGTAAAATTTCCATAAAATTTAAGAAATTCCATATAACATTCCGGGTCTTTACATACTGGTCCTATAATATTCAGGATTTAAAATGGTCCAATGAATTGTAGACTTTGTGTCTCCTTCTGACCAAAATTAATCATGTTTTTCCATGGAGAAACATTGAAAGATACATGAATACATAGATCTAAAGAAAATAATTTTCTCCTATTATCCACATAATGTTTCTTCCAGATCTAAGCAATCACCATGTGTTGTTGGATCCCCTTCACTTTCTCAGCAACCTACTCTACTAATTCTGGTCCCATCAACCTCTTTTCCAATATTACATCACAAAAATAATGAGTTCTACACCTCATTAGATATAATTACTCAAAAACATCCGTCTGAATACTAGAATTAAAAAATTTATTATAAGAAAACTCAAATAAATAATGGTGATAATCTCAAATTCTATTATATTCTATTGAAAAATAATGTAAAAACGACTTCCACTCATTTAATTGTGTTCTTGTTTTGTCTATGTTATTAGGGATGAATCGATGTGCCGAAATTTAATTAATCTCCCAATAACTTATTAAATCATTTTCAAAAAACAAAAGTGAACCTAGGATAATAGTCAGATACAATATAGAGTGTCCGACTACATAATCTGATAATATTTGTTAGGTATATTCAATAATGATGATTCGAAGACGTAGTATCTCAAATCTGAAGGAAATTTGTATATTTTGTGAGTTGGTCAACAATAACCCATTAAACATTATTACCTCAAGAAGTATTTGGTAATATGAAAATGAATTCCATGGATATAATTTCCCATTTAAAATATGGTACTAGAAGTGGATAAATTACCCAATTTTGTATTTGACACCCTAAACTAACCTATCTATAATTAAAAAATTTCATGGTGAAATCTGTAAAAACTCTTTTCATTCCATCCAACCAGTAATACTTATCCAATATATCTTTACATATTTTTTCTTCTAAAATGAACTTAATACGATGAACTATGATGATAACATATCAAATTTTCCTTCATATGGGGAATAAAATAAATGTATAATCTATTTTTAAATCATGAAACAAAATATTTATCAATGTTCAAATTCTAGAAACAGGCCCTTTAAAAAAATTCAACATTTTTCTAACTCACAGTATACCTTCAATGATTTTTTTGTTCTTTCTCAGAGAGGTTGTTGTAATAACACCTAAATTAAAATAGATGGATTTACTCCACAAAGAACATCCAATACAAAGTTCCTCAATTCAAAAATCTATTTATCATATTGAAATTTTAAATTGGTTAATTATGCATTATGTTTTTGACTCAAGACATCTGCCACCTTTTTTTGTTTTTAGGATGGTAATTGATTATGAAATAATAATATTTTATCCTTTAAATATATATTCTCTACCTCATTTTAAATCCCTTCATAGATAATATATACATCAAACTATTATGGTTAGTATATATTTTACTTTTGGATCCATATAAATTATTTATCTATATTTTTAATGAAAACCCAACTAATTCTAATTGCAAATAAAATGTGGTATAATTTAACTCATGAGGTTTCTGTTATCATGATGCATAATAAACAACATGATCGTTAAACATCAGAAAAAAACCATGTCCATTTAAAGAAGCATCATTATAGATTACAAAATCATCATATCTAGACGGTAGTGCCAAAAGAAGAGAATTCACTAGTCTTCTTTTCAATTCTTGAAAACAATCATCTCATTATTCTGCCAAAATATATTTTACCCATTTTCATGATAACAAAGTTTGAAGGATTGATTTCAATGTAATGTTTTTAAAAAACTTTCAGCAATATCCTATTAATCCAAGAAAACTATGAATCTCTATAACATTTTTAGTTTTTACCATTCATCAACCAATTTTGTTCTGGTGGGAACCACTATTTTTCCATCTTTATTTATAATGGATCAATGTAAAAATATATATTGTAACCAAAAATCACATTGGATAAATTCCCCATCTAACTTATTTTATTTTATAATTTTCAAGACAATCCTTAAATGTTTTTATGGATCATTTTATCTTTTTGTAAAAAACAAAATATCGTCCATCAAAAGAACAAAAAAATGATTATAATATTGTTAGATTACTATATTCATATGATCCCTAGATACATCATGAGTATTTTTCATAACAAAGGGAATTAAAAATACTAAAAATTTCCATATCTAGTAAGGAATACTATTTTTATAATGCCATTGTCCTTTACATATAGCTAATGGTACCCGAATCTCAAATCAAAAATGGAAAAATTTTGATATCCCGGGAGATGATCAAACAAGTCATTGATATGAGGAAATGGATAATTATTTTTAAAAGTAATATTATTCAAGGATATATAAAAAACAAAAAGTCTTATGAAATAATATTTAATCTTAATATAATAATAGGGGAACCCAATTTTGAGTTTCTAGTATGAAAGAATCCTTTATCAATAAACTCATACAACATCTTTTTAAATTCATGAAGTTCGACATGAAGCATTTGATAATGGGGTTTTGAAAATGGTGTGGCATCAGGAACACATTCAATGGTGAGTTAAACTTGTAAATAATTTCTAACACATTGAATGTCATCAGAAAAAATAGACATATGTTTATTTCCTAATGGAACGTCATTTAATATATGCAATTCTCTTTTTTTAAATAATATCTGCCATATAAGATTCAGTTCTATATTTTAACACTTTCTCTGATTCCAGATATGTTATCGATGTTATGTGTTCATTCTTGTATAAAAAATGAAACTCATTCTAAAAGACACATTTATATTTTTAATCAATATTATTATTCTAAACTAATTGGAAATTGATACCTAGAATAACATCACAACACTATTGAGGAAAAAAACAAGGTTTCTAGGTAATTTCTTTCCATAGAAAACAATATTAATATTTTTATAATACAATTTATCCATTATAGTTCCCCTTGATTTTTTAACCATATGTTCTTATTATATTTATGGATTTGAAATTTCTAATTTAGTAGAAAATTCAATATAAATAATGGAATATGTAGACCCTGTATTTGAAATAAAATTATAAAAATTCCAGTAGAGAAACAAAGTACATGATTTCACTTCATTAGATGGAAAAACATATGGTGACATAGTTTAAGATGATTTCTCCTAAAAAATTTTCTTATAATTATAAATCTTTCTATTATTAATATCATTCTATATGAAGGTATTTTCATAATTCCTCATCTCACCACAATTAAAACTCTTTATTGTTTTCTTATTAGAATATTTCTTAAAATAATTTTCCTTACAATATTGGGACATATGTCCAAATGTACAACATTAGAAAAAAAATTACAATTCTCTTATGGTATTCCATGGGGTTCTTTTTAGAACACTTTATATAAACTAGAAATTTGACTTTTTTACCTTTAGATATATATGATTTTTCCAAACTAATTGCCTCCCATATGGAATTTTATTGTGATTATTTTCAAAGCGCATGTGATCATAAAAAACTCTATTTTTACAACCTCATCACAATGGAAAAATTTCTCAAAACTTTTATATTCCCTGGAGGCAAATGGACTTATATACTTTGGCTTAATTGTAGTGTAAAAATGAAATAACTTTTAATCATAATACTAAATATGATTTGACCATACCTTATCAATTAATTTACGATTTCTTAATTCATAACTATAGGGTCATCCTATTTTTTCAATTCATAGAATTTTATTCAAATTAAACGTCAGACCACCTTTGGAAAATATTTTTCAAGAAATAGATTCATAAATTCATCCCGTTCCAAGTTATCAATCTCATCAACATAACTTATAGTCTTGAACATTGACCACTAATGGTAGAATCTATCTTCAAAATGATAAATCGGAAGAAATAACCATTTATTATATGATAATCTACATGAAATAAAATATCCTTTCAAAGTATTTAACCCATCTTTCACCCATCACTTGGTAAAAATATCCACTAAAAGATGGTTGGTGTTTCCTTATAAGATGGCCAAGAATAATCATGTTTCATTGTTATAGCTATGTTTATTCTCTTCTATGCTTGTCACCATAATTTATAGTCTATTTCTAATGATCCATCACTTTAAAAATCATCTCAATTCCAATAAAATAATTTCTAGCATTCCAATTTATAAACATATCATCCTATTAGTGTCTTCTTACTATTGACTTAGTGTTTATTATGTGGAAAACCATTTTGAAAAAAAAATATCTTAGATGATGCAACATAGTAAATTTCTATTTCAATATCAATTAATCACAACCATATTCTTAACATCATTTATTATTTTAAATTAATACGTCATGACCCATAACGTTATATAAACCATACTTTGATACCAAATATAATGGCTCAGCCCTAGACATTACAAAAACTAGTGATTCAATGATAATTCATCATCTTACACAACCAATGATCTTTTCATATTTTTTTTAGATAAATATGAAATAAAACATACATAACAACCCTTAAGAATACAATGTGGGTACAATTAAATCACTATAATATTATTTTATAACAAAATATGTTTTAATAAAATGTGTAATATTTTCTAGAAACGTCTTCACAATATATACCTAGACTTTTTCATTTCTATTACCCATCCATGAACCCTAGGAAAAAAAATTTATGACATAGGTTTAGAACGAAAATCATAGTAACTGGTACAAAAATAAATAAGAAAACCATTTCTCTATGAATACTTATTCACATATGGAATCATTTTCATAACAAAATAATTATCACCCATAAAGTATCACATACTGACTTTATAAAAACATGTGATTCCCATAAAACATATAAATCATAATTAAAACCTGAAAGGATACATGGGCCAAAAAATACATAATATTTTATCCCTCATAGATACCATATGATTTGTATCCCTCATGACTAATTAAAAATTTAACTCTCAATACTACCTTAAAATGGAACCCTTAATTCTACCTTATTGTGTAACCATATCAATTACACATAGAGTAACCGTACAGTTGACCACCAACATAAACATAACCATTTCCTTGGGGGAGTTATATGTCAGAAAATTCATCATAAAAACTTCCATAGAATTATAACATTACTATAAAACATGAGTACTTGAATCATAAAATCCTTACTTTTATATATTGAAAAAATATAAATTTTAAAGAGGATTTTTACTGAAAAACACTTACTTCGTGTTCTTCTTACATCAAACTAGATAAAACCTGAAGAATTATAATTTAAAGAGTGATATTTTTATATTTAAACCCTTATTAACATTTTTAAATACTTATATTATATGATTTTAACATCTTTCCACCCATTTATTATTAATATTTTATTGTTTTTATTGTTTCATGTGTACTTATTTCACGGTTTACATGGTTTAATCATTATGTATTTTATTTCCGATGGAAGAAAAACTCCCGAAATAGAATTAAACAATATTAATATTTTTATATAATTTTAAATTATACAATATATAATTTTTTCATATATGAGGATGACTTATTAAATAAAATGCTAATTAAAATAATTTTATTTACATTGGTGGTTTTTACGACCATCACGAACATAAATAATTTTTTCAATACCATATACATATATTAGTTCTAGAACATTAAATAACTAAAATATGAATACTGAAATATTATTTAACAATAATAATGGTCTTATGACCATACTTATAGGTAGTAATGGAAAATTAAAGTGTATCTCCCACGATGGTGGTAAATCGGGACATCACGGATGATGTTCTCATTTTTAGAATAAAATATAGAGGGGAAAGAGTAATATTATTTATTTTTCCACAAATTTGATAATATTAATGTATTTATAAGTCACTAAAGTCTTCATGTGACTGGGATAATAGGATATTATGAGAGAATAATAAAATAAATCAAATTAATAATAAAATAAAAAATGAAAGAGGGATTTACCTCTTGATTTAACCTGCATGAGAAAAAAATTAATTAACATGGTTTTGAACATTTGTTTAGAGATATATGCATTGTACAAGGGGAATATTCTTGGTAATGGAAATGGGAAGCTATTAAAATGGGTACAAGGATATGAGGTGTTTATAGAAGAGGTTGTGAGGGGTGGTATTTATTGTGGTTGATATGAGAGTTTTTTAAATATTTTATTTGTTAGATCATTATCTATGATGAAGACTATGTATAGTTTGATAATTATATGTAAATATATAAAAATAATGAATAATACTTTGTGGTTATAGGCTTACAGCACCAATATACCATCAATTACTAAATATTTAATGTATTTAGCTTATATTTTAAATTACCGTATTTACCTATTCACCAAAATTTATGAATTTTTTATGATTCCAAAAATATACCCTAGGAATTCATCAACATATATAATTTAAAAATGATCCCTGTTTTATGTAACTAATTTTATAGTTATATAAAATTTAATTTTTAATTAATATCATTATTAATTCGAAAAATGCAAATTTTAAAATTGTAATAGATTTTATAATACTTTCAAAAATTAATTTAGTTCTCAGAAAATTATCATATGATCATAAGAAAAAAATATAAATTTATTAAACTATTTTATGGATGAAAATTATTTCAAATCAATAAATTAATTATGAAAATTATAAATAAACATTTAAGTTTTACAGAAATTGTAACACTTATTTTTTTATTTTCCAAAAAACATTACTTACATATTCAATTATATAAATAAATAATATCATAAAAAATTACATACAAAAAATATATGTAATCATTAAAAGGTTAGTTTAGTTTTATCTTGACAATATTAAAATTCCAAATCCTCATGTTCCTATTCATAAGGTCAAGTTATTATTCAATGCATTTTAATTCCTTCATTTTTAAAAATCCCACTTATTTCAATATAAATTTATAAATAATTTAACAATTTAATTAAAGAATGAAAAAAATATTTTATTTGACATTGAATTGTTATATTGATGACAATTTTCATGTTCTTATCAATTAATTTTGACATTTAATTAACCGATTGACCATTTATAGTGGTAACAAAAATTATTGAGGATTCTATTCATATTTTACATAATTAACGTGACCTATTTATTAAATTTTTAAAAAATAATTATAAATATATAATATATATCCAAAAATTATAAACTTATAACTAAAATTATTAAATATGATATTAAATTTAAAAACCACTATGAAACTGCTTTTCCAAAAAAATTCCCTTTGAAATATAATTTTTTTATATTAAATGAAATTATAAAAAAATATTATTGAAAATAATTATATTATTCTAAATCTATATTAAATAATTAAATTTTAAAAATAATCAAAAACAACATTTGACCTTTTAAATACCTGTAAAATAAAATTCAATTTCCAATATAAGTCAATATTTTTCACTATTCACTATTAATCAATATTTTTATAAAATTGTCACAAAATAAATTTTTGATAATTTAAAAATGATGAATTCCAAAATTAAATTTAATTTTCAAAATAATTATCTTATTTTTCAAAAAATATATTATAATATTCACCAATAAAAATAAATATAAATAATACTTTTGGTAAAAATGTTTTTCTTTGATGAATCAAATGACTACTAAAAATATAATACTTATTTGAAAATAATTAATTACTTAATTATGATGTATTAGTACCATTATATATTTCATAATGATGTTAATAAAATTCATTCACATAAATTTAATATACGGGTTATTATGACCACATTTAAACAATATGATTTCATTTTTTGTATAAACTCAGTGTTTTGTATATTGTACAACATCGAGCATAGTCTTTGTTTTTAAAATAATAATATTATATAAACATGAAATAATATAATGACTAAAAAATATATTAAAAACATTTAAATAAATTCTTTGATCATTTTGGATGTTATCAACTAATGAGTAGGGACAAAGCACTGAAACCACCTTACCGAAGCAAGAGTGAATCAAATAGAATATGTAACACCCGATAAATAATTTTATCAATAAATGATTATCAAATGTATAATAATAAATTATAAATGAAAATAATTTTCATTTTCAAATATAATTAAGATTTATATATATATTAATAATAAAACTAAACATATTATTCAAGTAGATAATGCTATTTTGACCATGTGGGAATCTGAGAAAAGCGATTTTCCGGACTCAATATCTTTTTATTTATTTAAATTATTTATTTTTATAAAATTTTTATCTATGTTTGATATATTATTCACTTATTAATCCATAAATTTTATCTTTTAATTCATTCTATTTAAATTAAACATTTTTCATTTCCAATAATTTTTTTTATCTTCTTTAAAATATGATGTTGTTTAGAAAAATTCTTATCCACTACATTAGGTTTTTCACTGCCGTGTCCAGATTATTTTATAACCTAAATATATATTTCTATTATTTTGATATATAAATTTTTTTTATCAATTATTCCTATATTTTTTATATTTAACATTCTTTAAAATTTTGTTATATATCATTTTTATTGATGTGAGATACATCAAAGTGATTAATATTTTGTTTTCTTGTGATTATAAAATAGTTTTAAGAGACCATAATTAAATTTCCAAAGTGTCATAAATATGTTATAATTTTAAAACTGTATTTTTAGAATAAAAGTTGATTTAAATTAAAAATTAAATTTCTCATATTTAGATAAATTGTTCCATTAAATAGATCTCATTTTGAAGTTCTACACATTGGAAAATATTTAGGGTAATATATTGATTTTTTGAAATATACTCGATATTTAGTGAATAGAAAAATTATGTTATTTTTTGTTTATATACATTATATGTTAAATAAACTATTACTTGATTCATTTATAGTGTAATCAACATGTCATAGAACTCCCCATACTTATTTCATATATTTGGTAAAAATGTTCAAAATATCCATATTCTTGCTAAAAAATAATAAAATAATGACTTAAATTTTAAAAATATCCTTCTCCTCCCTATAAATATCAGCAATCACCAACTCTTCTCCTTACGAAACAAATCCGTAGAGATTACCCAAATTATTCTTAATATTCTCCTCATTTCTCTCACCAATTTCCAAGATCCCTTGAACTCAAAAAAAAACAAAATACAAATTCCTTATATAGGTTCTCAATGAAAAAGAATTCAAGTGGTAAAATACACTTTGATATTATTTTATTTATTTTTAGTTTATTATCTTTTCTTATTCTCTTTGCACCTCCCCTCATCCAATCTACCTGATAACATTAGTATCATATATAAACACTATAATTTTATTTTGTTAATGTAATATACATTATAAAACCTTTTATATTAACTTCTTATTGTTGAAAATAAAAACAACGTCTATGATGTTTAGATATAAAACCTTCATGGATGATTTCTTTTCTTTTCCTTTAATGCCTTGAAGAATGGTCATAAAACCATTATAATGGTTAAAAAATATCGTAATATTTATATAATAACTTTTAATTTTTAATAAACTAATTATATACATTTCATTAATGGAATCTAAACACTTTTGTGGTTATCAAAAAAACCTGAAAAAAATAAAATAAATACCTATTATTATTATTTTATCTAATGAATCATCTTTTTATTAGAAAAACTGATATACGACATCATTTTAAATTTATAAAAAATATTCACACAATTTCATTGGACTTCTAAAATATTTCATTAAATTGATATCAAAACCAATAATTAACCAACCCTAGAAACCAAGATATAATTGCACCTAAAACATTGAAAATAATAAAATATTATAAATAAAAGGTTATAAATATGTTATAAAATAAATAATATATGATACTATAAATATTAATATAGATATTTAATAAATTTATAACACTCATCAAATAATTATAAATGTGTTGTGAACATGTTTAAAGGAATTAAACTCAAGGGAATGGAATTTTCTTTCAAAAACTCTTAAATTTCTATTTTTAGAAAATTTCCAAGGTATGTTTTTATGAAAAAAATATTCATGTTTTATGATTTTTTTTCTTGGTAATTTTTTAGAATGATTGTTGGTTCAGTGATATCCCTCCATTTCGTTGGGTATGTTTATTTTGTAATTTGAGAATAATGGTTATTAAAAGGGTAAATGTGATTGTTACATTATAAGGTATCCATGATGGTTATATTGTAAGGATGTCTTGATGGTTACAAATCATAATGTAGAATGAGGGTAAAAATACTATGTAATTATGTTAATATAATGACTCCCCAATTAACGTACAAAGTTAATTTATATTTTCAATGTTTAATGTAAATATTATGTTCTATGAAATTATATATATGATTCTTTATAGGTGAAAAGTATATCTTTGTGAAAATTATTTCAAACGATTATTTGTTTTCCTGGAAAAATGGTTTAATTCGTTTTATGTCTCCTTATTGAGAAATATTTTTTCATCCCATGTTTTAAAATGTTTTTCACAAGGTTTATGGATTGTTAAAAGAAATGATTAAGCCATTATGAATGTTGTAATGAATTTTCATGAGGAAATTTCATGTTTTATTAATGAAAATTGTATTAGTTATGAAATGGAAACTATTTTAATAAATTAAAATTTACATTATTTTGGGGAGTTATATAATTACCTGACCCCTTAAGACCGGAGCTAGTGCATTACATGTAAATTGGGTTGGATATAAGGAATGAAATTCCTGAAGGAACGACTAGTTTATTAGTCTTTAAGAAACAAGATACATAGATGTAACCCAAAATTACATTGGAAAAAATTACAAAATATGATACCTAATAATAACTGTAACAGCCCAATATTTTATAAAAAAATATTCTTTTTAATTTTATTAATGTCTTGTGTTGTACGCTACACCAAAAGGATCTTGCACAACACGCATCCTTGACTTACCATGCATTACACGCAATCGCAACCTTCCTCGATAGCGTGTGTGGTACGTAATCCTGAGTTTCACGAAAAAATGATATGCTATTAAAATATTATTAAAACTAGCCGTTATGAATAGTAATAACCACTTTTTGAAATCCAGTAAATTTTATTTTTCAAAATGAACTTTATTTTTGGATTCGGAGTATCGAATTTAGCCTATGGTGAAATTTTGGTACTTTTCGGATAACTTTCATATTCTGATGAATAGTGAAAATTACCAAATTATAATTAAAAACAACTTTTTTAATCGAAATAATTAATAGTGATAAATCATTAATTTGAGTGGTTTTAAAGTATATTTAGAATATATTTTTACAATTTAATACAATGTTGGTCATTGGATGTAATTTCACATTTAAACTAGACATAAACAAGTGTCAATCTTTTGATAGATTTTGTTTCTTAAAAACACGCTATTTGTTTTAACAGCGGGATTTAATTATAAAATTAATTAATGCAACTTATATGTTGGGAATTTTGTAAAATAGAAATCATTTTTGAATTCGGAATATCAATTATAGCTTAGGGTGAAATTTTGGCATTTTTCTGAAAAACTTCAATTTTTGATGAATAGTGAAACCACTAAGTGGTAGGTTAAAAACTGAATTTTGCATAAAACTTAATTTTACCGCTTCTGTGAATGGAATTTCGAAAATCCGAGAGACACAGTTAATATCAAGGACTAAAATGTGGTTCAATGAGATGAAAATAATTTTTGGTGAATAGTAACTTTTTACTTTTTTTTACCGCGGTTAATAGTAAATAGGGTAACTAAGGGTAAATATGATATTAATATTACCCTAACACATGTCCTAATTCTATTGGACAAGTGGAATTCGACCAAAAACAAACTTAGGAATAAAATATGACCATTTAGGCCCACTTGGATTAGATTAGGACTTTTATTATTAATTTATTTAAAGAAGGGTTAAAATAGTTAAAATCAAAGTTTAATAAGTAAATCATTTTTAATATGGGGTTATACATAAGATAAATTCGACTATAAATATTCATTAGAAAGATAAAAAAATTTCCTACATGATGATATTTTATTTGTAATTTTTAGACATTAAATAATTTAATTTATTTATGACATAATGATGATGCAGTAATTATCTTATTAATGAAATATTGACATAATTGATGTTATAAACACCAAAATAAATGTAATTTGAGACTTTTTATGAATTACACTAATTTTCTAGGTTACTATGATATATTAATGTTGATTTAATCAACATGGTTCGAACATTTAATTCTGTTATGACTTTCACAAAAATCATATATCAAATAGTGTCAAAATTGACACAAAATAGTTTTTAAATCAAATATTATATTATTAATTGTTATTGTATTCCTAAAAATCTAAGGTTCGGCCAAATGACTTAGATAAGGATATATATATTAATAATAAACAATTTGGGGTTCGTTTGGCATGTTATAGTAAGTTTATTAACCATATAGTGAATGAAAACAAAAAGACATGGTAAAAGTTAAATTATTTAACTTAGAGTTAAATTTAATTGATAAGGTTAAAATAATATCCTAAACTTGTCTAAATTCTATTGGTTGATAGGATTTCGACCCATCCCCACTTTAGCTTCGAAATAAGACCCTTTGAAACCATTATAAACCGATTTTGACTTTAATATAAAATAATATTTTGAGATATTCCTAAGGTGCCCCTCTCCTCCCTTATAAAAGGGCACCTCCTCCCCCTCCTCCTCACACCAAATTGAGCACTCAAGCTCGGCCAACCCCTGCCATTTTCTCCTCTACACTTCCCTAGAATAATCCTAGAGGTCCTGGTCTTCTCCAAAGACCAATCTTAGTTCCTTAAGTGGAGGATTCAAAGAAGCGTTCCAAAGAAGAGGTAATATCCATTACCGATCTTTTCAATTTCTTTCTTCTTCAACTTCTTCTTCTTTAGTTGTTTCATGATAAAGTAATAACATCAGTATTACTTACATACTGATATGTTATTATAAATATGAAACAACCCTAATTCACCTTCTATCCATCCTACGGAAAAATGAAATCACCGCGCGTGCGTACGTACGGAATACCGTCTCCACGCCGTGGTGTAATCTATTTTCCACCACCACCTTACATGGATGGGTATAATGGTGTAAAGAATAACTATACATAGTTATTACAACATCATAATGATTCTGATATATTTTATAATCCACTCCAATTCAATTCAATATTTATCGAAATGATATCATCGCTCGTGCGTACGTACGGAATACCGTCTCCACGACGCGATGAGATTCATTCTCCATGTTAACCATTTAAGAATGATTATAATGTATATATAAGAAATAATAATGAAATACATGACATTATAAAGCTACTGGATTTATGTATATATATATACATATGTATGTCATCTACTTACTTCCATTTCAAGACAATAAGGAAAGAAAAACAGCGTTCATGCGTACGTACGGACTACCGTCTCCATGAACGGTGTTTTTCATTTTATTTATCTATCTATTATATATATATATATATACTGAATATATATGATATATAAATCATATTTTATATTCTGGAAGTAAGTAAATCATGATATAAGTAATAATGATGTCAAGAACAACAAGTCAAAACACCTACGATAAATGAAACGATTTTACCCAAAACGCTTCTTTAACATGAAATTTACAAAAGAACGGGTAATATAATGTCATAAGTGAACCATATATGATATCATAACAATGAATATGATTCTGTAATAAGTCAATGACATTATTTAAATCATTATACAGGAGGTTCGGACACATACGAAGCAAATTGGACCTAAGGTAAGGGAAATATCACAATCTCATTTTAATCCGAGATTGTTTATTCGTAAGTATTTACTGGGGTGTATTTTATCATCCACATACATGTTTCATCAATATGTAATATTATTTCCATCCACCTACAATTGTTTAAATCCATTTTTACCCTTAGGTGAGTTTTTAGTAAAGAATATGAAAGGAATCTTTTGTCGTTTTACCGTACGAGGTACTTTTTGACTTTTCCGACAAAAGTACGAGAAGAATGTTTTTTTTAACTTATACGGCATGAATGGATTTTTGAAACATTATTTCCAAGAAGCTTCTTTTAAAAGTTTTCAAGTTTATTTTTAATCAAATTCTTTATTTTAAAGTTGTATGACATGTTATGAAAGGAAAAATGTTTTTAAAGAAGAAAGGATATTTTCCTCAAGAATGGAGTTCAAGTGTTTTATCAAAATTATTTTCCATCTAAGATAATAAAGGGTTCTGATTTTATCCCTATTATTACATTGATTTGATCATGTTGTATTGGAATTATTTTTATGAATTCCTTTATGTTATATGAATTTATTTATGATGTCATGATGTTTCAAGAATCCCATTTTTGTTACATGTGTTATGAAATGATGTATGATTTATGATTTTGTGGCACACATAAGAAAGGATTCATTAAGAGATGGGTGGGAACTATATCTCCCTCCAATGCATTGGGTAAAGATTTCATATCTCATGAGATAGACATGGCTGGAATGGTAGGTTATACCGGTTCAGTGAAACAGGACTGAAACGAGGATTACTCGATTCAGAAAGGGACTTTGTCCACTAAGATAGTCTTGGCAATGAGTCTTGACTAACAAGAAATGATTCTCTATGATTATGTGTGTATGCCACAATGAGTAATGTTTTAAGTTATGATTTCATTTCACTACTATGATTTACCCCATGTTATGAAATTATGCTCTCTTTTGCAGGTTAAGATTTCCAAAAATGTTATGTTCTTATGAAAATTATGTGATTGATATTTCCTTTGTTTACCCTTACTGAGCATTTGAGCTCACCCTTTTATGTTTTCTTTTCCCCAGGATATAAAGAAAGGTTTTAGGTAAAAAAAAGGGATGACCTTTATGGGAGATATTGAAGAACTTTCACCACGATTAGAAGATTACGTTCCGAGTTTCCAAAGACACTAAACTATTACGATCCTTTAGTGTGTGTTTTTGTTATGTACTAAGTATTCTGCAAATGTAATGTAATGTCCATGTACGTAAAGCTTCGGGTCTCTACAGTTGGTATCAGAGGAAAGGTTTAGTCAACCTTTGGAAACTAGGATGCGAGAACTTTAGTGAGATCCCTAGAGATATTTCTAAGGTATGTCTAGGGATGTCTCTAAGGTTAAGTATACGTATAGGTTATAGTCCTAGAATTACGCTAACGATCTTCGAATTTAACCTAAGATGTTAGATATTGAGGGTACTAACCCTTTATTATGTTGTTTTCCCTAGCATGATTTTTGCCTCTCACACAATTCTTTTGGGGTTTTAGACGATGGCTGGAACCCGAAGGAACCGTGTTAATGCGGAATGTGATGGGCAATGCAATGATTGTACCCCTGAGCAACCAAACGATATAGGAGCTGGAATGCAAAATCTTGTAGCCATGCTCACACAACTTTCTCAAGCTATGAATCATGCAGGACTTCCAAACGAGCAAAGGAAGGAGCAACATTCTGTTGAATCCTTCATGAGGCAGCGTCCACCTTCTTTCAGTGGGTCTACTGATCCATTAGTTGCTGAACAATGGATTAGTACTACTGAAAAGATATTTTCAGTTCTTCAATGTTCTGAACATGATAAAGTCATCCTAGCAGTGTATCGTTTGGAAGGAGATGCTGATCAATGGTGGAATCTTATTAAGAATACAAGGCAAAGGGATGAAATTGAGTCTATGGAATGGGACGAGTTCAAGAACTTATTTTTCAATAAGTACTTCCCTCGTATTCTTCGAACAAAGATGGATAAAGAGTTTCTTGAACTGAAGCAGAGGGATGATGAATCTGTTGGTACCTATGAAGCAAATTTTACAAGACTTGCAAGGTATGCTTCTGGAATTATCATCCAACCTGAAAGTAAAGTTGATCGATTTTTCAGTGGATTAAAACCAAGTCTTCGAAGGGCATTAGCTATAAGAGACTTCAGTAGCTATGAAGAAATTGTGCGTTGTGCTATCAAGGTAGAAATGGAAGTTGGTGTTACATATCCATCTCATGGTTTTGACAAGAAACGAAAGATGGAGTTCAAGGAGAAATCTCAGAATAATGGTGAAAAGAAGATGAATGTTTCCTTATGCACAAAGTGTGGAAAGAAGCATGGTGGAGATTGTCTAAAAGGGACTAGAAAATGTTTTAAGTGTGGAAAAGAAGGTCATCGACCAGCTGAGTGTCGAAGTAATGGAAAAAGGGTTTCTAATGATAAAGCAAACACTGCAGAGAACGCACCGCCAACACTTCAATGCTTCAAGTGCAAGGAAATGGGGCATTATGCTAATAATTGCCCTAATCCAAGGGTTAGTGATGATCAACATGAGAAACCACTGAAGGCAAAGGACAAAGGGAAATCACATGCGATCACTATTGGCAATGTTGAATATGACAACGATGTGGTGGAATGATTAAGTGTTTATGTAATGGGATTCCAAAATAATGTTGTATCATTGAGTATTGCAATATTTATTGATGTGGTATTCAAAGTGATTGAGATATTTTTTGGAAATAACATGATATGCGCATAATGAAGATGAGAAAATGAAATGTTTAATAGTATTCATGAGCTCATGATTGATATAAGGACTAAGTGATATCATGGTTTGAGTATATAGAATTTTGAGGATTTTGGTATGTGGAAAGTGTTAACTTTTAACTGCACTCATGTTTTCACTAAGGTATTCAAGAGAATACACGATTAAGGACTTTGAATGTTTGGATATCTTATGATATGTGGGGATCAATGACAGTATTAAATCTCAGGTAATCGTTGTCACTATATTATGAGAGTGGACTGCAGTATTATGTATAAGCCTAAAGATTAGACTGGATTATGTTGGACATAAGTTAGTATTGTTTAAGGATATAAGATTTTCGATATTATTGATGGGATGTTATAGTAACGTAGTTTTAGAAAAAAGGACAACCTGCAGGACGGGCGACAACCCATCGCTTCGGACAAGGCTGTAGGAATCGAACCCACAACCGAAGTGCGACTGGCCTTTATCGCCTACCACTGACCTACAGGAAGTCCCTGTTTAGTAGAAACTAGTTTTATTATATTAAGCAGTATGATATATGAATTATAAGTCCATTTTAGAAACCATATGTGATTAATCTCACTATAGATCGACTTATGTATATAATTTTGCTAACCTTTTGTTTGAAACAGATGGAATGACCCGTCATTCTATCACATGATCTGCTAGCACTTCACGAATAACAAATTCAACTTCATTTATTTAAGAGATGAAGTGGAAATTGTTAAAGGCACGAACAACAGTGAGATTGTACCGAAATAAAGTAAGTATTTATTCTAATTCAAATTCTTTAACTTTAGGGAAATGATCTTGAAAACCAAAAATGTTGTCCTAGTTCTCTTATACCTGATGAATCAGATGGTACCTTAGATCGTCACAAATTTATGGATTTGTGATTACTGGCTTTTCCATAGCCATGTTCTCTACCACTCTCCATCAGAACATGATGGTTAGATTTCTCTTCCATATCCATATTTTCACCTATGTGGAAACCCAGTGATTAGTTTATTTGGGTAATCGTTACATTTCATACTTTAGTTTTTAAAGCCAAGTTTTGGTATTCCCTTTTACGATGTGGGTTTCTATTAAAGAAACTTTCGAATAGTAAACCGTTTATAACCCCGACGAATTTCGAGGGCGAAATTCATTTTAAGGGGGGTAGAATGTAACAGCCCAATATTTTATAAAAAAATATTCTTTTTAATTTTATTAATGTCTTGTGTTGTACGCTACACCAAAAGGAGCTTGCACAACACGCATCCTTGACTTACCTTGCATTACACGCAATCGCAACCTTCCTCGATAGCGTGTGTGGTACGTAATCCTGAGTTTCACGAAACAATGATATGCTATTAAAATATTATTAAAACTAGCCGTTATGAATAGTAATAACCACTTTTTGAAATCCAGTAAATTTTATTTTTCAAAATGAACTTTATTTTTGGATTCGGAGTATCGAATTTAGCCTAAGGTGAAATTTTGGTACTTTTCGGATAACTTTCATATTCGGATGAATAGTGAAAATTACCAAATTATAATTAAAAACAACTTTTTTAATCGAAATAATTAATAGTGATAAATCATTAATTTGAGTGGTTTTAAAGTATATTTAGAATATATTTTTACAATTTAATACAATGTTGGTCATTGGATGTAATTTCACATTTAAACTAGACATAAACAAGTGTCAATCTTTTGATAGATTTTGTTTCTTAAAAACACGCTATTTGTTTTAACAGCGGGATTTAATTATAAAATTAATTAATGCAACTTATATGTTGGGAATTTTGTAAAATAGAAATCATTTTTGAATTCGGAATATCAATTATAGCTTAGGGTGAAATTTTGGCATTTTTCTGAAAAACTTCAATTTTTGATGAATAGTGAAACCACTAAGTGGTAGGTTAAAAACTGAATTTTGCATAAAACTTAATTTTACCGCTTCTGTGAATGGAATTTCGAAAATCCGAGAGACACGGTTAATATCAAGGACTAAAATGTGGTTCAATGAGATGAAAATAATTTTTGGTGAATAGTAACTTTTTACTTTTTTTTACCGCGGTTAATAGTAAATAGGGTAACTAAGGGTAAATATGATATTAATATTACCCTAACACATGTCCTAATTCTATTGGACAAGTGTAATTCGACCAAAAACAAACTTAGGAATAAAATATGACCATTTAGGCCCACTTGGATTAGATTAGGACTTTTATTATTAATTTATTTAAAGAAGGGTTAAAATAGTTAAAATCCAAGTTTAATAAGTAAATCATTTTTAATATGGGGTTATACATAAGATAAATTCGACTATAAATATTCATTAGAAAGATAAAAAAATTTCCTACATGATGATATTTTATTTGTAATTTTTAGACATTAAATAATTTAATTTATTTATGACATAATGATGATGCAGTAATTATCTTATTAATGAAATATTGACATAATTGATGTTATAAACACCAAAATAAATGTAATTTGAGACTTTTTATGAATTACACTAATTTTCTAGGTTACTATGATATATTAATGTTGATTTAATCAACATGGTTCGAACATTTAATTCTGTTATGACTTTCACAAAAATCATATATCAAATAGTGTCAAAATTGACACAAAATAGTTTTTAAATCAAATATTATATTATTAATTGTTATTGTATTCCTAAAAATCTAAGGTTCGGCCAAATGACTTAGATAAGGATATATATATTAATAATAAACAATTTTGGGTTCGTTTGGCATGTTATAGTAAGTTTATTAACCATATAGTGAATGAAAACAAAAAGACATGGTAAAAGTTAAATTATTTAACTTAGAGTTAAATTTAATTGATAAGGTTAAAATAATATCCTAAACTTGTCTAAATTCTATTGGTTGATAGGATTTCGACCCATCCCCACTTTAGATTCGAAATAAGACCCTTTGAAACCATTATAAACCGATTTTGACTTTAATATAAAATAATATTTTGAGATATTCCTAAGGTGCCCCTCTCCTCCCTTATAAAAGGGCACCTCCTCCCCCTCCTCCTCACACCAAATTGAGCACTCAAGCTCGGCCAACCCCTGCCATTTTCTCCTCTACACTTCCCTAGAATAATCCTAGAGGTCCTGGTCTTCTCCAAAGACCAATCATAGTTCCTTAAGTGGAGGATTCAAAGAAGCGTTCCAAAGAAGAGGTAATATCCATTACCGATCTTTTCAATTTCTTTCTTCTTCAACTTCTTCTTCTTTAGTTGTTTCATGATAAAGTAATAACATCAGTATTACTTACATACTGATATGTTATTATAAATATGAAACAACCCTAATTCACCTTCTATCCATCCTACGGAAAAATGAAATCACCGCTCGTGCGTACGTACGGAATACCGTCTCCACGCCGTGGTGTAATCTATTTTCCACCACCACCTTACATGGATGGGTATAATGGTGTAAAGAATAACTATACATAGTTATTACAACATCATAATGATTCTGATATATTTTATAATCCACTCCAATTCAATTCAATATTTATAGAAATGATATCATCGCTCGTGCGTACGTACGGAATACCGTCTCCACGACGCGATGAGATTCATTCTCCATGTTAACCATTTAAGAATGATTATAATGTATATATAAGAAATAATAATGAAATACATGACATTATAAAGCTACTGGATTTATGTATATATATATACATATGTATGTCATCTACTTACTTCCATTTCAAGACAATAAGGAAAGAAAAACAGCGTTCATGCGTACGTACGGACTACCGTCTCCATGAACGGTGTTTTTCATTTTATTTATCTATCTATTATATATATATATATACTGAATATATATGATATATAAATCATATTTTATATTCTGGAAGTAAGTAAATCATGATATAAGTAATAATGATGTCAAGAACAACAAGTCAAAACACCTACGATAAATGAAACGATTTTACCCAAAACGCTTCTTTAACATGGAATTTACAAAAGAACGGGTAATATAATGTCATAAGTGAACCATATATGATATCATAACAATGAATATGATTCTGTAATAAGTCAATGACATTATTTAAATCATTATACAGGAGGTTCGGACACATACGAAGCAAATTGGACCTAAGGTAAGGGAAATATCACAATCTCATTTTAATCCGAGATTGTTTATTCGTAAGTATTTACTGGGGTGTATTTTATCATCCACATCCATGTTTCATCAATATGTAATATTATTTCCATCCACCTACAATTGTTTAAATCCATTTTTACCCTTAGGTGAGTTTTTAGTAAAGAATATGAAAGGAATCTTTTGTCGTTTTACCGTACGAGGTACTTTTTGACTTTTCCGACAAAAGTACGAGAAGAATGTTTTTTTTAACTTATACGGCATGAATGGATTTTTAAAACATTATTTCCAAGAAGCTTCTTTTAAAAGTTTTCAAGTTTATTTTTAATCAAATTCTTTATTTTAAAGTTGTATGACATGTTATGAAAGGAAAAATGTTTTTAAAGAAGAAAGGATATTTTCCTCAAGAATGGAGTTCAAGTGTTTTATCAAAATTATTTTCCATCTAAGATAATAAAGGGTTCTGATTTTATCCCTATTATTTCATTGATTTGATCATGTTGTATTGGAATTATTTTTATGAATTCCTTTATGTTATATGAATTTATTTATGATGTCATGATGTTTCAAGAATCCCATTTTTGTTACATGTGTTATGAAATGATGTAAGATTTATGATTTTGTGGCACACATAAGAAAGGATTCATTAAGAGATGGGTGGGACCTATATCTCCCTCCAATGCATTGGGTAAAGATTTCATATCTCATGAGATAGACATGGCTGGAATGGTAGGTTATACCGGTTCAGTGAAACAGGACTGAAACGAGGATTACTCGATTCAGAAAGGGACTTTGTCCACTAAGATAGTCTTGGCAATGAGTCTTGACTAACAAGAAATGATTATCTATGATTATGTGTGTATGCCACAATGAGTAATGTTTTAAGTTATGATTTCATTTCACTACTATGATTTACCCCATGTTATGAAATTATGCTCTCTTTTGCAGGTTAAGATTTCCAAAAATGTTATGTTCTTATGAAAATTATGTGATTGATATTTCCTTTGTTTACCCTTACTGAGCATTTGAGCTCACCCTTTTATGTTTTCTTTTCCCCAGGATATAAAGAAAGGTTTTAGGTAAAAAAAAGGGATGACCTTTATGGGAGATATTGAAGAACTTTCACCACGATTAGAAGATTACGTTCCGAGTTTCCAAAGACACTAAACTATTACGATCCTTTAGTGTGTGTTTTTGTTATGTACTAAGTATTCCGCAAATGTAATGTAATGTCCATGTACGTCAAGCTTCAGGTCTCTACAATAACTAAAGACTACTTCCACCAAAACTCAATAAATGATGTCATCTTAATCACCTGTTGAAAGTAAACAATGAAAGGAGTGAGCTCAAATTACTAGTAAGGGTTACAAATAGAATAATCATGAATCTATAATAACTGAATTGTAAATAATTTCACTTAATCAATATGGCATGGTCATTAAATGAAAAACTCACACCATTAATAAACTGAGAATGAAATTGCATCCATAAATTTTTTCAAAGTGACAACCACATGGATTGTAATAAATCAAAATAAATAAAGATAATTCTTATTAATTGGATATCATGTATCTGTAATATGATAACATAATATTGTAAAATGGTTATGTTTTATTGGTAGAAATATGTATGATTTTTGGAAACAAAATTGAAGGGTTTGTCGCGAAACTGATTTGTCTCATGAGACCTACCAATACATCTTGGGGATGTTGCAGGCCCCAAAGTGTAAATCATGTCCAAAGATTTATTTATACATTGTTTCACTAAAATATAAATATTCATTCTCAATATCTGAATAGAGTAGAGTATACAGATTCATCAATATTTCTATAATTAAAAAACATTCCAAATAAACACCATATGTAAAATGGATTACAGTTTAGACAAAAAAACATATCCATGATATGAGATTATATATATTTAATATAAATATATCTTCAAATGAAAAGTGATCTCAAATGGTAAGTAGGTACACCACATATAGATTATTAGGTCCATAATACAATGTTAGTCACAACAAACTAGTAGTTGAGGAAAAGTCTCTTACCACAACGTTATCAGCCGAATCATACGACCAGAACATAATAAACCTCAAATGAATCGTTGAATAACATGAATAAAAAAAGAATAATGTTATTATATATCAAATGGAAATACACATATACTACATACATGAAATAAGTGGAAAACATTAAAAATCTCACAGAAATGAATGTGAGATGAGAAACCCCTTTCAATCATTTAAGCATGGTAATGAATGTTATTGAAATGGAATATTGAGAGGTAAAGGGGTATTCAATTATTTATATGTCGCAAGGTAAATATGGGGGAGGTGCACAAATATACACCATATTAGGAATTTAAAATAAAAGGGCATAACATAGGGATTATTCTTGAACAAAAGTGAGGGATTAGAACCCTAACCTTTTTCTTGAAGGTGTGCTTGATTGTTCTTAATGCCCAGAATTATAGATTCACTGATTAATAATTATAGAACCTCATCAAAATTTAATTGATATGTTATTACCATATTAGGTTCATTAATTTACCTTTTTATGGTTTAAGAGATTCAATTTTATTGTTTTGGTAGTATTTTCTTCTTTGGTTTTCATAATCTGTTTATTAGTATTCATGAATGGATGTTTGCTTGAAATATTGTTAAAAATTCATAATTGCTAATATAAATGATTAGTGAAATTAAAGAGATATAAATGATCTTATAATGATTCTGGTTATATAGCATGAGTATGACTCATTCGATGAGTTAAAATTAAATGCTTGGATTTGACATGGCGGTTTTGTGCACAATAAACTTTTTCTTGAATTATAATTCCATATAATGAATGTGTAAGGATTACAGAACAGTAATCAAGTGAAAATACATATATTATGACCCTGTTCAACCATTGAAAAGGTTTCATGTAAAGTATTGAATATAGTAATTCCAATTGAAAACTGGTCAACCATGACTGTGACAAATTAACACATATCGAATGATGTTTGTATTTATGTTATAAAAGGAGGAGAAAATAATGATTATAATGTTTTATTCCATTAGTAGAATGAAAATAAAGTTCATGTAAGGTAATGAAATTATCATGGAATTTTGATGAGAGGAGGTGATAATAGAGAACCAAATACTGGAACTATCATAATGAAATTGAATGAAAATAGAAGAAAGGTTCACATCTTCAGTACTCCTCCTTGAAAATATCTTTAAGGTCTCTTTTTTTGGCCTTTTGGTGAGACCAGATGGTCTGGGACATGGGGAGAGGGCTTGGTAAGTTTATTTGGCAGAATTTATGAATTTATTGAAGCTTTAGTGGCGTGGGAGGAAGTGGGGGTGAGGGGTGGTTTTTACAGTGTAGGGGAGAGGAGTTTTCTTAATATTAAGAAAATTAATTTATTATTTTCTTTCTAGACAACCAATAGTGAGTATTACATGGCCGTGAATATTAATATATTAATGTGACTTCAAACCATGTGGGCTTACATTAGCAAGTCATCATCAACGTCTCAATAAATTACTTATTTTGCATTTATCGAAAATTATCGCATTTTACTACTCATAAAAATTTATGTATTCCAGAAAAATCACAAAAAATAACTATAAACATTTTTAGATGAGTATAATCCAACAATAAGGTCCATTTTTAAAAAATAATTTTCTAAATACAAATGATTAAATATTTAATTAAAATAATTATTTAATCAAAAAAATATTAACAATTATAATATTCATCTTTATTTTTAATGTTCCAAAATTCATTTATACATTCAAGGGCATTAATACTATTCATAAGAGTCATATCACTATTCATATGGATAGGTTTCTATTCCTTAGGGAAGGTTACTATTCACTAAAAATTAAGTTAATTCTATTAGACTCTAATTATTAAATTGATCACAACTCTGTATGTTTGATTTTTAAAAATCAAATCAGAGAGCTGACAAATTTATGTTTTATGGATAGGTTATGGCTATCTCTTATAAGTAACCATGTTTTGATCCAGAGAGGCTCTGTGATCCCTAAAATATAGGCTATAACTATAAATTATTTAAGAGAAACATACCATAAAATTATTGTGGTTCTACTTTATTCCATCATTTATAAATTTCATCCTCGAAATTTTTCATTTATAAAGCCCACAAAAGAGATGTGTGTGGTTCTTTTTCATAACATCCTTAGAGTTCCATGTTTCTTCCTCTATATTATGTTTTTTCCTAAGAACCTTTTCTATTAGAGATTTCCGATTTTTCAATACTTCTCCCTTGTGTCAAGAATCCCGATAGGCTCTTCAATGTATGATAAATCAGGTTGCATTTCTATTTCATCATATGTGAGTACATGAATTGGTTCTGGCATATATTTCTTTAGCAATGACACATGTAACACATCATAAACATTGGAGAGACTTGGCAGAATTGCTAAACAGTAAACCTTAACTCTGATTATTTCAAAAAAATTAGATGTTATAGTGTACCTAGGGCATAGTTTCCCATTATTACTAAATATTAAGACACCCTTCCATGTAGATACTATCATAAAGACATGATCTCCCACGGGTAATTCCAAATACTTTCTCTGGTGGTTAGCATAACTCTTCTTCCTACTTTGGGATACTTTTATATGGGCTTGAATTGTCTTCACCTTTGTCGTGGTCTCTTCAATAATTTTTTGTTCTATAAGTTTTCTCTCACTAACTTTGTCCCAAAAGGTTGGAGCTTGAAAACTCTACCCATATAATTCATCCAATGGATCTATATGAATACTTTAATGGAAGCTATTGTTGATTGAAAATTTGAGCAATGTCATGTTTTAATCCCACATACCTTGAAAGTCAAGAGAGCATGATGTCAAAATGTCTTCTATTGTTTGAATAGTCCTTTTAGACAGTCTGTCAGTTTGGGGGTGAAAGGAGTACTCATACGAAGCTTAGTATTCAATGAATTCAATATAATTTTCCAAAATTTTGATGTAAACCGGGGATCCCGACCGGACACAATCGATAAAGGTGAACCATGATATATTACAAATTCATTAATATAATGACTTTCTAGGGGCTACAGTGGTAAATCCTCACTAATTTGAAGGAAATGCACTGATTTTTTGAGATGATCAACAATTACCTATATTGCGTCATTCCTTGTAGGTTTCATCAGTTGTCTGGTGAAAAATCCATCATAATGTTATCACAATTTCACATAAGAATAGGTAGAGATTGAGTCACTCCATTGGGATGTTGTCTCTCTTCCTTCACTTGTTGACAAACTAGATAGCTTGACAGGTAATTAGAAATTTCCCACATCATATTATCCAAAAAAAAATGTTCTTTCAGATATCAATACATCTTTGTGCTACCTGAGTGTATAGAGAAATTTTAGCTTTGAGCGTCATCTAATAGTCCCCTTTTTATTTCACGTACTAATTGAACACATAACCTCTGACCAAATTTCTGTACTCCTTCCTCATACACGAAGTCTGCCAATCGACCATCCATGACAGTATTAATTTTCTTCTCCATATTGTCATCATTTATTGAGAGCTTTTTATCCCATCTAGTAAATATGGTTTATAAATCATTTAATATAAGAAAGATGTTTCCCCTTCCTTAACAATTCACCTATGAATATTTTGTAGATCCATTAATATCAGATCTCTCTCAATCCCCATTTGAGTTAGAAGTCTAGGATATTTCATGATTAATGTATCTACCACCTTATTTTCTTTTATTGGGTGGTTGTGTTTTGAAAAATCGTAATCATTGAGTAACGTGAGCCATCTATTTTACCTCATGTTGAGTTCTTTATGTGTGAAGAAGTATTTCTAACTCTTGTGGTCTATATAAATCTCACATCATTCTCCATAGAGATAATGTATCCATATTTTTATAGCAATTATTATGGCTACTAAATCAAGATCATGAGTTGGATAATTTTTCTCCTGAGTCATCAATTGTCTTGATTCATAAGCAATAACTCTATCGTTTTGCATAAGGATGTAGCCCAATCCATTCAATGATGATTCACTGTATATTACAAATTCATCACTTCCATACGGAAGTGTCAAAATTGGAGCATTGAACAATCTTCTTTTAAGTTCCATGAAGCATTCTATACCTTATTTTTTCCAAAAAAAACGTAACTCCTTTACGTGTGATCTTGGATAGTGGGTTAGGAATTCTGGAAAAATTCTGAATGAAATGCTGATAGTAACCTGATAAACCAATGAAAATTTGTACCTCAGTTATGATTGTTTTCATGATCCATTCATGGATTGGATTTTTCATTGATATATCGACTATGATTCCATTCGTAGAGACATTATGTCCTATTAAAGAAACGGATTGACACTAGAAATGGAACTTGCTAAAATTCCCATATAATTTGTTTCTTCTAAGAGTTTTTCGAATAATCCACATGTGATTATCAGGGTCTTCATAGCTTTTACAGTATACTAGAATATCATCGATGAATACCACAACAATGTTATAAATATATTCCTTGAAAAATCTATTCAATAAATCAATGAAAATAGAGGTTTCTTTTTTCTGTCCAAAAGGCTTCTCTGTAAACTCATAATTCCCATACCTGGCTCGAAATGTTTTCTTAGGAATATCATCATTCTTCAGGCATAGCTGATGATATCTAAATCAAAGGTAAATATTCAAAAAGTATTGAGATCCATGATTTTGATCAAATAAATCATCAATATGGGGTAGAGGATACTTATTTTTTATCGTAATAGCATTGATTTCCATGTAATCAATGCATAGCCTCATGGATCCATATTTCATTTTGACAAAGTGGACATGGGCTCCCCCTAGAGAAACACTAGGTCGAATAAATCCATTTTTACTCAAATACTCTAGTTACTTTTCTAGATCCACTAAGTCCACGGTGGCCATTCTCTAGGGAGTCATTGATATAGGTCTCAAACCAGGAATTAAATCAATAGAGAACACAACTTCCTGCTCTGGAGGATGTCCAGGTAAATCCTCTATAAATGAATCAATGTATTATTGCACTATGTGCTCATATTCAATATGAATATTTCCTTACTCACCCATAGATATTGTGTTCTCTTACACTCCAAGAATTGAATTTAACAGAGCTACTAGGGGTGGGTCTAGTTGATAATAAGATGGAAATGTATCTTCTTTAAAGATAACATATTCTACACAATTTTCAAAAATTGTAACTTAATTTTTCTTGCAATATATATTCACATCATAATATTACATCCAATTCATCTAGAGGATTTTCTCATATTCAGAAATTGTTATGAAAATATATTTAGCCACTAAAGAATGTTTTGGTGTCATGAGGGGTCTAGTTGATATTCCATTTTTTTCAAAGATGCATCCCCTTGGAGTTTTGACTGATAACTCAATTATTAAATAAAATTGGACCTGTCTAATTTTCTTGATAAAATGGGAAGATATAAATTAATGCAATGATCTATAATCAAATAATGTTTTGGCTAGGTTTGGGGAAACAATTAATGTACATTCCACCATATCATTAGGAACATTAACATCCATAGTTTTAATCACACAATCTCTCCCTTTCTCTCTTGGATTTTTTATGAGGCATGTTTCTTTGCTTCTCAGGACACTCATTTGTATAGTTTCCCCTCTCTCTATAGTTATAGCATTGAACATCATAAAATTGTTTCTTCCCCTTACATTCATGAGATAAATGACCCTTTTCTTTACTCTCATAGAAGACTCCCATGACTTTTAAGCATTTCATGAGATGATTCTTTCCATAGTTCTTCCATAATGGGTATTTTTTCATTCCCTTATTCTTCATTGGTGCTTCACCTTTCCCTTTTTTTTATCATATTACCTCTTTTTATTTTGGTTTCCCTTGACCATATTTTATCCAACAAATTACTTCTCTGTTTTGATGGCACTTGATACAATTTCATCATATGATGAAAATGTTTAAGAAGCATGTACCCTTGGAAGACATGGCTTAAGGCCTTCAATGAAATGATAAATCTTGTTTTCCATGTAATGTACATAATCTATGGAATACCTGGATACCCTTGTGATGGAATCCTTTTACTATACAACATTGTCTTCCACCCGTTGCTTTAAGCCAAGGAATTCCATCTTCATTTCAGTTCTTTTCTCAAGAGGGAATTTTTTTTAAGAATATTTCATTAAATGTCCTTCATTCCATATCTTCGATTTCATCTTCCTCCGCATTATTCTGAATCAAGGGCCACCAATGGTCATCGTCTCCCTTGAGATAATAATCTACTAGTACTACCTTTCCATTTTTATTGCATCTTAATTCCAGGAAAATCATTTCAAGGGACTTTATCAATTGATCATAAACTAATGAATTATTAGTCCCACTGAAATATGGGGGCTTCTTCCATATGAAATGATCCAACACAGCTGTGGAATGGTTATTTGTTACAAGATGAGTATGCTATCCCAGTATGGTCATGATCTGATATGTTCCAACATTGACTGTGTTGACTTGCTCAGTGGGGAGATCCCTACCTTCCCCATGAGTATTGAAACCACATAATTTATTAGATTCCATTTCTAAATAATGGAACACACTAGATTATGGTATGATTCATAAAGTATAATCTAAACATAAAAAAATACTTAGCATAAATTTAGATCCTAAGAATGATAATCCCATAACAAAAAATGGTTTCTTTGAGGAATAAATTACAGTTCAGTCCTTCATAATGTATTTCAAAGAAAACATGCATTATCTTAAGCATATCTCCTAGGAGGTTCTTAACTAATAGTGAAACAAGGCCCATTTTCATGTACTAGGATACCCTTGTTCAAGCTCGAAACTTCTTGTTGGCGATTTCACTCTTTGGTACATATATGCTAGAGCCACCTCTACCTTCTCATATCTAGACAGGGATGTATTCGCTAGAAATATTCTAATAATCTATTCCTTACCAAAACACATAGACTTTCTTGTATGTTTATCCTCAAATACTACCTTGGGCCTTTGTTCCCTACTGTACATTTGCTACTCTAGTTTCTATGTTTTCTACTAAACTTCCTTTGATACAAACTGTAATGCCCTAACCCCTCTAGACCGGAGTTGGTGCATTACTTGTACATTGTAGTGGTAAAGAAGAAATGAAAATCCTGATGGAATTATCAGTTTAGTAGGGCTGAATAAACTACATACATAGATGTAACTCATAATCACATTGGAAATGGTTAGAAGATACGATATATAAAAAAACTAATGACTATATCCACAAGAACTCAATAAATGATATCCTATTCGTCACCTAATCAAAGTATACAATGAAAGGGGTGAAATAAAATGCTCAGTAAGGGTTAAAATGGTGGAATCATAAATCAATAATCACAAAATTGAAACCAGTTTTACATAATCGATATAGCATGGTGAATGAATGAAAAACTCACACCATTAATAAACTAAGAATGAAACTGTATCCATAGATTTTTTCATATTGAAAACCTCATGGATAAAAAAACTGATAATTAATATAGAGAATAATTATTAATTGGATGTCATATATCTTGCACATGATACCAGAATATCATAAAAACTATTCAGTTCTGTGGGTAGAAACCCGTCGTATTTTTTGGAAACAAACTCGAAGGGTATGTCGACCAACTGATTTGTCTCATGAGACCTTCCAATTCATAGAGGGGCTATAGTGGGCACCACCCAACAATGAATTTCCAAATCATTCATTATACATTGATTCAATACAACATAAATATTCCTTTTCATTATCCGTATACAGTAGAGTATACAAATTCCTCAATATTTCAATAATTAAAATAATATTTCAAATAAACAGCTTATGTAAAATGGTATACGGTTTAAAAAACAAACATATCCATGATATGAGATGATAGATATTCAAAATAAATATATTAAAAAATTATTACTGATCACAAATGGGTTGTAGGTACACCACATAAGGATTATTAGGATCACAATAAAAAGTTTGTCACAACAAAATAATAGTTGAGACAATGTCTCTTACCACAATGTAATCAGTCAAATCATATACCCCGAATATAATAACCCTCAAATTAATCACTAAATAACATGAATATAATTATAATAATGTTATTATATACCCAATGTTAATACAAATATACCAAATAAAAGAAATAAGTGGAAAACAATGAAATTATCATAGAAATGAAAGCGAGATGAGAAACCCTTTTCAAACATTTTGGCCTGGTAATGAGTGTTATTGTGGTGGATTAATTCGAGTTAAAGGGGTATTAAATAATTTATAAGTTACAATATAATTATGGGGGAGCTTCTAAAACATACCCCATCATTAGGAATTTTAAATAAAAGGGTACAACATATGGATGACTCTTGAACAAAAGTGAGAGAGAGGATCCCTTACCTTAAGCTTGACTGTGTTCTTGATTGTTCTTAATGACATGAATAATCAATTTCATCTTCATTAAATAATAATTCTAAAACTTAATAAAAAACGTAATTGATATGATATGACTTTATTTGGTTCATTAATGACCTTTTTTATGGTTTAAGAGATTCAATTTTATTGTTTTGATAGCATTTTCTTCTTTGGTTTTCATGATCCGTTTACCTGTATTTATGAATGGTTATTTGATTGAAATTTAGTTAAACACACCAAATTGTTATTAAATATTATTTGTGAAATTAAAAAGATTTCAATGAACTTATAATGACTCTGTTTATATACCACGAGGATGAATCATGCAATGAGTTAAAAATAAACGCTTGGATTTGGCATGGAGGTTTTCTGCACAAAAAAACTTTTTATTATTATTCTATATTATGAATGAGTTAGGATTACTGAACATTAAAAAAGATATAATACATATATTATGACCTTGTATAAACCATTAAAATGTTTTAATGTCCCATATTGAAGATATTAATGTTAATTGATAACCCGTCTTCGTTGAGTGTGATAAATTAACACATATCAGATGGTGTTTGTATTTATTGTATAAAAGGAGGGGGAAAAGAGAGATTATGATGAAATATTCCATTATCACAATAAAAATTTTTTACATGTAAGGTACTTGAATTGTCATAGAATTTGGATTAGGGGATGTGATAATGGTGAACAAAAAAATGGAACATTGTAAAAAAATTGAATGAAAAGAGAAGAAAGGTTCACCTCTTGAGTACTCCTCCTTGAGAATCTCCTTAATGAATTTGATTTTGGACTTTTCATGATACAAGGAGGTATTGGACGTAGGGATTGGTCTTCGATAGAGTATTTGGATTAATTTAGGCAAGGATTGAAGATTGAGTGGTGTGGGAGGAAGAGGGGTGAGGGGTGGTTTATAAAGTGGATCAGAGAAGAGTTTTCTTAATATTATAATAATTAATTTATTATTTCCCATCAAGAAACCCAATAATGAGTATTAAATGAACAATAATAGTAAAATATGCATGTGAATTCTAACCAATTGTGCTTACATTATCATACCATCATCAATGACTCAATAAATTACTTATTTAGGATTTATTTTAAATTATCAAATTTTACTACTCATCAAGAATTTAATTATTTCAGAAAAATCCCAAAAATTCACCCAAACCATATTTCGATGAGTAGAATAGAAAAATGAAGTCAATTTTTCCGAAATAATTTTCTAAATATGATAAAGTAATTATTTAATTAAAATAATTATTCAATCAATAAATATAAACACATAAAATATTCAATTTCATTTTTATGGTGCCTAAATTTATATATACATTCAAGGGAATGGATACCATTCATAAGAGTAATATTACAATTCATAATGGTATGTTTTTATTAAAAATAATTTGTTACTATTCATAAGGTCTGGTTACTATTCACAAAAAATTATGTTAATTCTATGAGACTCTAATTATCATCTTGTTCACATCAGTGTATGTTAGATTTTCAAAATTCAAATCCTAGAGATGACAAATTTAAGTTTTATGGCTATGTTGTGGCTATCTTCTATAAGTATCCCTATTTTGTTCCCCAGTGGCTCAATGATTCTTGAAGTATAGGTTATAACTATAATGTATTTAAGAGAAACGTATAACAAATTGTTTGGGGTTCTACACGTTATGTATGTATTATGACTTTATTATCTAAAACTATAAATAAAAAATATATTTGGAAATGTAATAAGAGGTTTATAGTTTCATAACTATATAATGTTGTTCTTTGGGAATTATCCTTATAGTTGGTATAAGAAAATGGTTTAGATCACCTTTGGGGTTAGGAAGATTTTAATATAATAGAATAAAAGATTTTTCTTTTGGTTTATTTGAAATGATATAGAATGTTAAAATTACTGTGTTGCTTTATTTATAAAATTTCTATTCATTATGGGTTTTCAATGAAGAAATAAATTACTTAATGTTGTTAGGGATAGAGAGGATGATATCATTTTAAATATGATAACTGGAATGGTGGGAATTCTAACCAAATAGTTTGTGATAGTAATGGATTATTTTAATCACAAAATAAACGGTAGAGGTATCCAAGAATGATAACATGCATATCTACCACAAAAACCGTGATGTTAGTTGAACATTTTTTGAGGCAACATATTTCTACATTTAGTGGGACTTCTAACCTGATGGTTGTTATTGGGTTGTTTAAATCCCATAAATGATATTCAATGTCATGTCATTTTTTGATAATAAAAATATTAGTCTTTCCAATAATCACATGGAATTTGAAGTCGAATAGTGGTGGTCAAAATTCTAAATATATGGGAAGGAGAAGCGATTGAAGTATTTGAATGAGATGAATTTGTGAACCATTCCTTCGATAATTTTTTCCTATTGTGGTCTATCATTGGATGGAATTTTTTTTAATTTAAATAAAATGAAAAAATAATTAGTGGTTGTGTACGGATAAAACATCACTTGGTCAAAAAGTTACACTCATAATCTTTTTTATGATCTTGATAGTAAAATCAATAAATTTACTCTAGACTAGAGGCAAGATACTAAATACCACTAGCTTCAGATGAATTTAAAAGTTAAAAGAAACTTGTTCTATGTGATTATATTATTGAAAACGTGTTTTTTGATAGTCATCTATACTTTGAAAATACAAAGAATAAAAATAACAGATGGGACGAAATGGGTAATAATTAGTTAAATAAATTTGAAGGTATGAATTTCTAGTTTCATGATTGTGGAAGTTGGGTTAATAATAACTTTTTAAAATGCCTTAAAAATATGTGTTGGGTTTAAAATATGGTATGTTTGAACATCTTACATTAGATTAGAGTGAAAAAGTTAATAGGGTTGGAATTTTAATTTTTGATAAAAACCTATAAAGTGTTTTATGTATGTTGAGATGTGGAATTATTCACATACCTTCCCAATGAAGAAATTTAATTATGGAAAGTAGAAAGACATTAAGATGTTAGGTGTTGTGAAATCCTTTGAGACTAACTCAGCAAATGTTGGGCCATCTGATGATATGGTTTCAAGAACATTTCTTATTTACATAATTTTTTGAATTTGTTGTTTGATAAAGGGTCTACACATTCCTTTATTTTTTGAATTTTAATTTGGAAAATTGGAAATTTCACCTCAGGATATGAAAATAGAACATATGTTAAAAATAATAAGGGGTAATATTATAGAAAAATGAATTATAATAATATCCCTATTTTTCTTTTTGGAAGTACATAGCCTATAATCATTTTTTCCCTAATAGAGTTTTATGATATTATATGTATGGATTGGATTCCTTCTTATCAAGTAAATATTGATTATAGAGAAAATGAAGTTGGTATTTAAATTAAGTATCAGTTTATATACAAGAATGAACCCAAACAATTGTTATCATATCAGGAAGATGAGAATGTGTTAAAATATGTAATTGAATGTTATCATTGACATATTGTTGATAAGAATATATCTTTTTTGATTAAAGATGTTCCATTAGTAAATGAATACCTAGATTATTTCATGATGGTTTTACTAGTATTAAACATGGTATGGAAGTTGAACATACTATTGTCTTAGTTACTGATGTTTATCTAATTTCAAAGCCTCCATATAGAATAGATCATGTGAAACTTATGGAATTGGAAAATATGTTACAGGACATTCTTGCTGAAGGATTCATTCATCAAAGAACATCACCATTGGCTGCTCTAATTTTTTCATAAATAGAAATAAAATCTATGGTAATATTAATTGATTATTGTTTTTTTAATAACATTAATATTAAGAATGAGAATCCATTTCATTATATCAATGACTTGTATGATCTTCTACACGGAGCTTAGTATTTCATCCATGATTGAATTGAGATCGAGGTACTATCAAAAGAAATTGAAGAATGGTGATTTTTGAAAATAAAATTATTAACTTGATATGGAATTATTAGTTTTTTGTTAATCCATTAGGCTCAAATAATTCATCTGATGTTTTTTATGGATCATAAAAATAGAATAAATCTTTAATATTTCGATAAGATTATTGTTTTTTTTATTGATGATATTTTGTTATATTCAAAAATTTATGAGGATCAAGAAAATATTTAAGGACATTTCTTAAATTCCTTAAAAAATAAGTACGATGTGAAATTTAGAAAATGAAATATTTGGTTCCAACATATTTAATATCATAGAAACATTATAAATTAAGATGGAATAATATTTGATCCATCCAAATAAATTTTTTTATTAATGGGGAAGAGAAAAAAATGTTACTAATATTGGTAGATTTCATGGATTATCTGAATATAACTGAATGTCTATAAAAAATATTTCATTTTTATCTCGACCATAGAATTTGATATCCTAAAAAGTTGTAAAGCTTATTTGGGAATAAGACTGCGGTACCTGTTTTCATGAACTAAAATGAATATTATTGAATGTTATATTTTTGGATCTTCCATCTATAAATAGATATTTTTTAATCTACAAAGAGTCTTCATTGAAGGGACATGTAAATGTTCTGTTGAATAATGATCGGGTAATTTATTCTTGTTCAAGATATCTAAAACCTCATGAGTTATATTATCCCAAAAAATTTATAAAATTAGTAACTATGGGTTTTGATTTAAAAACATGGTGACATCATTTATATGGAGCCAAATGTAATGTATATACTAACCATAAATTTTTTATAAATATATTCACTCATAAGGAATTTAACATGAGATAGACAAGATGAATTCAACTAATAAATGAGTATAATTTCATGATAAACTACCATAATGGAACAAAAAACATGATTAAGATTCTGTGGGTCAAAAACAACATGATATATTAGGTATTTCTTGTATGGAACATGACCCATTGGTTAATTATTTGATGAATTTTGGATTAGAAGATGTTGGTGTGAGAAATTCCTCTCTTTTTCTTCATGTGTAAGTGAAACAGTCTCCAACAGAAAGAATTAATAAAGAAAATATGGAAGAACGTGAGTTAAATAAAAAGCCTTCTTGGTTAAAAATGGGTAATTTTTCATTAATTTTACATTGATAATGATTGTGTTTTGAGATTTTGGATGTGGTTATATCTTCCTTGTGATTCAAAGTTGATGACAGGGTTATAAAAGTAAGCCTATAGTTCTTATTTTTCAGTTTATCCTTTTATAAATATGATGTATAAATCACTATAGAATAATTACATGTGTGGTGGAATGAAAATAGATACTGTTGATCTTACTATGAAATTTTTGACTTTTCAATATTTTAATATTGAGAAACATCTATCAAATATTATTCTTTAGCCTTGTATAGTTTTAGAGTGGAAATTATAAAATATATCCACATATTTTGTCATTGGAAATCCAATGAATTCTTAAAGTATTAATGTGATTTGGGTTATTGTTGATCTACTATGTAAATATGCTCATTTTATAACCATTGGAGACACAATGTCCATAGATCAGCTTTATCATCCATTCCAAAAAATGGATTTCTTGGTCACATGGAGTTCCTCTCTCTATTGTATCTGACCATGATCTCATGATCACTTATAACTTTTTCAATGGTGTTCCAATGTCGTTTGGTACATAATTAAACTTTATAACAACCTTTCATCTTAAATATGATGGACCAAATGAGCAAATAATTCTGACCATGCCATAAATTATACATTATTGTTTAATGGTTTACTATGGAAGATGGGATCAAAATCATTCTTTTTCTTGGTTTTATTAAAATAAAAGTATACATTACAGTATATAGGTGGAAAATTTTGTGAAATTATATGGAAAGCATGACCAAACTTTAGTATTGTGTCAGGATGTCATGGAAAAAAATGATGGTACTAGAATTAGTAGAGAATCTGGTTTAAGAAATTAAATATAATCCATCAACATATGAGGACAACTCAGAGTTGGAAAAAGTTTTATATATTTCTGGAAGAGGGAAAATTCTTTCTAGGTAGGTGATAATTCCTTTTTCAATGATTATCCAAGAAAATGTGTGAGGAGTTCTGATAATAAAGGAAATTTGAGTCCATGGAACTTTATACCCTATGAAATCATGTAAAAATTTGGATCATTTGGCTACCTAGTGTCTAAGCCTCTACATCATTCATAGGTACATATTGTTTTTAATGTCTTTATGTTAATAAAGAATATTCCAGATTTATATCATGTTATAAGACCTAAGATTGTTTAATTTTAAGATTACCATTCATATGAAGAAAATCCTATTCATATTTTTGAATATTGATACAACTAATTTCAGAATAAATTAATTCACCACGTTAAAAATTTGTGTAAAAAACAACATGTTTTAAGGGAAAACATGGGAATATGAATATACTATAAGGAAAAGTTATCCTAAGGTTTTTAAAATGTTAGTACAAATTTTAAGGATGTAATTTTCAGAAATAAGGGGGATGTAAGAACCCAGGAACTCATAAAATATATTTTTTTCATTGTTTAATTAAATAGTAAAATTCATTAAAAATTAAAAATAAAATAAGTGGTATTTATATATATTAATGAAACTATAATAATAAAATTATAACATCACATATGAATGTACAAATATAATTTAAATATATTATAATTGTTAATATGATGTATATTTATTTCAGGGAATAAGTAAATAAATGTTTTGAAAATGATAAATCAATTGTGGGTATTTTTTTCAAACAAAAATGTCTATTTATAATTTTATAAATAATATAATGAATCTTATAAAAAATTTCCAAAAATAGATTTTTAAATTATGATTTTTCTATCTTCTTATTATAATATAATTTTATAAGACTGTAAATAAATTTTCGATATTTCCTAAATTTTTTTATAATTTTAAAATTGGTTTTTTTCAAATAGATGATAATTTTAATTATAAATTAAAAATGAAATATTTTGAAAATTATTTTCGTAAAATTAATTTAGTTTATAAATTTTACATGTTGAAAATATTTTGTGGATTTTTTTGTATTTTTCTAAAATAATACATTTTTAGGCGAATAGTAAAATATAGTAATTTAGGATATATATACACAATAAGTTAGATAGACTATTCCTTGAGTCTTTGATTACGTAATAATCATATAATCTAACAATAATTATTTAATTAATATATTTAGTGATAATATTTAATCAATTCATAGTATTGAGAAAAAATCATTATATAACAAATAAAATAAAAATAAAACACCCCTCTCCTCCACTATAAATGCCACCTCTCACAACCAATTTCCCTCACACCATAAAATACAGGATGCTTATAAAAATTCATACATATTGGATTAAAAATCATATCACCCAAATTAATGAATTTTTGGTTTCAACAAAAGAACATATCCAATTTATATAAGGAGGTTCTTAATAAGATGAATTCAAAGGGAAAATCCACATTCATTTTATTTTAATTTATTTTCAATTTTTATATTTTCTTATTATCTCCTCACCTCCCCCCATCCTAGTGAAATGATAACTCCACCAACATACATATACTATAATTTTATCATTTTCATGGAATATCCATCATCATACGTCCTTTATCTAAATATTATTCTAGAAAATAAAAACAACATCTGTCACATGTTGATTTCCCACCTTCATGTATGATGGGTTTTCATTTTCTATTATCCCCATCCTATATGGTCATAAAACTATTATAATGGAAAACATTATTGAAATAATTGCATTATAACTTGATTTATGTTCTATATCTAATTTATACACGTAATATTTTATAAAATTAAACTAGTTATTAATGGTTAGTAAAAATTCCGCAAAAATAGGAAACCATTATCATTAATATTTTATCTAATGTATCATCATAATATAATAAAAAATTATATTTGGTATCATTATAAATTATTGTAACATATTGACACCATTTCATTCCACATGTATAGTTTTTCTTCCATTTGAAAAGAAAATCAACAATGAACTAACCCTGGAAACCTTGAAATAAATGTACACAAGACATTGAAAATAAAAAAATATTATTAATAAATGGGAGGAATAGAATTATAAAAAAATCATATATACAACTAAAAATATGAATATAGTTTAGTGATAAATTTATAACAAGTGGAGAACACCAACAAATTTAAGGTATGTGGTCCTCTCCTTTTCACTCTTAATCAAGTTTGTTCTATCTGATATGCCTTTTTTGTGTAATACAAAGTGATTGGGTATGTTTTCTCACCTCCCCATAATGGCCTAATTTTTAATAATTGATGGTAAACCCGTTATCTCTTTCATCAAGCCCTTTTATTTACACCTGATACCATGCTGATATACCATAATGAATTATACCCAAACATCCATTATTCCTTCGATTAGCTCTATGATTCATTTTACCAAAATAAAGTTGTATTTTTCACTTTATTTAAAACTTATAATTCCTGTATATATTATCCAAAATCATGTTGTGAGATCAAAATATCATTCTCTTTCAGGGATATACATGATTTTATGTGAATACCTCCTCGATACTTCCCAATAAGCACACTCATTTTAAAGGAACTTTCTTGACCTTTAACCAAATTTCAAGTGCACAATATCCTCTTTTTTAAGAGACCATTGTATTTATAAAGTCATTATTTTTATTATGAAAATAATCTTGGTTCAATACAGGTTTTATATAAAATAATATCTTCTTTACTATTTTAAATGCTCTATTGTATTTTCTTTAAAACCACACAAAAAATGTTTTAATGCTAATGTTTCTCAAATACATATTTATATATTTTGTCACTTTTATTTTTTATCACCTTCAATTTTATATTCCTATAATAACTTATGAACGTCAATGTATTTTTTAATCCCTTTCTTTCATTAACACTTTCACGATACACTTATTGGTTATGCTTTATGACATGATTGGGGAACCAAATTCTCTCCACGGGTATCCTTATGTTTATGAACAATTGATTATGTAGGATTATTTATGTTGAAAGAATATTTATATGGAAATAATATTCATGAAAGTGTTGAGATTTTTTCACCCAAATAATGCTCTAATGCATTGGGTAAAGTTAGGTCTCATGGGATGCGACGTGAAATGGGATTGGCGGTTAGCATTGACTCGTACTAAATAAATGTTCTATGATTCTACGCATTTATATGATTCCATGTTTATATGAACCCATGATTATATGATATGATTTCATAAGTTTCATTCTTTGGATATCTTTATGTCATGACTTTTTATTCATGTTCTTAAGATGTATCCTTATGTTCGATCCCTTACTTGGATTTTTAGGTCACCCCATTTTTCATCTGTTCCACAGGGTTACCTCTGCAGATGTAAGGGCTCAAAGTTAGTTAGGATATATTTATGAAGATTAAATAATGAAGTTTTTTAGCCCCATGTTTTATGTACCTAGTGTTCCAAAACACTAGACTTTATGATCCCTGGCTTGTACTCTAATGATTAACTATTCTTAAAATCATAAAATGTTATATGTAAAAGTCTTAGGTTTCTATACACAACCATTCCTATATGATGCTTGTAGAATTGTTTTGGATGAAGCAAGTGCTATCATATACTGAGTAAAAAAGTTGGTGATCAAAGCCCTGGTGTATTGATACATTGGCCATTGTACCAATAATGGAGTCATTGGCTTGAAATCTGAACTTGAAACACATAACATTGTTTCCCCAAAAAATTCTCACAGAATCAGGTCCTAACGTAGTACTGACCACCTCGAATACCTCTCTATCATGTCCAGTCCTGCCGATCTCCATCCTGTAACTATCCAGTGTCCACCTCTAATTGGATAGGGGCTACTAAAAATCACCGAGAAGTCATATCTTCTAAATGGGAGGCATTATCTTAATGTACTTGTACAAATTCACACATATCTAATCCCAAACAATCCTGAAATGTAAAACTACTAAAAATGCATGCATAAAAATATTATCCCAAACCAGATACAAAAGTTAAGTATTGAAAAATTGAAGGCTCCCAAAATAAGTGTAATCAAAACTGTGAAGTGTCCAATCTGATCCAAGGTCAGTGACTAAGTCGAATGTATGCTCCTATTAAACACCTTGGTCTGTCGAGATCCAACTATGCTCCACCTTCTCCCTATACTCCAAGGACACCATCAAAATGCATCCCTTGGGGCCCATGTCATGACTACCCCATACCCACCTATGTAAGGCTCGTGGCTAACAATTAGTGCTGAAAAAATTATTCCACAAGTTGGAGGAATTTTTCAGAGTACATGTACAGATGCACTCAACACCCTGCCAAAGGTAATATAATGTAAAAAAATCGAAACCATGCATTAAATTCAATATGTAAAACACATTTAGGGTGAAATGGAAAATAAATTATAGGATGGAAGCTTGAGATAGTATACTAGAAGACCAAAATAAAAACATAATAAAATAAAAACTCCAAGTCCCTGAAGCTCATCCACCGAGAAGCGTACTTGATGGATTAGTGATGGGTAGCTCTTTGAAGATGTAGAAGTGAACTTCGTCTATCTGATCTCACTGAACACCACCAGGTCTGAGTCCTCCCTAGATTCTGTCAAAGCATTATAAATCTTCACATGACAAGACACATGAGGGAAAATCCGGTTCAGGGTTAACTAAAACAATAATCAGTAGGGGGACAGAAAACCAAAAAGGTAAATCACAAGAGAAAAATCACAAAGGAATGAATGGTAAGCTCTACTCAGATATATTCCCATAAATATATCATGAATATTATGATATAATCATCTAATATTTTATGAAAACATGTGGTCCCAACCACACATCCATTTTCAAGATTCTCATCAAAGGATCAAGTCATAACACAAAAACCAAGAGATAACACTCCATTATCTCAGCCATCCCTGATGGAACCCTTATGATTGGTGCACTCTATCAGATACAATATTACAATTCTTAATGGTACATCCAAGATAATATACCCTATATAGAATATTATACCTAGTCCGACTCTAGTGCCCAAAACTAGAGGTTTAGTCGTTATAGCCATGCGCCCCATGCAGGGATAAGGTAACCTAGTTAAAGAGGCCCACTGCTCGTCACTACACTCAATTGATGGAGCTCTACTCCAAACTAACCTCTGATACTGGAGTTTGACTAATAAACAGTGTCCCATGCCTCAGTCTGTCGAGGGAGCACTAAATCTTATCTAGGTATCATTTTAATCAAGTGGATGGGGTCGCTCCTCAATAATGGGTCCCATAGTCAAGAGAGCTCCATCTCTAATCAAGGAGCCTCACCCTTCCTAGTAGTGGAGTACTACTCAATGATGAGAGGACTGGTGCACAAGTATGAAAGAGGAGTACAAATCATCAAGGACTCACAACTTGTATCGGCAAGGAAGTACATCTTTGTATACCGAGGACCCTTACCCTACCCAGTAGTGGAGTACCACTCTATGACTAGAGGACTCACACCCTGGTAATATAGTGGATTACTAACTCTTCTAGTTTGTTCCCTATGGGGGACCCATACCTAGTACTTTTGGGGAGTAATGACCCGATGATTGAGGACCAACTCCCTGGCCCGAAAAGGGAGTATCGACTTTGCGGTAGCACTGTGTAAGGAGGACTTGCACCCAAGAATGGTAGGGGAGTACTAACTCCTACAATAGATGACAGGCTCCCTACCATGTAGAGGAGTACCAACTCTACTTGTGTCAGATATGGAGGACCCTCACCATAGTCTAATAATGGAGTACCAAATACATGGATAGATGACTCAGACCCAAGCACAGTAGGGGATTACAAACACTACCTTTACTAACATTTTTGAGAAACCACACCCTAAAACGAGATGAGTCTTATCTCTACCAATTATGTGGGATAAGGAGTACCCATTTCTTGGGTCACCAAGGAAGTTACTATCCTAACATCTCATCATAAAAAATTACCATGCTTTTTCGTAATGTACGCCCATTCCAGGAGGGTGTACTCATCAAATAAAATAGGTCATCCTACAACTATCTCAAAAACTAAAAATTAGTATCTCAAGAGGATCGTCTTATCGCAAGGGCCCCAACTCCATAGACAGTTTGTCAATCAGACTCTTCATTAGAATGTAAAGGGTATTTTCTTTGAAATAAGGGCCGCCTGGGTCTGGGTCTGGTCCGACTCGGTCGAACGGACCCATCCCAGCCCACAAGACCATGTGCGAGTCCCACTGGGCCATAGGCCACGCCCACTAGCTCAAGGGCCAAGCTCACTAAGCCATGCATCCAACCCATCCTGCCAGTAGCAACCCATCCAACTATTTGATCAGCCAAGCATCTCTAGACCAAATGCTACACTACCGCGTCTGTCTACTCCCATGCCGCGGTAGCTAACATTGCCACCTCAAGCCAATCGGGCCGCTCACAAGGTATTCGTCGTCGAAAAAGACCCACAGAAAGCCACTGGTCCAAATCACCATGTGTCGTTGGTCACATATCCTTCTCACAGCTACTACCATCTAGCACCACCACATTGTCATACCGACAGATTTATTCCCGGGCAAACAGACACACTCCAATGGTCTGTTCATTGATCCAGAGGGTTTTTCTTAACCCTCAGTCCACGTTCTTCATTTCATGGGGTTCAGAACATTTTTTTATCCCATCTGCTGAAATGTTCTTGATTAGTGTCATCTCTCGCACCGCCTCGATAAATCAATATTTTTTTTCATTGCACCTCTTTCATCATTCCATCAAGAAAGGAGGCACATTGTCAAACCTCACATCATCCTATGATTAACGTAGAGAATGTGTTTCAAGGGGGAGAGGAAAATAAAATAACTACGTGGGGAACAAACCTCCACATTCATTCGTCCAAGCATTGATCTACTCTCATTTGAAGGGTCAATGGGGAAAATCAAAATATATTTATGAAATTATTTACTCCACAAAGATAATCCGGATAGAAAAATCAATCTTGTTAGAATATTCAGACCTCTGGTCAACTTGTTTGGGGTTGATCTACATTCATCATTTAAATCCAAGAACATTGAATCAAATGAAATTTAAATAACAACCCCAACCCAGGGATGATCATTTGTTGGCAATGAACGGTGTCAATGTGTTCATCGTTCTGTGATCCTCTATTTAAAATTGATGATCAACATTCATAGGTGATGATATGTTTGAAGGGGGTTGGTATTAATTATTATCACCCAACAAATATTCGTAGAAGATGTTGGATTGTTCCAACATTCATGCTTCATCTACTTGTCCATTAAAGGACGAAATGAAAGTCAACATTTCAGTTACATTGCTGTTAGGATGTCTTTATGGTGTTTCATATAAGGAAACAACATATTCATTTGCACTATGTTATATGTCACTTTACTAAAAGGTTTTGAAATGTTCAAAATTAAAATAAAACATCCATTTTATTTTAATTTTATTTTTTCTTAAAATGTCTCTAAACTATCATTTCTGGTATACCCACACCAGACGTTGTTAATTCCATTCATAGGAAATGTTGTTGTTCTAGACACAACGGTTTCATTGGATTTTAAATACGGGGCCCCATTCAGATGTTACAAAAAATAAGCACCTGTGCCATTTTAATTCACTTAATCAAAACAAAAAAACATTCACCCTTGACCTATTCTAGTTATGGTTATGATCCTCCTATGGTAAACACATAATCGTGAGTTCATCGATACTTTTGGATTTTCAATCTATGTTACAATTTTAGATTTATAAGGATTTTAAAATAAAATATTTTTCAGATAATTATTTTATTTATGTCCAAAAACTAACATCCACTATTTTCCCAAGCTGCAAAATAGTATGTCCTGTCAATGTGAATCTCGATATTATTCATTCATCGGTGCCCTCATATTTTTTTGCAGATTACCAGTTCAAAAGATAGAAATAACTTCTCACACATTTAACTAATAAATATTAAAAATGTTCAAAAATCAATATTTGTTGCTCTAGGTCTCATAATTACGTCTATTTTCCAAGCATGGCCTTGAAAAAATCCCATTTATATTATAAAAATATATTCTGTGGAATTATGGGACCGTACATTATCCCCACCTTAAGGATTTTCCCCCATGAAGAAAAATTCTTTTCTCAAGGAATGAAAACTATGTTCACAATGGGTATCTCCACTGAAACAAGCACACACCTTGAGGAACCACTGAGATTGAGCACTTTTATGCCTAGATTCTACTAGCTCAACATCGTGAAACAACATGCACAAATCACTTTAGCCGCGACATGTGTGAAAATCACTAAGCAAACTAATATATTTTTAGTCATCAGGTCTAGTGGCTCACCCCCATGATAAGCTGACGTGGATAGAGACAGAAACCCACAAATCACATCCACCCTTGGATGAATTGTGTTAATTCCACCACAAGAATTATGCATTCAAATTTGATGCTAAACACACATGGTTATTTACGAATGAAAAGTGCTTCCCATGAGTAAACATTGGGTTTTATTATGCCCTATGTCTACAACCTCTAATGGCCACACAACCTACCAAAATTGGAACTAGTTCACACTCACTGGTGACATCTCACAAGAGTATGGATGGTAAAAAACCATTTAATACTGTAGAAATATCATGTGGTTTAACCCTGTCACCATGGATCATTTCTATGCCTGAATATTCTCAAGAGTCCACCCTGTGATGCCTGAGTTTTCATTTAACTAGAAGGAAAAACATTTTCCATTCCCCATCGTGGACACACCAAATCCTTATCCTAATACAGTCAATCCAGTTATGAATGGTAGTAGTCTGTACTACAAATGATGTCTTAATGCCATGGATCCATGACTAGGATATCCTAACTGCAACTCTTGCCTCCATGAGTCAGGTCACACTATCAGCACCAGTGTGTGAAAAATGGATCTCCTCCATAAAGATTCTATAAGAGTGAAGGTCATGCCTATGGCCCAAACAGAACGTTGAGGTCTCAAACATAACTAATTGAAAATGGATACTGTCCAACACCCATTTCTATTTAAAAATCATGCCCAAAGAAAAGAGACAAATCATACCTAGAATTTCTCCTTGCTTCATGGTCATTAGACAAGATCGCTTGTAGCTATCCTTTACCACATCCTCCAGCTCCATGAGACTTGTGTAGGCCACCATGGTGTGGTGGTGGAATTTTTTCAAACTGCCTACCATCTCCTAATACTCATCCAAATCCACTGCCTTACCCTCCATCTTGTGAAACTCCTTGCTCCAACCATTTTATCTTCCAATGAGTCTCATATTTTGACTTCCTCTATACTACACGACAGGATGTAAAATCTATAATGAGACTCCCCCATCCTTTTTAATTGTCACACCACATCTCATGCGGACAATCTACTCCTTGGCGATTCTCCTATTCCACAGACCCATGTTTCTATGTTTGGGCATGGATATGCCTCCTATTTCACGATTGTGTCACCTTTCGTCTGCTATGTTAAGATGATTCACGTACCTCATGTCCTCTTCTATAGGTAACACCAATATTCTCAACCTATATGTAGCTCTCAACAACTAGGGATCGCTCCATCTCCCCAGCATACGTCAGAATACTAAAGGGTAACACTAAGTCCCTAATCTCCCACCATAGTCCATCCTTGATGGTCTGAGACCTAATGTATGGGCCCCGAACCAAATCAATAATGTAGAAAAAAATACATGAGAATCTTTTTGAGTACTCTGCTACCGTCATGTTTCCCTGCCATATGTGCAGAAACTCTTGTATACACCCAGAGCTTAAAATATCTGGAAAGAACTCATCCTGGAAGAGGCTCTCAAAGTCATTCCAGGGGAAGTTATCCTCGTCATTCATTTGGATAACTAAGATCCACTATAATACCACCGATCATTGTAGAAGGACCATGACTAGTACTACATTCTATTTGAGAGGCTCCCCTTCTAGGCATTAGACTCATGTAATAGCCTCAAGACAATCCTCAGCTACCTAAAGATCTATCTCTCCTTGGAACCTAAGAGGTATTTTCCTTTGTAACTCATGTTGGGCACTCAGCCTGCATGAATACACAACTAGTTGTGATGGTAGAAACTATTGATCAATGGCTGGTTGCATCATTGGTGTACCAACCAATGGCAGCACCACAGATTCATTTCCATACACTAAAGGCTCTACTCGGGGTTGTTCATCATTCTGATCACATTGTAGAATCATATCTGTTTGTCATCATTATGGAATCTTGAAATATGTCAAGATGAAATACTGTTTAAGAGTATATCTAGAGTGCTGAGTCAAGAAGTACATGGAAAGTACAACCATTCCTACATGATGCATGTACCCTATATTTCCCCTTTACAATTTTCCCTTGTACCTAGTCTGAATATAGTTTCCCAAGGTCCTGGTGTTTGGATATGTCGGCCGCCACACCAACACTGGAGTCCCGAGCTAGAAATCCAAAATAAAAACACATAATAATGTATCTAAAAAGAAAAAAACAACAAACCCTCAGTCTTTGTGGTATAATCGACCACCTCTGATACAAATTTCTCATGACCCATCCACTGGGGAACATGATGTGACTACCCCATTGATACCTCCAAAATCCCATGAGAATGATACTATCATTGAAGGAATTATTCCAAAACAGAGAGGATGTTTCCTGAGTACATGTAGACACACACACAAAACTCCCAATCAAATGTACGTGAATGTAAAATCATATGAAAACATTCATGAAATTAACTATGTAAAATACAACTAGGGTGTAATGGAAAGTAATGCACTAGGTGGAAACCTATGTCTAGTATACAATACCACCATAAGAAAAATAGAACCATAGTAAAACATAATGTCTGAAAATCTCATCCTCTAGGAAGCCTACCGGAAGGGTAGGTGAAGGGTATCTACCTAAAACTATGGAAGTGAACCTTGTCTAACTGATCTCACAGAACACCACCAGGCCCTGGTCCTCCCTAGACTTGGTCAAAGCGTCGGTCGTCTTCACAAGACAATATAGATGCGGGAAAAGCCTATGCAGGGGTGAGTAAAACAATACTTTGAAGGGGGGATGAAACCACGAAGGAAAATCACAAGAAAAAATCCTCAATGGAATGTAAATTCATATCTACTCAGGTATATTCCCATACATATTCCATAAATATCCATATATATACATATCAATCAGAATGAAAACATGGTGTCCCAACCACCCATCTTGTTTCAGAATTCTCATCGATGGATCAAGTCATAACACACAATCCAGGAGATCACACTCCATTAGCTCAACCAACCATGATTGAACACATCTGATATATGCACTACATTAGGTAAAATATTACTAGTCTAAATGGTACGCCCGAGAGAACACACTCTATCAAGAACATTATAGTAGGTATGACTCTATTGACCGACACTAGTGATTCAGCCATCACAGTCATGGGCCCCATGCAATACTATGGAAACCCATGTAAAGATGCACACTCATTGACACTATGATCAGTTGAGGGAATGATTCTCCAAAATAACCTACGATACCTCTATCGCACTTGTAAGGATGTATCATGCCTCAATTCTTCGAGGGAGCACTAACTCTTATCTATGTGTAGTTTTCATCAAGTCGATGTGCATGATCCTCGCTACTTTGTCCCACAGTAGAGGGAGATCCATCTCCAATCAAGGACCCACACCCTACTCAGTAGTGGATTACTACTCAATGACTATAGGACATGTTCCATATTACAATAGGGGGTAATACTCATGAAGGACCCACACCCTATATCGATAGGGGAGTACAAATTTGTTTATAAAGGACCCACACCCTACCTGGTAGAAGAGTACCACTCAGGGTCTAGAGGACCTCCACCTGGGAAATTCAGAGGAGTACTCATTCTTTTAGATGGTTCAGTATAGGGGACCTACACCCTAGTACGTTATGGGAGTACCAACCCCATGATTTAGGACCTGCTCACTGGCACAGTAGGGGAGTTCTGACTTTGTTGTATCACTACATAAGGATAACCCACACCCTGAAAAGGGAGGGGAGTACCGACACATACAATAGAGGACATGCTCCCAACCAGATAGGGGATTATTTACTCTACATGCATTAGATATGGAGGAAATTTTCCCCAATCTAATATGGTAGTACCAACTCCAGGGATAGAGGACCCGCTCCCTGTCATGGAAGGGATGTAGTGAATCTTCTTTTACAAAATTCTCTAAGAACCCACTTCCCAAAATTTGGGGAGCATTATCTCTAACAATGTAGTGGGATAAAGATTACAAATTCCTAGAATCATCAAGGGAGTAACTGTCATAACATATTTTCTTAAGAATCACCCTGATTCTACCAAAAGTCCACCCCTTCCGGAGGGTCTACTCTTCAAATAAAATACATCATCTTCCAATATTCACAAACACTGTATTATATTATATCATAATGACTCTCTCATTGTAAGGGTACCAACATCATAGACGGTTCTTCAATCGGATGATTCGTAAGAATGTTACGGGCATTTTTGGAAACGGGGGCATGTTGTGGTTGGGTTTTGTTTGACTCGGTCGGATTGACCACACCCAACCTCAATCCGACCCATAGAAATGTGATTGAAATGGACCGTTGGGCATGGCCTGACATGGACCGGCTTGGCCCAGCCTAGCCTAATGGGCTGTAGGTCCATCCAGGCCCCCTAGAAGGGTGCAACCCCCAGCCACAACCCGACCCACAATTTGAGTGGGTTTGCTTCCCCAGATCATATGTTTCTATACAGCATCTATCCCACCCCAGGTGGTGCCAGCTCGCAAAAACACCTCATGTCAACTAGTCTTCTCACATTGGAAAATTGGTCCATGATGACCCACATCAATCCATTGGTTTAAATCACGCCACGGTTTCCGCTATCCAGCACCATCGTGGTGCTCCACCGACAGATTTTTCATTGAACCACCATACATGCTCTTGTGGTCTGTTCTTCAATCCTAAGGGTGTTCTGGAACACTCATCTCACATTATTCATCACTTAGGGTAAAAAAATTCATTTTTATACCTTCTTGTAAGAAAAAATTGACTGGTATACTCTCTCCCACCACCTCGATCCTTCGGTCATCATCATTGTCACACCTCCATCATCGTTTCACAAATAATGGTGCTGCAACGAACGAACACTCCTCATCCAGTGGAGAATGCAAAGAATGTGCATAATGGTGGGAGAGGAGAACCAAAAAAATAAGGGAGGAACATACATATGTAATTTTTCATCATGACGTTGATTCTCTACCTCTAGAAGGATCAACGGGGAAAAAAGTTTATTTAGGAAATGATTTACTCCCCAATGATAATCCAAATAGAAAACTCCATTCGACATGATCGAATGAATAATGGGTCAAAATTTTAGTGGTTTGATCCATGTTCATCTTTTAAAAAAATTACAAGGAAAATAATGGAATTTAAATACAATCCATAACTATGTTGAATCATTCATTGGTGATGAATGGTGTCACTCTGTTTGACATTCTACGATCTAATAATTACGGTCGTTTGTCAGTAATCATTGGTGATGATCCATTATAATGGGGTTGGCGTTCGTCATCATCTCCCACTATAGATTTGGATCAAAACCTCCATTGTTCCTATATTCCTGCATCATCTGATGGTCCATTAATGGATGAAAAAAAATCATTGTTTTAGTTACATTGTCGTTACAAACGTTTACACAGTTTAATTTAATGAAACATCATATTTAGTTTAATTGTGTTACCCATAGTTTTGCTATAACAGTTTAAAAATTTCAAAAATAAAATAAAACATCCAAGTTATTTCATTTTAAAATTTTCTTAAAAATCCAAGAAAACTATCTTTTCTGGTCAACCCATGTCGGCTGATGTTATGTTTCTTCATTGGTAATGTCATCATTTCAGAGGGAACAGTGCCCTCATATTTTCAATTTGGGCTCCTGGCTAGCAGTTTACAAATACATGCACCTGTTCCATATTAATTCTGTTTAAAAACTCAAAAACTATCATTCACCAATGACCCGTGTCAGTCGAGGATAAGCTCTTCCTAAGGTAAAAACTCCCTCTTGAGCTCTACAGTACTCTCAGATTTCCAATCCGAGTTATCATTTAGTTACTATATTGATTTGAAAATAATATAATTGTTACATAATTATTTTATTTAAGGCCAAAAACTATCTTCAAATATTGGTCCACTCCAGCCAATGTTTGTCCCTTTCTATGGGAATCCCGACATTTTGAGTTCAATGGCACCCTTATATTTTTTATTTGAGCACCGGTAAAAAAGGTAGAAAAATCATCTCACACGTTTAATTATTAAACAATAAAAAATGTTCAAAAATCTATTCCATCCACCCTGGTCATGAAATTACGTACAGTCTGAAATCCTAGTGTTGTAAAAATCCCATTTAAATTTGAAAACAAATTCCATGGATTTATGGGACATTATAAACACCATTAAACAGCTCATCGTCTGAATAATCCATGAAATGTGCGGTATGACTTATGTAGGGGTGAGTATAAAAATACATTGTAGGACAGCCTCAAAAAACTAAACATGATGCACCATGTATACTAATCAAAAATACAAGATGTTGAAATCAATGTATAATAAAAAAACCCAAATATTCGTAGGAAAGTCCCCAAGCCACTAGGTGTTCAAAACCAACTATCAGCCACATGATTCTGTCCATATTTAAAGTAATTCTGGGAGAACCAACACCATTTTCCATGATACCATTAGAGACACTCGATGAATTTTCCTACGTCATTATTTCTTGAATAATAAATCTCACTAGGGTATGGGTACCATGATACATAGATATGGGGTCACGCCCACAATAGTTAGGAAACACTACAGAACCAATATAGAGTAGCCTCCTACATAGGAGAACATTTTTCAATGATTCCACAACCCTACTGATGCATCCTACTAGATAAAGGATCAATTCCTTGATCAGGATGTCCATGTAGATTCCACGAACTCCAAATAGGGAATAAAGGTGATATTATATAACACTCTAGTCTCACGGAGGGACACCACAACATTATCTAAGACTAGACACAACATGGGATTAGAATCCAGTGAAGTGGATGTAATTTTTAACTATACCAAATATTAAAAGGAACAAGGGAATTCCCTCAACCTATAATGGTCCAATTTAAGAGAATGAAGAGTCTCAATAACTCTCAATTTTTGTACACGGTATAACCCAAGGGGTACACAATGGGTCCCAAGGGGTAAATGATGTCTCTCAAGTGGAACGTGATGTGTCTGAAAGGGGTACACAACATGTCAAGCTATCCCAATTCCTACCTGAGTAGAAGAGCCTCACATGACGTAAAATATTCATAAACATAGTGTGTAGTAGGATCGACATGACATGTAGTGGCACACAATATGATGCATGTGTCTTTTGGACATGTATGTGTACTATAGTAAGGTATATGTACTGGTCCATGTATGCCAAGATATGTCCATGTGGGAGTACATGGAATTTCCATGCCCTTGTACTCCATGATTTGGGAGTGTTATTCTAATGTAAGCATCGAGTCAACCTTAGAGGGTCACCCACAACGTGACAGGGGGCACACTCCATGTGGTCCATAACTCCATCCATACCATAGAACTGTAGCTAGGGGCCCCAAATTCCATGTAAACCTAGATTACACCCTGTGTTCTAGAGGATTTTCTGGAATTTTATATTGCTCCTCCATGTTTGATCTAGTGCCTCTAGAATTTGATATAGTGGTTGATTCACCAAAAGAATGATGATCCATGCTCGTCCAAGTGTCTTCGTCGTTGAACCATTTATCCCATTGTCATATATGATCATTTAATAGATTATCAACTGTTATCTATTTCCAACTAATGATTGTAGATTAACATGAATTCACGATTCATCCATCATTGACATCACCTCATCTCTATCATTTGATATCTATAGTGCAGTGTTAATCCATGATCTATGATATCAGACTGTTTCAACAAGAAATGGGTTCAGAATGATAGATTAATCAATAATAGTCGAGCCATATTACATGTGAGTAATGACCATTATTAATGATGAATTATTGGAGAAAAGATCACGAAAAAATAGAGGAATAAACCTTGATCAATGTTCATTTCAATCAGTATATGTTTCCATAAGAAAAAAGATAAAGAGATTGAAAACCATAATAAATTCTCCCAAATTCTCCCCATAATGATTATATCTGGAAAATATAAAAGATATTTGGGTCAATGATTTTGTTAATTGATACATATTCATCTTAGGAATCATGAATGGGGAAGAAATCACAAAAAAAATTCCTAACTCAATTTGGATTGGTCGTTAATGATGAAAGAAGGTACGTTGTGTTCGTTAGAACGATCAATCAAAATTGATGTGTGATGATCATCAATCCTCAATTTTTCATAATTCAATGGAAAGGTTTCCTTGGGCTATCTCTCTACAAAGATAATATAGATTTTATAGGGATAGAGGACTTGCCATTAAATTATGACATAATGATACATTTATAAAAAAAAATTGTTTCCTCGATTAAAATTATTAATATATATTTTCTTAAAATATATTATACATTTTAATCCCTTGATTTTTTTTCAATGAACCACGATGGATAATTTTATGTCACACCTTGGATAAAATCACCATTATCATATCAATGGTGCCCTCAAATTTCTAATATGGAAACCATTTAACTATAATTCTTCTTTTCAAGGAATACCATGCTCCCTTGAATTTTAATACTTTACTATATTTAAAACCATTATTACCAGAACACTCATCCATGAAACTCTATGTCGTCTCAACACCAAGTATTAAAAATAATCCATATAATATTTAAAAAAAACTACACAAATATGATACATTACAAATAATATTTAAATATATATAGTCTTTTAATTTCATGAAATATCATTAACATCTCCCACAATGTTCTTCTAAAAAATTTCAATTTATAGTTATACACTACAATGAACCCAGATATATAACTTGGGGAAAAGAAATATAATAAATTTTGACCATAGATTCCAAATAATGGTAATTATGGAAGATATCAATTAATGATTATATGTAATTAAAACATTAGGATAATTGTATGCATATATGAGAATGAAATTTGAAAATAATACCAATTAATTCATACTTCATAGAAATGGGAAAAGAATGGTGAAAATCATAATAAATTTATTATAGAAGATTAAAAATTGAGGATCCATTAGATAATATCATAAACCAAAAAACATTTCATATAGGGTTCAATAAAAAATTTCATAATCATAAATATTTAATTCATTTTACAATTTTATCTACCACACTATCCATTGCATGTTCGACATGAGATAACCAACTATTTACAATATTTTTTCCTATGATAACCTCCCATATAGAATTTGAGACCATACAAATTAAACATTTCAAAATTAATTAAATTTATACAACATAACCACATATTAGATGACCATAATCCATTAATATATATACTATAAGATCAAGAAAATATTTTCCATTTATTCATATCTTAATCCATAGAAAATAAACTGGGATTCATCATTATTTCATCATCATTATATTTATAAATATAGTGAAAGTGTAAATATGGTATCACTACATAATATTTCAAATGAATCATAAATAAAATCAAAAGAAGTTTCCATTGGTGAAAATACCTTTAAAATATCATTGGAACAACTATTGAGGTAAATTCCCATTTCATTTTGAAATCAATAATGTTAAATATAAAAATATATAAAATATTAATTAAATAGTATTCTTATCAAATAAAAATCAAATCATATGATGTTTTCTTTAAATAATATATTAATCCGGATCGGGGTGAAATATATTTAGGTAGTATATGTTAAAAAAAAGATTTCTTTCACACCTTGGATAAACAAATCCCTCATTTAAATAATGATATTATTATTTATATTAAATTTATTCATTTAAATTTAACAATTTGTAAAAATAAATTGATTAAATAATTTAGGAATAAAATAAAAAAGTGTGGAAAATTTTTAAATAAAATATTGACATGGAAGAAAAATATTCCTAGATGAAGAGAGAAATAATGTTGGGTTTCCTTGAATGAATTCCATAATACTTTTCAGAAAATAAACTGTGGTAAATTATGGGAAAAGTTTTAATATCGTAAAATAAATATTTTATTGGGAAATAAATGGTATTTATGACATATATATTATATAATATAATCATCATACATTTAATCATAAAATGTCAAATAAAGTAATGTGATTGAAACATAAAACACATACCTCAACTACAACATTCACAGTAATCTTATAACCGCATGTATAATTTTTTTAACTTATATTTCAATAACATATTCATACATTTAACACTATAAATTGTAAAATTATAACATCTTATCACTCATTCATTATCAATCTATCATTATCATAGTAATTTCTTATGATAACTACTTAATTTTTCATGTACATTTTTATTTAGCAATCATGGTCCTTGAATCCTGATCAAGGTTACATAATATACATAATTTATATAATTAGATAAGTAACATATATTATCATTAAATATATATTTTTATCTATCCAAAATTTGTGGACCTAAAAAAATAAATTACATTGGTCATGGTGATAGTAGTCCATATATAAACATAAATACTGTTTCTATTTTCTACCAAGACGACTGAAAAAATATATAAAATTTTGTAATTAAATAACAATAACTATATCAATAATATAATATATATTTATTAATTTTATCATTATATATATAAATAATAGGTGGTTATGGAAATTGAATCAAATAGCTATGTGGTGGTGGAAGTTCACTCACACCCACGATAAGTACATTCATTTTACATTTGATGTAACTGAGTTTAAAAATTATTTTAAAATAATATTAATTATATATCATTATATTTGTGATAGTGATGATGTTATTTTAATATTATTATAGAAAACTTATTTTAATTATCAGAATAAATAGACAACTATCTATTCAAGTTATAGTATTACATATTTTTTGAGATGCCTCTATCAGATTACATTTTATGACATCATAAAATGGTCGTAGGTTAATAACATGAGATAAAGATTTAAGGGAATGAATATATAAATTATTTTTTGGGAATTTTTTAAACCATAGGTATCAATTTTTCTTAATAAGGGACGGTAATTGGTCACCCTATATTAGTGAGGGGAGGGAAACACATGAAATTACATTATTTATTCAAATAATATAAAGAAAAATTATTCAAAAAGTGCATCCAAATATAATTACAGTTTTATTTAAGTTTATATAAGGTTTAAATATATTTTACCAATAACATTTTTACAATATTAGGTTAAATTTTAACATGTGTCTCCTAGCTTAACCCCCCGTATTTAACCCATTTGATCCTAACCTTTGGTATCAATTTTTATAGATTTTTCTATTCCTTATGAGAAAAAAGAAACTAAACACATTAAGAAGTATGGGATTCATAATTCAAAATGTAAAATACATTTAAAAATATTAAATTTCTATAATTAGAAGAAATATATTTAAAATAATATTTTAAAACACAATGAAAAAAATATAATTTTTAAAAAATTAATATTTATTCAATAAATTGTATTTACATTAATTACATGCCTCATAAAAACTATTATATAAATTTTTAAATAATTTATTGAATAGAGAATATAAATATTTCATTATAATAAACAATGATTAGTCATTTATCTATGTTATTACAATAATTATTCATCTCATACATAATACGTATTACTAAAAAAATATTCCTTTTACCTTCAAATGATTTCATATTCATTCCTAAAAACTAGATAATTAATGTGTCAATTATTATAAATAATTTAGTAATAAATTTCATTAAGATGTGTTTTTAATATTTATCAATATAGTTTTTGCATAAAAATATAAAACACATATAAAAATATATTTCTTTTTTAATCCTGTTTTTTAATAACACAATTATTTAATTTAAATTTATTTATTATTTCATAGGAATTAATCAATAAATTGAAAATAAGGAAAAAAATTATGTATAAATGTAAAATTGTGGTTATTTATATTCATACCCATGAACATAATAATTATACTATAAATAATATAATATATCATTGTTTATTTAGATATAGTGTTGCGTGTAAGGAATGCTAATGAAAACATAAAATTTAATTCCAATGAAATTTTTTTAAATCTTTAGGTGTTTCATTATTAGTGATTTGATGAAAATATCACCCAATTTAAAAACCCATTATCCAAGTAAATGAGTAAGTGATTAAAATTATGATAGAAAATTTAATATGGAGATATCATTCAATAAATAAATACAAGACTGAAAAATGAAATTAACACTTTCATGTGGTAAAGTTGAGGTTTTTATTTATTGTGATACCTCATGGAATGGTCCTAGATGTGTAGTAATGTATAATTATAGAGTGTCTGTTTATGTACCTCAATATTTAACACCATATTAAATTAATTATCCAACATATGGGTTAGATATTTAAGTGGTGAATATTTCACTAATGATATGGACACTTTATCTAAATATAGATAAATAATTTATATAACCAAACACATTAGTTGAACATGAATATAAACCCAGAAATATCTAAATATGATCCAAGGATTAGGAAGTAATTTCTTATGGATTGTGATTATTGTATACATTATCATAATGGGCATGAAAACAAGGTAGTATATGCATTGAATACAAGTGATCATTTTATCCTATGCATTATGAGGGTAGAGAATGATCCAATTCTATGTGATTTAGTAATAATGTACTTGAGTATTGTAATAGAAGGAAAAACATTATATTTACTACATGTAATTACTAAATATTATTCATATGATAGTATTAAGATAGTTCAACATGACGAGGACCAAAAAATAGAGATGGAAGACATGATTATAAGATAATTTATAGTGTTTAATAATGGTGAAGATGTATTTTTAATGGATTTATAGGGGTTATGTGTTCAATTAATACTATAGGTGAAAAATGATAAATTGGATGAGGAATATTTTTCAATGTTCTCATTAAATACTATAAGAACAATGATTATATGAGATATATTAGAGAATTTCTACTAGGAATACATAAACGATGTAATTAAATATGGCACTGCAAGATACTTAGTATACCATTAAGTGAAAATTTCAAGAATAAATCCATGTGGAGTTATGAAAAATTTACCAAAAACATTGTTGATTTTGGATAATATTTATCTGTATTTCATCATTGGGAAAACAAATAAATCTAAGGGTAATCATGAAAAATATATCATTTTTGAATATAATTTAAATTTATCCATTTTTCTTGCAACATAATAATATTTTACATCAAATATTCATGCAAGTATGTATATAAATATAGTTCTTAGACTACATGACACACCCATATCAATAGTTTCAAATAATAATCTAGGGATTGAATCAACGTAATAATGGATTATATAGAGGTATTTAAATATAAAACTCATGTTTATCACATCTAATCACCCTCAAACTGATATGTAGTTTTAATGGGATATATATACATTGGAGGACATTCTATAGTCAATATCAAATGACTTCAATTAAATCATGGATTAATATTTACATAGATTTGAGTTTTTATATAATAATAGTTTCCACACCAACATTCAAATTGCACAATATGAATCCTTGAATAGAAGGATATGTTAAACAATGATGTGTTGGGTTGAATTTACTTAAAGGGATGTTTTGTGTTATGAAAAAATTGAATGTATATGATAGATGATAAAATAAATACAATAGAATATCTGGGTATAAAAAAGTATAAAAATAGGTACACTGTCTACTAGATGAATGATATTAAATTCTAATAGGATCGATATATTCATAATATTATTTCCTTGTAATGGTGTTATATGAATTGTAAAGAAATATATTCAATGAGAGAGGAACATTATACCATTTGAAGTATTGGAATGTATATGAGTATTGGAAGATCAATTTATTATTCCATTAAACCGTTCAAATTAAAATGTTGTATTCAATATATAAATTCAACATAAATATATTTTGTACCTTTGATATATAATTATGGACAATCATGTTCATTTATATGTTTAATTTTTACATAACGATAAGAGAATTCATATTCGTGATATAATAGAGCATGTTATCTTGGGGAATCATCTGCTCAATGATAAAATATATAATCCTAATGATGCCATGATCGTGTCCCAATGACATTTATTAATGTTTTTTTAAATTTTGATGGTGTAATTTTTATAAGTGGGAAAATGTAATAACCAATAATTTTTTTCAATAATTATGAATATTTTAATATAAATGATTTTTAATAAACCAATGGGAAATATTTATTAATACCTTTATAAATAATAATATATAATTGAAAAGTGAAATTTATTCAAGTACAATTTATATGTCTATTAGTTTTTATTATTCAATATAATCTATAATATATCATTTAAAAATCATAATATAAAACCTGGAATAAATATATTTGATGAACTAAACCTAGGAATAATAATTTTGGGGATTGTTTTGAATTAATTTATCTGATATAAGGGTAAATATGGATTTTAAATTACTAATGTGCATCATTACAAAAACACAATATGACCATTGTTGTTATGACTATTATAAATTGTTCATTAAAATTAGTTTAAATTAAATGTAATTAAGGTAGATAATTGCAAAAAAATTATAATTGATGGACATGACCAATTAGAAAAACCACTATTAATTTTATTTATCTGGTTATGGGAAGGAGGTATAATTGATGGAGGTTTCCCTAAATTATTCCCAAAAAAACATCAAAAAGTGAGTTTTAATTAGAATAATGTTCAAGAGAAGATTGTTTATGTAGAAATGACTACTAGATCAATATTGGTCGAAGTATGCATGAAATTTCAATTATTACTAACATTAAACTTTGGTATTATTTTCTAGTTTTAATGGGAAAAATATCGTGGGGTAAAGTTTTAATATGGTATCATTTATTTAATAATGAAATTTTATTACTCAAATAGAACATTATTATCAAAATTAAAATATTAAATTTTTTTAAATTGTAGTCTTAATTTGAAAAAACATAAATATTTTTTTTCAATGGTTACACTGTAATTATACATGTCGGAAATTTGGTATTTTTTTGTCAAAACAGAAAAATACATTAAAAGTGTTGAAATACTACGAATTAAAATAAATATGACAATATATGTATATATATATAAGCATGAATAATGTCGGAAAAGGTTTTTCTATTAGAGTTTTTTCACTAAATACTATAGTGTACCCTTAATTGATCCAATATTACACATCAGGACGTATTATAACACTTAATGTAATGGAAAATTTAAATGTTCAATACCCTAATCCATTAAATCCAACTCCATATATCTATAAATAACCACTGTTATTCTCATTACCTCTTTAAATTTTTAAATTTTTTACTTTATATATATCCCTTGGAGTATCTCATGTTCTCATTTTTAAATATTTCTGAATTTGGTTTATTTTAAGGTGTGTCTCTAGTGTATGAAGTTCAAGAGTGGTGAGGGTTCCAATTTACATCGATTCATATCGAAATGTGATTATTTTGTTTAAATAACATCATATATTTCTTTTAAATCATAATTTGCTTGTATTTATATGATATTATAATCAATTTAATTTTTTATATTATATTTATTATAAATTCACTATCAGTAATGTAACACCCCAAGCTTCCATGGTATGATTCTCCTCGAATAATACAGTAGTGTGTGTTGTACGCAACTTCGAGATTCTAACACACTACGACCAATCAAAGTAGCCGTTATGAATAGTAATACCCACTTTTTGAAATTTTATAAATTTTATCTTTCAAAATGGAGTTCAATCTTGGATTCAGAATATTGAAATTAGCCTAGGGTGAAATTTTTTTACTTTTCGGATAACTTTTATATTTTGATGGATAGTGAAAATTACTAAATTTTAATTAAAAATAAATTTTTTAATCGAAATAATTAATAGTGATAAATTATGTATCTGAGTGGTTTTAATTTATATTTAGAATATATTTTTACCATTTAATACAATTTTGGTCATTGTACATAATTTCACAATTAAACAGGACATAAACAAGTGTCAATCTTTTGATAGTTATTATCTCTTAAAAAGGATTTTTGTTTTAACAACTAAAATTAATTTTAATTTAATTTCTGCCACTTCTATGTTTTTAATTTGGATAAATGGATTCCATATTTAGAATATGGATGTCCAAATTGTGTAAATAGGTAACTTTTATTTTTAGACATTTTGAATAATTACTTCACAAATATTTTTTTTACCATGGTTAATGGGTAAATCCGGTAAAAAATGGTAAAACACATAATATTATAATAATAATAATAATAATTTATCCAAAAAAGTGTCCTAACCTTATTGGTTGATACATGTATGACCATGGGAATATATGGGTTGATTTTTGGACCCCATGGATCCACTTGTAAGGGATATGGACACTTTATATTAATAAAGTTAAAATAAATACAGAAATGACATAAGCATATATCTTTTATAAAAACAATTTTTACATATGGTTATACATTTTGGATTTTTTAAAAAAAATATTCATTATAAAGAAGAAACTATTTCCTACATAATGGTAATTTTTTTATAATATTTAGACATTTAGTAATTATTATTATTTATGACACAATAATGATGCAGTATTTTCCTTATTAATAAAAGAATCAAATAATTGGTATTATAAATATTAAAATAAATATAATATGAAAGTTTTGATTCCATACATGACTTTTATTGGTTAATATTAAATTATAGGATTTTTAAATGAATTTTTTTTTGAATTAATAAAGTTGTTAAGACTTTTGAAAAAATCAATTATTGAATAGTCTCAAAATTGACATTAAGGAGTTTTTAAAACAAATATTATATTATTAATTGATATTGTATTCCTAAAAATCAATGGTTTGGACAAAGGACATAAATAGTGATAGGATTATCACTAATAGACAACTTGTGGGTCGCATGGATGTATATAGTATGTTTATTAACTATATAATATAAAAATACAATGTGACATGGTAAATGTAAAACTAATTAACTAAGAGTTAAAACTAAATGATGAGGTTAATATAATGACCCAAACCTATCTAAATTCTATTGGTCGAAAATATTTTGACCCATCCCCACTTTATAATTTTAATAATCCACTTTGGAGCCATTATAAACTGAATATGAATTTATTATAAAATAATATTTCTAGCTTTTCCAATGGTGCCCCTCACCCCTCTTATAAAAGGGAACTCACCCTTCTCACTAATTCACACATTAAAATCCTTTTGGCTCGGCCAACCACGAACCAAATACTATCTCAACTTCCCTATCTTCATCTTAGAGGAATTAGTTTGATCATAAAGCCATCCTAAGGATCCTTTTTGATCAAATCAAAAGGAAGAACCTGAAGAAGAGGTAATGTTTTCACCACCCTCTTTCAAGTTCCTTTCATCATCCACCTCTTCATTCTTTGTTATTCCCATTCTAAAATATTATCTCAAGTATCTTATATATAATGTAAATTTATTATAATCATGGTACAACCTTATTCAGTATTCTATCCATATTTTGAATGACAGGTCACTATACGTGTGTACGTACGGCTTACCGTCTCCATGTCGTGGTGTAATTGTTTTTCAAAACATTATTTTTGGGATGGGTATAATAATGATGTATAATTATTTTAAATAATAAATATAAAATTATAACGATTCTGTATATATTGTATACCATCCAATTATATATTATTTTAATATCAAAAGAATGATATTGTCGCTCGTGCGTACTTACGGACTACCGTCTCCACGAACGCGATGAGATTCATTCCACATCTTATCCATTCAAGAATAATTTTCATTTGATGATTAAAAATAATGTTTAAGGACTTGATATCATTATGGATATGAATAATATAAAACATATCCATAACAAACACTGTTTATGTAACAAAACATATAAGTTAACACCTGAAATGACGATAATACTAAGATATTATTAACAAAGAAATGTTAAAAGATCATATATTATATCATATTAATGTATAAGATTCTTGTATAATTTAATAAAAATTATTTAACCATTATACAGGAGGTTAACCTACCCCCTACCAAGGAAAATTACAAGGTATGTAGTTTTCATCCCACTCCTTATTCCTCTGAGATTCGTACCATATTTTCACTATTACCTTTTGTGTGGTGAATTTACTACCCATAATTGTACTTTTTGTGTAATAAACATTAATTTATGTGTATTTATGTATTCATTGTATGATACCTCTTTCATGGGGTGTATGTTTTGTATGTTTCCAAATTAGTAAGGGTTTATTTCACAATCTCTTCATTATCCGAGGTTGTTTATACGTAATAATCTAGTGGGACCTCTTTATCATCTGCATTGTAAAGACCCGCAAATTTCAAGGAAATTTTTTTCTTAATTTTCTTTGGAATTTTACAAGAGCGCAGCTTCAGACGGCACCTGATTCCGAGGCCCGGTGTGCCCGGAATCAATTTCCGAAGTTTGGCTCGGGTACGTTCAGTGAACGGACGAGCGGGTTTTTCTATCTTTTGAACCGGTGCCCGGAATCGAATTCTGAGGGCACCGATGAAATCGCAGCGCCGGTATTTGCTTAGAAACGCCTCTTCCGGAGTTGCGTTTGCTCAGACGTGGTTTTTAAATTTTACGGCTTTAAGTCAGAAATAAAATAAAGTTTGTGCGACAACTTTATTTTATTTCACTTAAGCTGCTTGGAAGCCACTTGAAGTCACTTAAAGGCGGCTTGAACTGAGTTGAACTGGATAGGATGCTATCCAGAAATATCCTACCCCTTGGTAGGATATTTGTGAGGCTGGGCCCGCACGAGCCCCGCCGTTTCTTTCGCTAAGTAACGCACCCGCGAAAACCCGTCAAAGTAACTGAAAAGTAAACCGACGCGTTTTCTTTAATTCTTAACAGACCATTTAATTGGGCGGTTTATTTCGTGAATTAAATGGACTGTTTCTTCGTGAATTAAATGGGTCGTTTCTTTCGTTGAATTAATTCAACGAATTGATGGATCGTTTCTTAACCGGTTTCGTGTGTTGGCATGTTTATAAAATAAGACCAACCCAAAAATCCTTGGAAAGGATTTGAAAGAATCTTCGTTCCTCCACCCTATCCGCGAAGAACGCGAAGAACGCGAAGAACGCGAAGAACGCCGGCGACCGGAATTCGACGACGCACACCAAGATCTGCGACGTCGACGAGATCTACCTGCGACGTTCTTCGGCGACGCCTCTTCTTCCGCGGCCGACCCTCGTTCGGCAACAAAGGTGAGAATCGGATCTTTTCTTCTCCCTTTTTAATTTCAATATCAACGGATTTAAACTAATTAAATCCGTTTGATCTTGATCCGGAGATTGGCGACGCGACGCCGGATACCGCGACGACGCGACGATCTCCTTCCTCCGCGACGAGCGATTCCGCGACGACCTCTCGTCCGACGACGACGATAAGGTAAGGGTTGATTGGATTATTATTTTTCTTTTTCCCATGTTTATTCTTTTTAAGTAAAGAACTTAATCTCCGACAATTTTAATTTAATTAAAATTGTTGTTGATTTTCCCTCCCGGTGACGTTTATGATTAACGCGGAGGGTGCGGGTCTAACGAACAAGACCCGGCAACCCTCCGCCGATCTTCTCTTTTTGCGCGGATTTGGCGGACGACGACGAACCGTGCGGCAAGGGCAATTTGTTGGCTCCGCAGTGAAGATCGTCCCCCGGGAGGAGCATCGGCGCAGACGGGAAAGAAATCGGGCCACCGGAGCATCTCCGGCGGCCCGCGGAAGGAGGCGGCGGCGCGGGTCGCCGGCGCGGCGGCGCCGGCGACCGGAGGCGGCGGCGCCAGGCGCGCCGCCGTGGAAATCTTCCGCCGCGGCTGAAGCCGCGGCGGCGGCGGCAGCCGGTTCCGCGGCCGCGCGGAACCGGGACGGACGCGGCGGCCCGGCCGCGTCCGCGTGACAGGCGGCCCCCCGCGGGGCCGCGGTTTCCCTCAAGCCGCGGGTTCAACCCGCGGCGGCGGCGGCTCCCTCGGCCGCTCGGCCGAGGCCGAGCCGGCCGGTCCGGTCGGCCGGGCCGCGCCCAGGCCGGACCGGACCCGGCCGAGCCGGTTCGGGCCGGGTCGAGCCGACCCGGTTCGGGCCGACCCGGTTCGGCCGACCCCAGGGGGGGGTTCGGGCCGGGTCGCCCCGGGCCCAGTACCCCCGTTTCGGGCCCTCTACGGTCTTTCGCCCATATCTTGGGCCTGGGACCTCCGATTGACGAACCGTCAGCGGCTACGCGATCCTTGGATCGAGACGGTCGTTTAGGTATATTATACTCAAGGTTTCGGAAAACTTTGGGTTCGGCCGGGTTGGTTCGTACACGAAGCCAACCGGGCCCTCGGAGCGGAAACGCTCATAACTTGAGCTACGGACGTCCGATCGACGTACCGTCAGCTGTGGTAGTTTCCTCTAAGTGAGACGGAACTTTTGGCATACTCCGCCCGAGGATCGGATACAGGCGGAGTACGGTCGGGTTGGTTTTGCCCTAAAAACCAACCGGGCCCCTGGGACGAAAATGCCAATAACTCTCAGACCGGGCGTCCGATTGACGCGCCGTCTGTCGCGTTGAGATCCTGTTGTCGATACGGAACTTTTGGATACATCAACTTCGGACTACGTGTCAGTTGATGTATCAGCCCCTCGGCTCGTGGAGCGGACCCTCCTAAACGAGCTCGCTACGTGCGGGAACCCTAGTGCTGGCTGTGACCTCGACGACAGAGCAGAGATCCTCCGTGGACTGCGACGACGGCAGAGCAGAGATCCTCCGTGGACTGCGACGACGGCAGAGCAGAGATCTTTCGTGGACTACGGCGACGACTGTGCAGGGACCTCAGTGGACTGCGTCGACTACTGCACTCAGCGATCCTACGCGGATCAGTGCCGATCCTGTGTGGGTCCTACTACCGGTTCTGTGTGAGCCACTGCCTACTGGTTCTGTGTGAGCCACTGCCTACAGGTTCTGTGTGAGCCCGATCCTGTGTGGGTCTTTTGCGGGGGTTAGTACCTATCGATCCTTCGTGGGTCCGACGACTTAGACGGATCAGTGATCGTCTTTGACGTCATCTGAAAAAGTATACCTGGTTGAGTTGAATCTTATGTTACTCTCCTTTGTGGATTGTGTTGAACTATCCTATGTGGATTTACTATTTACTCTCCTTTGTGGATTGTGTTGAACTATCCTTTGTGGATTTACTGTTTACTCTCCTTGTGGATTTGAGTCTTGCTTTCCTTCGTGGATTGAGTTGTTCTTGAGCTCGTGAGCAGAGCTAGAATTGGGGACTTAGGTATATGTATGGGCATATACCTAAGTCGAGTCAGATGTTACTTCGTGATTGCATCTTTCTTTTGTGCTATATCCTTTGTGGATTTCGGGAGACCTTCGGGGGTCTCGGGGTCCTTACTGAGTAGTTGTACTGACCCCTGCACGGGCTATGCCCGCACCTTGTTGTGTTGGATGCAGACGACGGACAGCGCTGATCACGGTTGGGCGTGGAGCAGGACGGTACCTGGAGGTGGACCACTGGGCGGGACGTGCTCGGAGCGGACGTGGGACCCGAGGAGCCTGGAGGCTATCTGTACCCACCCTTCAGGTGGGATTGCCAGTGGACGACACGAGGCCGCCGTCTTTTCTTCAGTTGCTGCTTTACTTTTCAGTTGTACTTTACAGTTGGGCTTGTATTCCGGCCCCCTTTACTTTTCTGCACTTTACTTTCCGCTTGCTGACTCTGTGTGGTTGTTACTTATAAAGGCAATGCCTTCCCTGTTACTGGGATCTTACGCCTTGGTGCTAGTCGCCAGCCCCTGGCCTATGGAAGGCGGGCTTGGGGTAGTCACGGCACGGGCCCCGAGGACGGGTCGTGACAAATTGGTATCAGAGGTGGTCGGTTCTACCGCAGACTCTGATCGTCCTTTCTTTCTATGTGAAGCAATAGTGTTTAGTGTATTGAGTGTGGTTATCAGTTCAGGGAGCCCAGTGTTGGTGCGGCGGCCGACGTATCCGTACACCAGGACCCTGACTCCTGATTTCCGACTTAATGCATGAAAACATTGATTGCGTGTGTGTTTCAAGTTTTCTTTGTGATTACTTGTGTCAGCTCACCGGGTATACTGATCTGCTTTATGAAAGTCTCAAGTTTTCCTTGTGATTACTTGTGCCAGCTCACCAGGTATACTGTTCTGACTGTGGTGCTCTTGTTCTCCTTTTCAGGATGGCCCCGCGACGACTGCCAGCTAGGGTTCCGAGTGTAGGGCGCGGCGGCAGCCCACCGAGCGACGAGGCCTCGGTGCAGGGCCCTTTGCCAGCAGTGGCACCGGCGGTAGCTTTACCCGCCGAGCCACCGATGCTGCCTGTACCAGACGCTGACGATGCACGTCGCCTCAGGGCACTGCATGAGTTTCAGAGCCAGCGACCGCCCAGGTTTCGCGGTGAGGCGGACCCCCAGGCCGCCGAGGACTGGCTAGAGGCGGTGGTACGGATCTTCAGGCTAGTGAGGACACCAGCGGATCTCATGGTGATTCTCGCAGCGAGCCTCCTGCAGGCGGCGGCAGGACGATGGTGGAGCCTGATGCTCCAGGTTCACGATGAGGCATCCCTGCTCTGGACGGACTTCGAGAGCCTCTTCCGCTCTGAGTTCGTCCCGGCCACCCTCCGAGCGGTGCGCATCCAGGAGCTTCTCCAGCTGTGCCAGGGCAGCATGACGGCCGCTCAGTACGCGGCGAGGTTCACGGACCTATCTCGCTACTCGACCGACATGGTACGGGACCCCTTCTTCCGGGCCCGGACCTTCGAGCAGGGCTTGCGACAGGAGATTCGGGCGTCGCTGATCTCCCTCAGCATTCCGACCCAGGCGGGAGTGCTGGAGCGAGCCCTCCTGATCGAGAGCTTCCTGGCAGAGCCTTCTTCAGCAGCGAGACCTAGCGCAGGGCGGCAGGTAGCTGAGTCATCGGCAGCAGGCAGCCGACGGATGACTCACGGGTCCAGGCAGACCAGACCCCCTCGCAGACGGCCTCAGGACACCGGCTCAGCGGTGCGGGGCACACAGCGGAGTGCCAGCCTTTCGAGAGGCAGGCTGTGCTACTCTTGCGGCGGGCAGGGTCACATGGCTCGTGACTTCCCGACTCGCCGACCAGAGGAGCAGCAGACGGTGGAGGGGCCACCCTGGCAGAGGCAGAGGGTCGACCGTGGCGGTCCGCAGGGAGGAGGCGGACGAGGCAGAGGAGCTGGCCGAGCAGCGGGTGGTGGGCGACGCTTCCAGGCTCTACCCCCACCACCACCAGGAGGGCCACCTCGACCACAGGGAGCTGGCGGGCAGAGACAGGCCCAGCTCCAGGCAGTGGAGGCCTACGACCCCGACATGCCAGAGATGATTCGAGGTACGATCTGTGTCTATTCCACCCTTGCTGCAGTACTTATAGACACAGGAGCGAGTCACTCTTTCATAGCCTCTTCCCTTGTTCGGAGCTCGGAGATTCCGACTGAGCCGTTGGCTCGATCCTTACGGCTAGAGACTCCTACGGGAGCAGACTCGACGATTACGCACTGGTGCCGGCAGTGTGAGATTACTCTAGGAGGCGAGAGCTTCGGCTGGGATCTCCTTGTAGCGGCGTCGAGGCCTTACGACGTCATCTTGGGCATGGATTGGCTATCCACGGTTCATGCCCAGATCGACTGTTTTAGGCGCAAGGTGCGATGTGTTCGTACCGACGGGAGCAGGTTTACCTTCACCGGTGAGAAGGGAACCTTTGCAGCACAGGATGGACTTCCGCGGAGGAGAGTGCAGCCCATCTCTCATCAGTTGGCTAGCCTCATCCTAGGAGCAGTGGATGTGCGGAGTCCGGCTTTTCCTACAGTGGTGGACCAGTACGTGGACGTCTTTCCCGAAGACGTTCCAGGGCTACCTCCTCGTAGAGAGGTAGACTTTTACATCGACTTGTACCCCGGGACAGCCCCGATATCTACTCCAGCATATCGGATGGCCCCCGCCGAGCTTCGAGAGCTGCGGGTACAGTTGGAGGACTTGCAGAGCAAGGGGTTTATCCGACCCAGTGTTTCACCCTGGGCTTCCCCGATTTTGTTCGCCAAGAAGGCGGACGAGAGCTTGCGACTATGTGTCGACTATCGTCGCCTGAACCAGGTGACAGTGAGGAACAAGTATCCGCTGCCACGGATTGATGACCTCTTCGATCAGCTCAAGGGAGCGCGGTGGTTCTCGAAGATAGACCTCCGGTCAGGCTATCATCAGCTCAGAGTTCGAGACGAGGACGTGCAGAAGACGGCCTTCAGGTGTCGGTATGGCCATTATGAGTTCTTGGTTATGCCGTTCGGCGTAACCAATGCTCCAGCAGTGTTCATGAGCCTCATGAACAGGATCTTCCAGCCATACCTCGACCGATTTGTCGTTGTCTTCATTGACGACATTTTGGTATACTCGACGACTGAGGAGGAGCATGCATACCACCTGCGGGTTGTGCTAGACACACTCCGAGAGCACCAGCTTTATGGCAAGCTCTCAAAATGCCAGTTCTGGTTGCGTGAGGTCCATTTCTTGGGACACGTCATTTCTGAGGCGGGAGTTGCAGTGGATCCCGCGAAGATCGAGGCAGTGCTAGCTTGGGAGCCACCTAGGAGCGTGACAGAGGTGCGGAGCTTCTTGGGCCTAGCGGGATACTATCGGAGATTCGTGCCAGACTTCTCCAGAGTTGCGGCACCACTCTCAGCGTTGACGAAGTAGGGGAAACCCTTCGTGTGGTCAGACAGATGTCAGCAGAGCTTCCAGGAGCTGAGACAGAGATTGACCAGTGCACCTATCTTGAGGTTGCCTGAGGAGGGAGTTGGGTACGTAGTTTACTGCGATGCATCAGGGACTGGACTCGGGTGCGTCCTGATGCAGGAGCGGGCCGTGATCGCCTACGGATCACGTCAGTTGAGGCCGCATGAGCAGAACTACGCCACTCATGACCTGGAGTTAGCAGCAGTGGTCTTCGCTCTGAAGACTTGGCGGCACTATCTGATGGGCGAGCGCTTCACTGTCTTTTCTGACCACCAGAGTCTCAGGTATATCTTCTCTCAGAAGGACCTGAACCTGAGACAGCGGAGATGGCTTGAGTTCCTCCAGGACTATGACTTTGAGATAGTCTATACTCCTGGGAAGGGGAACGTGGTAGCCGATGCCCTCAGCAGGAGGACGGGCATTCAGCTGCTTGAGGAGGCGACGGAGCAGCTAGCCTCCTTGCAGATATCCTTCGTGGATAGAGACGGAGCAGCCTTTCTTCAGTCTCTCACAGTCTCTCCTCCACTTCTACAGCGGGTCAGAGAGGCTCAGCGTGGGGACGCTGACTGTGAGACCCGGCGTGCACTGATATCCTCAGGTCAGGCGCCTGATGGTTTCTCCCTTGGAGCAGAGCACGACATCCTTTTCAGAGGGCGTACCTTCGTACCAGTTGCTTTACGAGAGGAGGTGCTGAGAGAGTTTCACACTTCTCCCTTGGCGGTACATCCCGGAGTGGCGAAGATGTACCAGGATCTCAGACGACAGCACTGGTGGCCGGGCATGAAGAAAGTTGTGGCAGAGTTCGTTTCACGATGCCTCACCTGCCAGCAGGTGAAGGCAGAGCATCAGGTACCAGCAGGCTTGGTACAGCCCTTGGAGGTCCCGGAGTGGAAGTGGGACGGCATATCTATGGACTTCGTGACTGGACTTCCACGTACTTCCAGAGGTCACGACTCCATTTGGGTGATTGTCGACCGACTCACCAAGTCGGCACACTTCTTACCCATCAGAGAGCAGGGCTCAGTAGAGAGCTTGGGACGTCTTTACGTCCAGGAGATCGTACGGCTTCACGGTGTGCCATCGTCTATCGTCTCTGATCGAGATGCTCGTTTCACTTCCCGGCTCTGGAAGGGGTTGCAGGAGGCGTTCGGGACGCGGCTCCATCTGAGCACAACCTTCCACCCTCAGACGGATGGTCAGACGGAGAGGACCATACAGACACTCGAGGAAATGCTCCGTGCATGTGTTCTCGACTTTGGTCGTAGCTGGGAGGACCACCTACCCTTGGTGGAGTTCGCGTACAACAATAGCTACCACTCCACCATCGGGATGGCACCATACGAGGCGTTGTACGGCAGACCCTGCAGATCACCGTTGTGCTGGACAGACCCTGGGGAGTCAGCACTCGTGGGACCAGAGATGGTCCGAGCCACGACAGAGAAGGTCCAGATCATCCAGGAGAGGATGAGGACAGCTCAGAGCCGGCAGAAGTCATATGCTGACAGGAGGCGGAGGCCACTAGAGTTCGAGGATGGCGACCACGTCTTTTTGCGTGTCTCACCTCGACGTGGTTTACGGAGATTTGGCCGAGGCGGCAAGTTGTCTCCACGCTTCATCGGGCCTTTCCAGGTCCTCAGCAGGATAGGAGAGGTGGCTTATCGCCTGGCTCTACCACCTCAGTTGCACCGGGTGCACGACGTCTTCCACGTGTCTCAGCTGAGGAGATATGTGCACGACCCGACGCACATCATCGACTTTGGGGAGCTGGACGTGGACGATGGGGCGACTTTTGCGGAGGTTCCAGTGGAGATCGAGGATCGACAGGAGCGGGTCCTACGTGGGCGGTCGATTCCTCTTGTGCGCATCAGATGGCAGCACGGGAACCTCCAGGAGAGCACTTGGGAGCGGGAGGCTCAGATGCGTGCTCAGTACCCCCATTTGTTCCCCTAGTTTTGATGTATCTTTACGGGGACGTAAATCCCTGAGGTGGGAGTAATGTAAAGACCCGCAAATTTCAAGGAAATTTTTTTCTTAATTTTCTTTGGAATTTTACAAGAGCGCAGCTTCAGACGGCACCTGATTCCGAGGCCCGGTGTGCCCGGAATCAATTTCCGAAGTTTGGCTCGGGTACGTTCAGTGAACGGACGAGCGGGTTTTTCTATCTTTTGAACCGGTGCCCGGAATCGAATTCTGAGGGCACCGATGAAATCGCAGCGCCGGTATTTGCTTAGAAACGCCTCTTCCGGAGTTGCGTTTGCTCAGACGTGGTTTTTAAATTTTACGGCTTTAAGTCAGAAATAAAATAAAGTTTGTGCGACAACTTTATTTTATTTCACTTAAGCTGCTTGGAAGCCACTTGAAGTCACTTAAAGGCGGCTTGAACTGAGTTGAACTGGATAGGATGCTATCCAGAAATATCCTACCCCTTGGTAGGATATTTGTGAGGCTGGGCCCGCACGAGCCCCGCCGTTTCTTTCGCTAAGTAACGCACCCGCGAAAACCCGTCAAAGTAACTGAAAAGTCAACCGACGCGTTTTCTTTAATTCTTAACAGACCATTTAATTGGGCGGTTTATTTCGTGAATTAAATGGACTGTTTCTTCGTGAATTAAATGGGTCGTTTCTTTCGTTGAATTAATTCAACGAATTGATGGATCGTTTCTTAACCGGTTTCGTGTGTTGGCATGTTTATAAAATAAGACCAACCCAAAAATCCTTGGAAAGGATTTGAAAGAATCTTCGTTCCTCCACCCTCTCCGCGAAGAACGCGAAGAATGCGAAGAACGCGAAGAACGCGAAGAACGCCGGCGACCGGAATTCGACGACGCACACCAAGATCTGCGACGTCGACGAGATCTACCCACGACATTCTTCGGCGACGCCTCTTCTTCCGCGGCCGACCCTCGTTCGGCAACAAAGGTGAGAATCGGATCTTTTCTTCTCCATTTTTAATTTCAATATCAACGGATTTAAACTAATTAAATCCGTTTGATCTTGATCCGGAGATTGGCGACGCGACGCCGGATACCGCGACGACGCGACGATCTCCTTCCTCCGCGACGAGCGATTCCGCGACGACCTCTCGTCCGACGACGACGATAAGGTAAGGGTTGATTGGATTATTATTTTTCTTTTTCCCGTGTTTATTCTTTTTAAGTAAAGAACTTAATCTCCGACAATTTTAATTTAATTAAAATTGTTGTTGATTTTCCCTCCCGGTGACGTTTATGACTAACGCGGAGGGTGCGGGTCTAACGAACAAGACCCGGCAACCCTCCGCCGATCTTCTCTTTTTGCGCGGATTTGGCGGACGACGACGAACCGTGCGGCAAGGGCAATTTGTTGGCTCCGCAGTGAAGATCGTCCCCCGGGAGGAGCATCGGCGCAGACGGGAAAGAAATCGGGCCACCGGAGCATCTCCGGCGGCCCGCGGAAGGAGGCGGCGGCGCGGGTCGCCGGCGCGGCTGCGCCGGCGACCGGAGGCGGCGGCGCCAGGCGCGCCGCCGTGGAAATCTTCCGCCGCGGCTGAAGCCGCGGCGGCGGCGGCAGCCGGTTCCGCGGCCGCGCGGAACCGGGACGGACGCGGCGGCCCGGCCGCGTCCGCGTGACAGGCGGCCCCCCGCGGGGCCGCGGTTTCCCTCAAGCCGCGGGTTCAACCCGCGGCGGCGGCGGCTCCCTCGGCCGCTCGGCCGAGGCCGAGCCGGCCGGTCCGGTCGGCCGGGCCGCGCCCAGGCCGGACCGGACCCGGCCGAGCCGGTTCGGGCCGGGTCGAGCCGACCCGGTTCGGGCCGACCCGGTTCGGCCGACCCCAGGGGGGGGTTCGGGCCGGGTCGCCCCGGGCCCAGTACCCCCGTTTCGGGCCCTCTACGGTCTTTCGCCCATATCTTGGGCCTGGGACCTCCGATTGATGAACCGTCAGCGGCTACGCGATCCTTGGATCGAGACGGTCGTTTCGGTATATTATACTCAAGGTTTCGGAAAACTTTGGGTTCGGCCGGGTTGGTTCGTACACGAAGCCAACCGGGCCCTCGGAGCGGAAACGCTCATAACTTGAGCTACGGACGTCCGATCGACGTACCGTCAGCTGTGATAGTTTCCTCTAAGTGAGACGGAACTTTTGGCATACTCCGCCCGAGGATCGGATACAGGCGGAGTACGGTCGGGTTGGTTTTGCCCTAAAAACCAACCGGGCCCCTGGGACGAAAATGCCAATAACTCTCAGACCGGGCGTCCGATTGACGCGCCGTCTGTCGCGTTGAGATCCTGTTGTCGATACGGAACTTTTGGATACATCAACTTCGGACTACGTGTCAGTTGATGTATCAGCCCCTCGGCTCGTGGAGCGGACCCTCCTAAACGAGCTCGCTACGTGCGGGAACCCTAGTGCTGGCTGTGACCTCGACGACAGAGCAGAGATCCTCCGTGGACTGCGACGACGGCAGAGCAGAGATCCTCCGTGGACTGCGACGACGGCAGAGCAGAGATCCTTCGTGGACTACGGCGACGCCTGTGCAGGGACCTCAGTGGACTGCGTCGACTACTGCACTCAGCGATCCTACGCGGATCAGTGCCGATCCTGTGTGGGTCCTACTACCGGTTCTGTGTGAGCCACTGCCTACTGGTTCTGTGTGAGCCACTGCCTACAGGTTCTGTGTGAGCCCGATCCTGTGTGGGTCTTTTGCGGGGGTTAGTACCTATCGATCCTTCGTGGGTCCGACGACTTAGACGGATCAGTGATCGTCTTTGACGTCATCTGAAAAAGTATACCTGGTTGAGCTGAATCTTATGTTACTCTCCTTTGTGGATTGTGTTGAACTATCCTATGTGGATTTACTATTTACTCTCCTTTGTGGATTGTGTTGAACTATCCTTTGTGGATTTACTGTTTACTCTCCTTGTGGATTTGAGTCTTGCTTTCCTTCGTGGATTGAGTTGTTCTTGAGCTCGTGAGCAGAGCTAGAATCGGAGACTTAGGTATATGTATGGGCATATACCTAAGTCGAGTCAGATGTTACTTCGTGATTGCATCTTTCTTTTGTGCTATATCCTTTGTGGATTTCGGGAGACCTTCGGGGGTCTCGGGGTCCTTACTGAGTAGTTGTACTCACCCCTGCACGGGCTATGCCCGCACCTTGTTGTGTTGGATGCAGACGACGGACAGCGCTGATCACGGTTGGGCGTGGAGCAGGACGGTACCTGGAGGTGGACCACTGGGCGGGACATGCTCGGAGCGGACGTGGGACCCGAGGAGCCTGGAGGCTATCTGTACCCACCTTTCAGGTGGGATTGCCAGTGGACGACACGAGGCCGCCGTCTTTTCTTCAGTTGCTGCTTTACTTTTCAGTTGTACTTTACAGTTGGGCTTGTATTCCGGCCCCCTTTACTTTTCTGCACTTTACTTTCCGCTTGCTGACTCTGTGTGGTTGTTACTTATAAAGGCAATGCCTTCCCTGTTACTGGGATCTTACGCCTTGGTGCTAGTCGCCAGCCCCTGGCCTATGGAAGGCGGGCTTGGGGTAGTCACGGCACGGGCCCCGAGGACGGGTCGTGACATGCATCCATGTTTTTTTTAATTCATTTCAAAACATTCTATCTATTTTAAATAATATGGGTTGAATTTATTTATACCCTGGTTTAACTTTTTATAAGATGTTTATAAAGTAATCCTTCCGTCGTTTTCCAAACAAGGTCCTTTTTTTCTTTTTCGACATAATTAAGGTAAGAATGTATTTTTTTAACTTATACGGTGGGTGCGGCTATTTTCCACCATTATAAAATTATTGAGGCGTCACGTAAAAGATTATAAGAATATTTTCAATGTAAATGTTTTCTTTTATAATTATTTGACTTTTAAATGATTTCAAAAAAAGAGATATTTTTCTCAAATAGTTTTGATTTCATCTATGTCAACATCCTTTGATGGATTTTAAGCTTATTTGAAGTGTATTTATTATGATACCAAAAATCCATATTGTATTGATGGTTTTGGGATATGTTTGACTATAGATGTGTTATTTTAATACCATTCATGGTTTATGGAGAAAGTATTGACATTTTGTATGCTAGTTTTAATATGAATGTTTATGTTATATTTAAACCTGTTCATATGAGGAATGCATTGGACATAATTAGTGATGGGTGGAGCCCGTTATAGCTCCTCGATGCATCGGTAGGTCTCATGAGACATACTAGTTTCTTGGCACAAGGCCTTGAAAAAATATTATTTGTAGTCTTGGCACGAGCCTTTTGCTATGTGGTTATGATAGTCTGGCACTATGAATTCCATCATTATGAAAGTGGTTATTAATATTGCATGTGATTATTCGACTAGTAGAATATCCATATGAATAAGAAAATGGCGTTATTTCATTTTATCTTTTCCATATTATGATGAAGTTGATGTTTAAAAGGCTTTTGTTTTAGTTATACATTGCCTTAAATGTTTTTTCATATTTATGAAAGTTTCCGCTATATTTTTATCCTTACTGAGCATCTGAGCTCACCCCTTTCAATGTTTCATTTTTCCCAGGATTTGAAGATGTAATTTATGAATGAAATGTAGGGATAGTATGAGGGGATATGAAGACAAGATTTTTTGTAGTAGTTTTCACTTTATGATGTAATGTAAACTTAATGAACCTATATAGTGATGCCAAGGCTATTAAACTAATCGGTCTTTCGAGACTTGATATTTTGTGATCATGAAACTATTATGTAATTAAGCACCAACTCTGGGTAACTGGGGGTGGGGCGTTATAGTTGGTATCAGAGAAAGTTTAGTACAAATCGTAGAAGCTAGATTTGGATAAAAACTGATTAGAGCACATAGACCTAAGATGTAATTTGAGGATTAGGTTAGAATAACGTCCGAGAATTTTTTTATTCTAGTGATTTTGTGAGTTTTCTGAGCAATACATCCCTGTCTGGATATGATCAGGTTGAGGTGGCTCTGGCACAGATGTGCCTAGGGGTAAAACCCAAAAACACCACCTTGAGCTAGAATCGAACGAGAACTGGTGCACGACAATGGGCCTTGCTGCACTCATGGTTACAACAATCCTGGGGGATATTCTTAGGATAATTATCATTTTCTTTACAAATCATTATGAAGGTTTTATCAGTATATACTTCTCAATGGATACATTTTTATCATTATGGATTATATCCATAAACTTTTTAATTTAGGTTAGTTTTTTTACAAGTTTGGGATTAGGTATTACTATTCATAAACTAATCTAGTGTATGCCATTGTTTAGAAATGGTACCCAGTAGAAGGAATGAGAACTCCAATAGTACACATGATCCAAAGAGTCAGAAGGATCATATCTTTCATGGTTTTAAGCCAGAATTTAGAAGAGAAATAGTCTCCCATGTAATATCATCATATGAAGAAATAATATCTTCTGATGATAAGATAAGTAAATAATTATCGGAGTCCTATGGATTTTAAGGGAATCCAGAGAAGGAAAAGATGGTAGAGATAAGGACAGAAAAAGTGAAGAAGGTAAAGAAGGATTTTCCCATATGTGATAAGTGTGGAGATAATCACCTTGGAAAATGATTGAAGGGAATGGGAGTATGTTATATGTGTGCAGAAAAAGGACACCATGTACGTGACTGTAAGGGTAAGAAAAAGGATTCGAATGTACAGTGATTCATCTGCAAGGAGTTTGGACACTACGCGAACCAATGTCCCAGTCATCAGACTCTGTCATAAATGATCCTATTGGATAATATTCAAGTTATGATACTACCACATATGAAGAGTAATGACTAGTGTTCTTATGATGTTATTTTGGAATTACTTTGTTGAAGTGATGTATCAATGATGTTCTAGAAATAAATAAGGATTGTACTACAGTACTGTTTAATTGACGATTTTAGATTTTATGGAACTAAGAAAACTGACTCTACAACAAGTTAAATTTTTTAGAAATTACATGGTTGAAGGAAAGATAAACCTTAATATGGTCCTAATTTTGAGGTATAGATTTTTGAATAAGATATGGTTGATTTGGGTAAATTAAATTGGATATTCTTGACTAACTTGAAACTGATTATTGATTTGTATTTTCCATCATTGATGGAGTTTACGACATTTTTTGATGGATGAAATATATCCAGTATTCTATAAATAATTCGGGAGCATGAATGTAATCAATAAGGTTTTATGGTAATTCGGGATGTTTCATTGTTTTAAAAGAATACATGATGAAGGTATTCAAATGCTATTATGGGGTAAAAAGGATCTACATTATGTTTACCTTTCATATAAATTTTGGACTGAGGGTTTACAGATGTATTTTGGATAAGTATAAAGGTTGGAATAGATTATATTTTACATTGAATACTATTGTTAATGTTATTTTTGGATATTTATAAAAAGGACTTGGTTGTGTCCTTATGCAGAATGATAGGGTTGTGGCCTATGCATCACGATAGTTGAAAATTAATGAGAAAAACTATCCTATACATGATCTCAATTTAGTTCTTGTGATCTTTGCTTTGAATATAAGGAGACACTACCTCTATGGTAAAAATGTGAGATTTGTACTGATCACAAGAGTTTGAAGTATATTTTGTCACAAAAAGAACTCAACATGAGGCAAAGGAGATGGCTTGAATTACCCAAGGATTATTATTTCACGATACATTATAACCTGGGGAAGGCAAAAAGGTGGCAGATGATTTGAGCATAAAAGATATTGTAGTTTTGAACAATATGACAATTGAAAGGGATCCAATTTTAATGGATCTAGTGAATATTGACATTGGAATAACCATGGAAGGTGAAACATCATTTCTTTTTTAAATGGGTGCCAAACCATCTTTACTAGAAAGTATTAAGAGTCCAAAGATCGATTATGATGAATTTCAAAAGAAGATTAAAGCTGTGAATGATGGGAGATTGAGAGGGTTTGTGTATAAAGATGGAATATTGAAATTTGGGAAGAGACTTTATGTTACCGACATATATGATCTAAAAAGGGAATTTCTGGATGATGATCATAGTTCCAATTTCTCTATACACCATGTGAACACCAAAATGTATAGTGATTTTAAATAAAATTTTTGTGGGACAACATGAAGTGGCAGATTACTGATTTTGTGTCAAGATGTATGGTTTGTCAACAAGTGAAAGCTGGAAGGCAACAGCCTGGTGGAGTATTGAAACCTCTTCTCATACCTGAGTGGAAATGGGATAATATTATGATTGGACTTCGTCATGGGGATAACAAAGACTCCTAGAAGGAACGATGCAATATGAGTCATTGTTGATCGTCTTACCAAGTCAGCACATTTTCTTGCTATAAGAGAAGATTTACCACAAAAAAGACTATCAAGACTATATATTAATGAAGTTGTGAGACTTCATGGAGTACCCATATTGATTGTTTATGATCATGATAAATATTTTACTTCAAGATTCTTGAAACGTCTTTTGAAAGCCCTGGATACTGAACTTCATTTGAGCACTGCCTACCACCCTCAAACAGATGGACAATCAGAACAACCTTTTCAAAACTTAGAAGACATGTTGATATCCTGGTCACTTGACATTCAGGGTATGTGGGATCAATATTTACCTCTGGTAGAATTTTCCTGTAATAATAGCTTCCATTCGAGTATTCAAATGGCACCATATGATGTGTTATACAATAAGAGATGTCGCACACCAACCTGTTCGGATAAAGTTGGTGAAAGAAAACATGTAGGCCCATAACTGGTGGAGGAAACGATGAAGATGGTGAAGGTAATCCAAAACCACATCAAAGCAGCTCAATATAGACAGAAGATCTATGATGACAACCGAATTAAGGATTTGGAATTTCAGGTAAGAGATCATGTTTTCTTGAAGGTATCTCTATGGAAGGGAGTAATAAGTTTTAGTATGAAATCTAAATTGAGTCCCATACACATAGGACCTTTCAAAATTCTAGAACAAATTGGGGTTGTAGCTTACCGTTTGGAAATGCCTCCAAGTCTCTTCAAAGTTCACAATGTGTTCCGCATATCACTATTGAGAAAATACATTCCTGACCCAACGCATGTACTCACTTAAGAAGAATTAGAACTGGAACCCGATCTATCTTATTGCGAAGAGCCCGTTAATATTCTTGATACAAGAGGGAAAGTGTTGAGAAACTAGACGACTCGTCTGGTAAAAGTTCTATGGAGGAACCATAAGATGCAAGAGGCAACATGGGAGCCCGAGGAACTTATGATGAAGAAATACCCAATTATTTTCATGCGGTAGTATTATAGAAATTTCTAGGACGGAATTATTTAAAGGAGGGGAAAATGTAACACCCCATGCTTCCACGGTATGATTCTCTTTGAATAAAAAAATAGATTGTGTTGTACGGATCTTCAAGATTCTAACACACTACGACCAATCAAAGTAGTAGGTATGAATAGTAATACACACGTTTTGAAATTTTATAAATTTTATTTCTCAAAATGGACATTATTTTTAGATTCAGAATATCAAAATTAGCATAGGGTGAAATTTTGGTACCTTTCAGAAAACTTTTATATTTTGATGGATAGTGAAAATTACTAAATTTTAATTAAAAACAACTTTTTTAATCAAAATAATTAATATAGATAAATTATGAATTTTAGTGGTTTTAAATTAAATTTAGAATATATTTTTACCATTTAATACAATTTTGGTCATTGTACATAATTTCACAATTAAACCGGACCTAAACAAGTGTCAATCTTTTGATAGTTATTATCTCTTAAAAACACGCTTTTTGTTTTAACAATGGGAAATAATTTTAAATTAATTTCTGCCAATTATATGTTTTGAATTTGGAAAAATTGTTTCCATATTTGGAAGCAGGATTTCCAAATTTTGTAAATAGGTAACTTTTATTTTTATACATTTTGAATAATTACTTCGGTAAATATTTTATTTACCATGGTTAAAGGGTAAATCAGGTAAATAAGGGTAAAAAAATATTATAACGATAATAAATTATCCTAAAATGTATCCTAACCTTATTTCATGATACATATCCGACCATGGGAATCATTGCATCAATTTTGGGACTCCATAGATCCACTTGTAAGTGATAAGGACACTTTATATTAATTTAGTTAAAATAAATACAAAAATGACATAAGCATATATCTTTTAGAAAAAAAAATTTAACATAGGGTTATATAAGTTGGATTTTTAACTATAAATATTCATTATAAAGATAAAATGATTTACTACATAATGGTATTTTATTTATAATTTTTATACATTTAATAATTAATATTATTTATGACTCAATAATGATGCAGTAATTTCCTTATTAATTAATGAATAAAATAATTGGTATTATAAATGTTAAAATAAATATAATTTGAACGTTTTTATGAAATAAATGACTTTTATTGGTTAATATGACATTATAGTATTTCTTAATTGAATTTGTTTCGAATTAATAATGTTTTTAAGACTTAAAAAAATCATTTATTGAATAGTCTCAAAATTGACATAAATGAGTTTTGAAAACAAATATTATATTATTAATTGATATTATATTCCTAAAAATCTAAGGATCGGAAAAAGGACTTATATCATGATATGTCTATCATTAATGGACAACTTGGTGGTTGCTTGGATGTATATAGTAATTTTATTAACTATGTAATATAAAAATACAAAGTGACATGGTAAATGTCAAACTAATTAACTAAGAGTTAAAACTAAAAGATAAGGTTAATATAATGACCCAAACCATTCTAAATTCTATTGGATTAAATTATTTCGACCCATCCCCACCTTATACTTTTAATAATACACTTTTGAGCCCTGAGAAACCAAATATGAATTTATTATATAAAATAATATTTCTAGCTTTTCCAAAGGTGCGCCTCACCCCTCTTATAAAAGGGCACTCCCCCTTCTCACGAATTCACACATTAAAAGCCTTTTGAATCTTCCAAACAATGCCCAAATACTCTCTCAACTTCACTCACTTCAACATAGAGGCATTAGTTTGATCATAAAGCCAACCCATGGAGCCCTTTTGATCAAAACAAAAGGAAGAACCCGAAGAAGAGGTAATGTTTTCACCACCCTCTTTCAAGTACCTTTATTCTTCCACTTCTTCATTATTTGTTATTCCCAATCAAAAATAATAACTCCAGTATATTATATATACTGTGATGTTATTATAAACATGCTATAACCATATTCAGTATTCTATTCATCCTTTGAATGACATGTCACCATACGTGCGTACGTACGGCTTACCGCCTCCACGTCGCGGTGTAATTCTTATTCAAAACATTATTATTTTGATGGGTATAATAATGATGTGTAATTAATTTAAATAATAAATATAACCTGATATGATTCTTTATATATGATATAACATCCCATTATATATTATTTTAATATCAAAATATTGATATTGTCGCTCGTGCGTACGTACGGACTACCGTCTCCACGAACGCAATGAGATTCATTCCCCATCATATCCATTTGAGTCTAATACTAATTTGATCATTAAAAATAATGTTTAAGGACTTTATATCATTCTGGATATGAATAAGAGACAACATATTCATAACAAACATGTCTTATGTAACAAAACATATATGTTAACACCCTAAACGATGATAATACGAAGAAATTATTAACAAAGCAATGTTAAAAGATCATATATGATATCATATTAATGTATATGATTCTTGTATAATTTAATAACAATTATTTCACTATTATACAGGAGGTTAACCTACCCCCAACCAATGAAAAGTACAAGGTAAGGGTTTTTCATCTCACTCTTTATTCCAGTGAGATTCGTATCATATTGCCACTATTACCATTTGTGTGGTGTCTGTACTGCCCATAATTGTACTCTTTGTGTAATACACTTTAATTTATGTGTATTTAAATATTCATTGTATGATACCTATTTCATGGTGTGTATGTATTGTATGTTACCAAATTGGTAAGGCTTTATTTCACAATCTCTTCATTATCCGAGGTTGTTTATACGTAATTATCTACAAGGACCTCTTTATCACACCCATCCATGTTTCTTAAAAATGTATTTCAAAAAATTCTTATTATTTTACCGAATACGGGTTAAAGTCATCTATACCCTTGTTTGACTTTTTATAAGATGTTTATAAAGGAATATTTCCGTCATTTTCTAAACAAGGTCATTTTTAAACTTTTCGACAGAATTAAGGTAAGAATGTCTTTTATTAACTTATACAGAGGGTGTGAATATTTTACGTCATTATAAAATTGTAGATGCTTCCCTTTCAAGAATATAAGAATATTTTCAAAGAAAATTTTCTATTTTATAATAATGTGACTTTTAAATGATTTTAAAAAATGAGACATCTCTCTCAAATAGTTTTGATTTCTTCTATGTCTACATACATTAATGGATTTTAAGCTTATTTCATGTTTATTTATTATGATACAAAACATTCATATTGTATTTATGGTTTTGTGATTTTTTTGACTGTGGATGTGTTATTTATATACTATTCATGGTTTATGGAGAATGTATTGACATTTTGTATGCTAGTTTTAATACGATGGTTTATGTTAAGTTTGAACCTGTTCATATGAGAATTGAATTAGACTTAATAAGTGACAGGTGGAGCCCACTATAGCTCCTTGATTCATCGGTAGGTCTCATGAGACAAACTAGTGTCTTGGAACACGGCCTTGAAAAAATCATACTTGTAGTTTGCCATGAGGCTTTGGCTTTGTGGTTATGATAGTCTGACATTATGCATTCCATAATTATTAAATTGGTTATTGATATTTCATGTGATTATTCGACTAGTCGAATATACATGTGAATAATTAAGAGGAATTATTTCATTTTTCTTTACCATATTATGCTTTAGTTCAAGTCTAAAAGCATTTTGTTTTATTTATACATTGCCTTAAATGTTTATGATTATTTAGGAAAGTTTCATGTATATTGTTATCCTTATTGAGCTTCTAAGCTCACCTCTTTCAATGTATTATTTTTCCTAGGATGTGAAAATGTAATTTATGAATGACTGGTAGGGAGAATATGAGGGGATATGAAGATAAGATGTTGTAGTAGTAGTTTTCACTTTATGATGTAATGCAAACATTATGAACGTATCTAGTGATTCCAAGGCTACTAAACTAATCAGACTTTTAAGACTTGATCATTTTTTATCATGCCAATGTTATGTTATAATGCACCGACTCTAGGTAACTGGGGTTGGGGCGTTACAAGTAATTCTCATTTGAGAAGATGTTACTATGCCAAAGTAAGGTCCATTTTTCTTCTCATTTAAATTCCAATTTAAATTTTTCTTGTTGTAATAGTTGAAATGTATATGTTATAATTATATCATTATCATTATATATGTGTATTTTTACTATTATAATTACATCTCATGCATGAGATCCCCCATTACACATATTTAATTCTCAATTTTTATGTCCTTGTAATGTATAAATTCTCTTCAGATGCATGGAATTCTATTCTTCCCTATAATAAAAAAAATACGCAATGTGTTTATGGTATTATGTATTAAAAATTTATAATATGGGACTTTGTATAAGTAATGATGATTAAGATGTATTATATGGATTATATATCACTACCTAGGTGTATTAAACTTAATTTTGGAACATGTTAACCTTTTCAATCAAAGCAGACCAATGTGAATATTTTTTTTGTGACATTGTATATCGCTAATGTGTATGAAATATGTTCCAATACATAACATTAATATTTATAGGGGATAAATAAAAAATATATTTTGTTTCCATCCACTGTAAATAAATTTGACATATTTCCTCAACGCACTCATTATATTAATCTATATAAGTACCCTATAGCTGTAAATCTATATTCCCCACTTGATGATGATATTTATTTGAAAAATGGGAATCTAGAAATATCATAAACAATATTAAATATAATTCACCTAGAAATTATTTTTTAATTATTTAGTAGGAAAATATATTTACATCCATGCATATTCCTTTTTTCTATATGAGATAATCTTTTATGTTAAGATTCATTGAAAAATTATACAATATATTTCAAGGTTTTTTACTTCTAAACATTATTCCATGAATTAACTTTTCTATTTTTTTTATAAAATGTAATAAATAAGAATATATAGTGGAATTTATGGATAATGATTATATTTCCCCATAGAGAACTAGTAGTTATCTTGAGACAACTATGATTTATTAATAAGAGAATCATTACACTTTATATTTGATGTCGTGGAGGAATCCCTCATATATAATTTAATGATGTATAAAATTATAAAATCTAATATTTTACTCAATATTGAGATCATTTAATTTTATATATTTTATTACTTATTCACTTTTTCATCCATGGATTATGTTATGTTTATGTAATCATTAACAAGGAATCGTTTGTTTATCTTTTAATGTTACAGAACCTATGATATAATTATGCCATGTTTGACTATTTGTGATCACAATTTCCTTTTTTTAATATTTCCTAATGTAATAAATAGAAACCATATAAAAGATTGATTATATGTATACAGTTAAAAAAAATTAGTTAAATAATGTATTATATTATATATGGATGTACTATTTTTGTATCTTTCCTTTTAAGGACTACAAAACCATGATTCTGGGTTTCTAATATCATATAATCTAATTATGAAATAATAATTAATGAAACAAATATTAGGGAATTAGTTTTTGGAAATTATAATAACATATTTAAATAATAAGTGACTTTGGTTCTTTTTGTACGATTAATTTGATATATCCTTCCAAGTGATGAAGAATTATTTTCCACTATTATTATTTTTAATTTTTTATTTGGAAGGTGATGGATCTGATGATTATTATGATACTTGTTATTAGGGCCTCTGTGGTATCTTTAGATAAAATTATCATGTGGTTTAATGTGGTCATTGACAACTCTAATATCACGAGATTAATAATATTTTCCATTATATAGAGATATATGTGTTTCTATATGATATAAATTGTTATAGAAACTATATTTTTGTTGATATTTTGATGGTACACATAGGATATGAAGACCTCATCGATATAATTCTAAAATGAGATTTAATTAAATTTTATTATATAAATTTATAAGGTGTAAATGATTCAATTTATATAAACCTTTTTTCCCTTAAAAATCATTCATGTCTGTTTTAAGAAAATTTTGTTTTCAATGGTCTCATTGTGAGATCCTACATTTATCCCTCTCCATCTCCAAATTATTTCTTTTACAATTTTTATAATTATTGATTCCAAAATATTGTTGAAGTATATCATTGATGAGTTTATGATAGGAATACGTGTGTATTCAATGATTCTATTATGTCTTCTAGGTAGTGGATTCAAGCCGTAATTACATTTTATCTAGGTTTTAAAATCCTTTTAAACTAATAATTTTTTAATCTAGTAGTAATAGACCATTTTATTAGGTGATAATGAGGTAATACCACATTTTAATTATTCTTATTTATTCCTAATATATTTATTAATAGTTAATAAATCACTACCCAGCCCAACGAGGCTCGAGCCACAACTACCCAAGGCCGCCACCAAATGGTTGGGGCTCATGACAAGCATTGGAAGGAAAAAATAATATTTGAGACCATTTATTAAGTATCTATACACAAAAAAACAAATTTCATATAGATTTTCAGAAGAATACCAATAATATATAATGAATCTAGTGAATAAAGCATTCATGAGAAACCCTCATTGAATACAAGAGTAGGATAGTGTAATCTAAAACATTTATATTAGAAAGATACATGACCAACCAGAATGATATCCTAATTGATCAATAATATGAAATTTAAATTCTAAGAGTGACCGACTCCAAATATCTATGATCCAACCCCAATACACATTCAAATTCCCATGTTTTCACTATACTCTTCTATAATCACTACCGACCTATCCATCTTCAACATAAGACATGATAGGTGTGAGAAATTCCCATGGATTGGGGTGTATATACATAACCATTAGGATCCCTTGAAAGTTAAAGTGGTCTAAGAACATGACACATTAGGAATATAATTACCAACTCAAGTTAATATAGTAACTAAATACAACAATAAGGATACATATATATGCTCAAAAATGAAACCTATAGGATATATAAAGGGGATATCCATATCAAATTACAACCTAGGAAATGATTATACCATTAGTTAAAAGAGCTTCAACAAAGAAGAAAAACATATTCCATGCCTGTTCAAAGAATAATCCATATGGGGCCACACCTCTACACTCTACAACATAGTGAATAGGCCATGTTCCCTATGTGAAGGACCCTTTCCATGATACAATGGGAGGGCTCCATTCGATATGAAGATAGATGATACATTCCCTTTCCAATTAAGGGGTTCCACTATATGGATAGAGAACCCATAACATATCATAGTAGGAGGGTTACACATAGTAGATATATTGATAGAGGACTCATTCCATATCTCGATTAAAGGGTTCCACATTCTGGTTGGAGAACCCAATCCAAATCCAAATAGAAGGGTCTCAATTATTTGGTGGATAGAAAAAACCCCCATGCCCTATCCAAACAAATTTATTCTACTCTATAGATAGAGGGGCCATGAAATAACCAATAAGTAGTGTTCGAATATGATGATGGATATATTACCCTTTCTATCACCAAATAAGAGTGTTTTCCTTATATTGATATATAGATGATCTGTACCATGTCCAAGCAGGAGGGTTCCACTATCATCTCTTTTGTTGTTCACTATCACATAAAGAATAACCTCACTCAAAAAAACTATTTTTATATCAAAATAAAACATGAATGAAACCATTATGTTCTATATGAAAAAACAATAAGGATAGAATAATCACAGGACGTTATATGAGTCTAAATGAATGAGATATGATATGTATATGTTTTCTCCAATAGAAGGGTACAATACATGTAAGGGGACCCAAAGTGCATGTGGTATTACTATATTGCATGTTAATGTCCTCACTAGTACATGGATCCCCAAACATGATTCCCTACAATGAATTTAAGAGGACTATATGGAATGTATCAATCGTCCTGGGTCATGCCTTGTTATCCTAGTCATTCTCATGATCTGTTAATGTGCCCATGTATATTGGTCGGTTTTCTACCTATGACCATTTCCATGTACTGATATTGTACATTAAATGTTTCCAACACTTTCTCTCATGGTTTGGGGGGTCTACAATGTTTTTCTTATTTAACTCACCTAGAATCCCTACATAACACATCCAGGGGTCAACAAGGTTTTTGTTCATCCTAATAAACTTCATGCGGTTAGGATTTTTGAATAATTTTCGATCTAAATTTCATGTAATATATACTCCTTTTCCACTACAAATAATGATTTTATTCCACCTTAAACATGTAGTAATCATCTCTATAATTCATTTCAATCCATTTGTTGGCCCGGAAATGCAATCTAGCTCACACACATGAATCCTTCGTTGCTCATGGTGCCACTTATTGCCTCACATGATATTAAAATCCATGGTGAAATCAACCAATATCCAAAAATAATCATGTTCTATCCTTTATTAACCAATATTTTCATTGTATATGAATCATCCACAAATCGGGGAATTTGACCACCCTCAATCCATCCTAGTACCGTTGAACATGGCCCTGTAATCCATTAGTGAAGATCGTGATGAAATTTGAGGGAAAATCACATTAATCAAGAGTGAAATAGTAGTACTCTAAGTGTTATTGGCCACATAAATATATTGGATCTATTTGTGGAAAGGTAACATTGAACAATTTTGATAAATTGAATAATAAAATGAAAACAGATCCACTAGGGAATGAAAAGGCTCTACTTCCATAGAGATAAAAGAAAAAAATGATCACAATTATTCATTTAATCATAAGGGATGGAATCCAAAAATGATGAGTCCTACCTAGTTATTAGGTCATATGATAAGGAAAAATGTAGATTCCAATGAAGAAAGATGTTCTATTATGTTCACTGCACATTTATTCTCCTAGATACAGATGCCTATTAGTGTCAAATCTTGATTTGGAAAAAATGATCGGTGGATCCTTTAATCAACAGTATCAAGGTTATACAGTTAACCATATATATGTTCCATAATGATTAATTTACATTGGAATTTTGTTATTATGTCATTTAATTAACTAAATAAATAATTATTTAATTAATACATTGAACACATCCATTAATGACATCATTATTAGAACTCCGCACTCCAACAATCATTAGGTTATGTCAAGGGTAATATGTGAGTTTTGGATTTAAAATGGTATTATATTTACATTTGATTACTATTTTTAAAATACATACTATTATTTATGAAAAATCATGTATGTGTGGTATCCTATTTTTAATATTATTTATAATATTATTTATTTCCACCACTTTCCTTTTAATCATGTTCCACGTAAATTCCTAGAAGTAAAAATATTCCCTAATATTTTTAAATGTTTATCAAGCCAAAAATAGGGTCTCTTCGTTTTTCTATCCTTCCAGATTTTTATCATTTAAAATAAATAATCAAATTTATATGGATAATGAGCCGGTATCTAGATCTTCTATTCCACGTAGCTCTCCAATATATTCTCATACTACCCCAGCACACAATCTAATGGAATTGTCTCTAAACACAAGATTATATCCTGTCGATCATCAATCACCATCAGGTGCATCAAAAATGTGGAACCATAATCAATGTATGTATCTCCCCAATCAATGATTAGCTAATGTTCCTAAATGTATCCCGTCATATGTGACACATGGAATACATTTTCCACCCACTATAACTTTTGGTTATGTGGGTGTTTGGAATACTTTCCATCCCCCTGTATGATCTCAAATGAACCAATCGACCATGGGGTTATATTACCTTCCTACCTGAATCTCTACAGTCCATGTCATGGGGAGAATCATAGGAAAACATGGTCTCCTCACTCAAATAGCAAGGTAATATTTTTTCGGTCTATATAATATTTATGCGAGATATGAGATGTCCTCATCCACTTATGCATGGACTGATACACTGTTGTTTCTTACCCCATATCATACTAAACAAGATAAGTCTCACAGATCAAAGTTCATCATAACGGTGAACTAAAGGGTCTCTAATATAGACCTTCAAAAGGATCCATGTCATTAATAGTGTTATTGAAATTATTATACAAAAAAAATAATCCAATTAAAAGTGATCATACTAGATCAAGACAATGTCCAGTTCGTAAGACCTCAACATACCCTCCATCACTAGGATAGTGAACTCGGTCTGTCCATTGGTATATTGGTGAAAGGATGTAATAATCCTCATATGGGTCCTAAATTTCTCATGATTAGCTTTACAAGACTAGGAAATTTTCCACAGATCATGTTCATAGATAACTTCTAGGTAACCACATGAAGGAGGATGATCTCCCGCAGATACATCTTCCCCAATGTCTCTATCAAACTCTTCTACTTGGTATAATGGATGTGTTCTAACATTTCAAGTTGGTAAAATATGACCCAAGTGGAGTCATGGAATATATATATATATATATATATATATTCAAAAAACATGTCACAATTTCCATTGATAATCTATACCATTTCCACTCTGGGATCTCATGTGGCTCCAGAAAAACTACCAGAACCTGTTGATCAACCTTCAACTACTAACACGTGAGGAACCAAGAGAAAAACTCGGCCACACTCCACCTCATGAAAGCACAGAAAACATTCTAATAAATTTACTATACATATTACCCACATGGGGATCAAAACAAATTAAATATGTTAAACTATCTCATAACATCCTCCAGCATCATGACATGGTCCACCATCCATCCTCATAAAAAGTATGACATGATTACATCCCATAAAAAATCGTTCATCTAAATCTCATGAGTATATCTGGTAGAAAAAAACCTAATTATCAATGTCTCTCAACTGGTACTATCTCACACACTAAAGTAGTAGAGAATTCAACACCATCGATTTAAGAAATGATGCACCCTCCCCCTCAACTAGGGCCATCTACAAAGATCCCATCTCCTACAACTTATCTTAGACAAAAAAATATGGACTTCCTACTATGGGTATCCGCTACCAAATTCACCCACATAAGAGTATTTAAAATCTCAATGTCATACACATTTAAGCACCCTATCTAGTTCCACTATCTCTGGTTCAAATATCCATATCTGATGATGTACATGAGACACAGATTGTATGAGTAAAAAAAAATGAACCATCATAGAATATAGTGCCTTCACATCATTAGAGAAAATACATCCACTACCATTACCCAAAAATGTTTCATGTAGTTCTGATTATGGTGTCTAAACTTCCATAACCCAAACGTGATAACATCATGTATCTACATAAATACAAAGTTAATCCCTCTTTAAAAGAACCATTATATATTAAGTACTCCAAACCCTCCTTTGGTAGTTTCATAATCAGATCATACATCATCCTCAACCTTAAATACTCAATGGATCTCTTACATTACTCAATCTAAGTAAACGACTTCCCTTTTATAGTTAAGTTGTTCAAAGCGACTATAATCCAAGGGAATTTTTCCCATAACCACCTCTAGTACACAAAATAGCCTAGAATATTATTCCCTATTACACGCTCTTGGGTAGATCCCAAGAATGAGCTGTATCAGTCATCATTGGGTACATACATAATCCAATCATAGAAGTGAAATATACCCTAAAGTGAATAAAGATGATCCAAAACAATAACATTGAATGATTATCAAAAAGATAGTTATCTCAAATCAATACTAGGACCATCCTAAAATGATCTACATGTTCTTATAATGATATAATGTATTTGAGTATGTGATTCATTAAGAGAACAAAAAATCAGTCTTTGTGTGGTTAAAATATCTAGTTCATCAAATCCATAAATAAATTGGGGGAATTCCTCACACAGAAAGGTCTCACCCAGATCTAAATGTGTTTTTAGTGATGTTGGAATTCCAACTTCAGAATGCCATTGTTGTGAACTATCAATCAGTTGAATTTGGACATGAGATCAATATTTGATAGCCATCTCACACATCATAAGTTCTCAATGAGTTCGTGCAACCCTGGAAAGGGATACATGTTCAATATTTTGGACTTTTTTAGTCAATGCATATCCAAAGAAATTAATTTCATCTTATTGAACCCTATTTTACATACAAATAACAACCATGTATATATTATTTTCGAAATACAATTCAAAAAAGTATTAAAATTTCATTTAAATTAAAAAAGTTAGTTTTTAACATCTACATAGTGGTTTCATTATTTATAAAAAATTGACGTTTTTGAGAAAAATTAAAAAACATAAGACTAAGCTATATTTAATATTATGAATTCAAAAATGATGTCTATTTTACCAAATTAAAAAAAATACATGTTGCATTAATTTAATTAAAATTAATTGTCGTGGTCCAAACGAATAGCATGTTTTTAAGAAACAATTAAAATCAAAATATTGATTCTTATTTATGTCCAATTTCAATGTGAAATTAATTCTAATGAAAACCATGGGATTAAATTCTAAAATTATAATCTAATTACACTTTTAAACCATTTAAAAATATATTCTATTTATATAAATAAGTTATATTAAAAAGAAATTTTGAATTAAAATACAATATTTTTCAATACTCATAAAAAAATGAATTTTATCAGTAAAATACGAAAAATATTTCAAAAGTAAATTTTGATGTCCCAAATCTAAATAATAATTTTATTTTTTTTAAAATAGAACATATAAAAGTGACTAATACTATATAAAATTAGGGTTCTACATCAAAAGGCAGTTAATAATCCTTTTGAAAAATATTACAGTATTTATGTTTAAAAACAGTTTATTTTTTATTTTAAACCATTAAAATTTATTGGATAAATGTAAAAACATTTAACAATATTGTATATTCATATTTTAGTTAGTTTGGTCCATTCCCACTAATACAATGTCTTGGAATTAACTTCCATTTAATACTTTATTATATAATTTTTTTTAGTATGACATAGCATTCCGTGCAACATAATATTTCAAATAAACCCATTGTTGTGTATTTGGTAGGCCATCTATCATAGAAAACCATTTAAAGTAAAATTAATAATTAATTTAAAAATATTAATAAATATAGAAATTTCATATTCATTATTCACCTAGGATGTTTCATCCTTCCCCCCTTTTGGGAATTGTGTCCTTCTAATTTAAAAATTGGGCTCAAAAACATCATTGAAAGTCCCACATCAGGAAAATATTCAATAAAAATATAACATTAAAATAAAGAAAGAGAAGTAAAAAAGGTCACCTGAGATAACCCATACTAGGATTCCATGTAGGAAACCATGTATATGGAAGAGAAAACAATCTGTCATGTTCTTATGGATAGTGATAGAAAACATGATTAGTAGAAAGTTATCCACCAAAAAATCACAAACATATGATGTGTTAATGGTCTTTGAATACCCTGTAAGAAATTTAAACCAACAATGTATTTTTTTTTGCTCCTTTTCATAATATTTAGGAATTCATTTACTACATAGAATAACTACATACGGAAATATACATACCTTCAAGTAGAGCTTCATCCTTTAATATGTTTCTACAAAAAAACTAATATTGTCTCCAACTAATGATCATTCCAAAATACTTGGTCACATAAAAATCACAAAAATAATCTTCTAGAGAAGCACATAATCCAAAAAGGAAGAACTATATATTTCCCTTTTCATTAGACAACAATTATAACCAATATGGTTAGTATGACATCATATAATCCCCAAAAAAGATAATCCTTTATAAAAATAAATACTAATATTAATTTCCAAAATTTAACAAAATGTACACAAAGTTCATTAAAGTTCATTCAATACACAACTTTTCTGAAAATTATTCAAAATAATCCAAAATAAAATTGAAACCCAAAACTCAGAAGGATTTAATCACATAGCCTTCCACAGTAAATCTTACCATTTAACTCAAAAAAATAGTCTAATCTTAATTTCTCATACTGAAGCATAATTAACCAAATCACATATTCTATATTATAGGTTAATCATTTCCATAAATAACCCATATCACTATATACCCACAATAAAAACAGATATTCTTCCAAAATAAAATTTCCACCATTACTCCAGAAATGTAATCACACAATATTCTATTTTTCATAAACATATAGAGTTACCAAAATAGAGAATGACTTTCAAATTCACTTCTATCAGTTAATCACAAAATCATTTTCTTATACTAAGGATATCAATTTGATAAAACAAAAGATCTCAAATCAACTTATTCTTGATCAATAAAATCATTTAACTAAAATGAATATGTCATATTTATCGGGGAATTCACGTAGTTTATTGGAATGCGATAAATACCAATCGCACCTGGGTGGTGGGTTCGATTCCCATAGCTTTTTCTAATGCGATGGGTTGTCACACAATCTGTGTGTTGTCCTTTTTATAAAAATCAAAAATAAACGTAACTTTTTTAACCTCACTGTTTTCCTTATACCTATTATTTCTATCCCAATTCATTATGATATCAACATTTTAATTCTTGTAGTCTTATATATATTGTCATTTTTTTATTTCACAACCACATAATAAAATAAAATTATCCCCAAAATAAATATCAACATACCATGATCATGGTGTCCACATGGTTTCATAATCATCTTGTTCATACAGGTAGAAGGTCCATGCACTGTAACAATGATTTAGAGATCCTTTAAAATCATTTACTTCCACCATGAAAATACACCTTCTAAAACGTGGGTCATATGTGTGTTCATAGAAAAATAGTTTCGGAAAATAATCATGTATGATATATAATTTCAAAACATCTAATAAAACATGATTTCTATAAAATAGCCAGACTGAATTTGAGATGAAACATTCAATTAATGGTCCTTTTAAAATATTATACATATATGTGGATACACAACATTGTAAAAGAAAATATAAATAGGTTGAGGAATGGTCTCCTTCTTCAACAAAATTTTCAAAATCGTAATATGCTTCAAAATATTGTGATTAGGAAAAATATTTTAAATTTCCTTGAAATTTTTTACCTTTCTTGAAAATATATGAATATTGTAAAAATAGGATTTTTCTAAATAAAACCCATGATCTATGATGATAACACGGTATAGTGGAGGTGTTTGATATCTCAAAAAACTGCTTGAAAGTGAGTTGTATTCTAGAAATAATTAACAATCATCTGAACATTACTATGTAATAATTATTGCAAGCAAGTCATTAGGAAGAGATAAGAATGTCGTTTTAGATCCTCCTTCATCCATTTGTAACTTCCTTTCATTGATCCAAAAAAGCTATAAAACAAGGATTTAACTAAAATAATAGGCTTAGGGACTAACCATGTGTCTAAATAAAATCATAATCTCTAAAGTTGTCAAAACCTACCTCTGATACCAACTATAAGGACACAACATTAAACATTTCCTAATCAAGAATTATTTCAAGAATTTACATTGAGAATATTTTAAGGTTTATAGTTTTAGATAATTAGGCCATAACAATTACAAAAAAACATTAATATTACACGGAGACTGTAACACCCTCAGATTTTATGAAAAATATTCTTTCATTAATGTCTTGTATTGTACGCTACACCGAAAGAATCTTTCACAACACGCATCCTTGACTTGCCTTGCATTAGACGCAATCACGACGTTCCTCGATAGTGTGTATTGTACGCAATACCGAGTTTCACTAAACAACCATATGCTATTAAAATATTATTAAAACTAGCCGTTATAATATTAATAAACACTTTTTGAAATTTTGTAAATTCTATTTTAAAATGGACTTCATTTTTGGATTTGTAATATCGAAATTAGCTTAGGGTGAAATTTTGGTACTTTTCGGATAACTTTCATTTTCTGATGAATAATGAAAATTACTAAATTTTAATTAAAAACAATCTTTTTAATCGAAATAACTAATAGTGATAAATTATTAATTTGAGTGGTTTTAAAGTATATTTATAATATATTTTTTCAATTTAATACAATGTTGTTCATTGGATGTAATTTCACATTTAAACCAGATATAAACAAGTGTCAATATTTTGATAGTTATTATCTCTTAAGAACACGCTATATGTTTTGACGACAGGAATTAATTTTTAAATTAATTAATGCAACTGATATGTGTTGAATTTGGTAAAATAGACATCATTTTTGAATTCATAATATCAATTATAGCTTATGCGTAATTTTTGGTATTTTTCTGGAAACTTTCATTTTTTTATGAATAATGAAACCACTAAGTGGTAGTTAAAAAAATGAATTTTTCATAAAACATAATTTTACCGCTTCTGTGAGTGGAATTTAAAAAATACGAGAGACACAGTTGATGTTAGTAAGAAAAATGTGGTTCAATGAGATGAAAATAGTATTTTGTGACTAGTAACTTTTTACTTTTTTTTACCACGGTTAAAAGTAAATATGGTAATTAAGGGTAAAAATGATATTATTATTACCCTAACACATGTCATAATTCGATTGGATAAGTGTAATTCGACCAAAAACAACCTTAGGAATAAAATATGACCATTTAGGCCCACATGGATTAGATTAGGACATTTATTATTAATTTATTTAAAGAAGGGTTAAAATAGTTAAAATCAAAGTTTAATAAGTATATCATTTTTAATATATGGTTATACATAAGATAAATTCAACTATAAATATTCATTAGAAAGATACAAAAATTAACTACATAACGGTATTTTATTTTTATTTTTTAGAAATTAAATAATTTAATTTATTTATGACACAAAGATGATGCAGTAATTATCTTATTAATGAAATATTGACAAAATCAATGTTATAAATACCAAAATAATTGTAATCTGAGACTTTTTATGAATTACAATAATTTTATAGGTTAATATGACATGTTATTATTGATTTTATTAACTTTTTTCGAACTAATCATTATGATTTGATTTTTACAAAAATCAATTACTAAATAGTATCAAAATTGACAAAAAATAGTTTTTAAAACAAATATTATATTATTAATTGTTGATTTATTCCTAAAAATCCATGTATCTGCCAAATGACCTCGATAAGGTTATATATATAATTAATAAACAACTTGGGGTTCTTTTGGCTTTTTATAGTAAGTTTATTAACCTTATAGTGTAAGAACACAAAAAGACACGGTAAAAGTAAAATTATCTAACTTAAAGTTAAATATAAATTATAAGGTTAAAATTGGAACCCAAACATGTCTAAATTCTACTGGATAAGAGGTTTTCTACCCATCCCCTCCTTATCTTCGAAATAACTCAATTTTCAGCTATTAAAAACTGAATGTCACTATAATAAAATAATATTTTTAGTTATTCCAAAGGTACCCCTCTCCACCCTTATAAAAGGGAACCTCCTCCCTCTCTTCCTCACACCACTATGAGCCTTCATGCTCGTCCAACCCCAGCCAAATCCTCTTCTCCAATTCCCTAGATACATCTTAGAGGTTCTGGTCTTCCTCAAAGACCAATTTTAGTGCCATAAAAGGAGATCTGAAAGAGGCTCTTCAAAGAAGAGGTAATGTCTTTTTCCGATTCTTTCAACTTTATTTTTTCATCCACTTATTCTTCTTAGGTTGTTTCATTATGAAGTAATAACATCAGTATCAATAATATACTGATATGTTATTATAATTATGAAACACCCCTATTTCCCCATCTACCCATCCTACGGAAAACGAAATCACCGAGCGTGCATACGTATGGAATATCGTCTCCACGCCGTGTTGTAATCTATTTTCCACCACCACCTTACTTGGATGGGTATAATGGTGTACACAATAACTATATATGATTATTGTAAAGTGATATTGATTCTGAAATAGTATACATACACTCCAATACAATTCCACGATCATGATAATGATATCATCACTCCTGCGTACGTACGGACTACAGTCTCCACGACGCGATGAGATTCATTCTCCACGTTAACCATTCATGAATAATTATAAAGTATATATAATAAGTAATCATGAAATATATGACATAATAATGATACTGTATTTATGTGTATATATATTTATGTCATCTACTTAATTCCATTCAACTCAATAAGGAAACAAAAACAACGTTCATGCTTACGTACGGCCTACCGTCTTCATGAACGGTGTATTTCTTTCCATTTACTGAACTATTATATATATGTATATTCTGAATATATATTATATATAAATCATGTTTTATATTTTTGAATTAAATAATCATGATCTATGTAGTCATATGAATAATTACAAGTCAAAACCCGGACGACAAATGAAACGATTTTACCCAAAACGATTTTTATCATAGAATTTACAAAAGAACGGTTAATATAAAGTCATAAGTGAACCATAAATGATATCATAACAATTATTATGATTCTGTAATAAGTAAATGACATTATTTAAATCATTATACAGGAGGTTCGGACACATACAATGAAAATCGGACCTAAGGAATGGGAAAATATCACAATCTCATTTTTATCCGAGATTGTTTATACATTGGTATTTATTGGGTTGTATTTTATCATCCACATCCATGTTTCCTCAATATTTAATATTATTTCCATCCACCTACAATTTTTTAAATACAATTTTACCCTTCAGTGAGTCTTTAGTAAAAGATATGAAAGGAATATATTGTCATTTTTCGTACGAGGTACTTTTTGACTTTTCCGACAAAAGTAAGAGAAGAATGTTTTTTTTAACTTATACGGAATCAATGTATTTTTAAAACAATATTTCTAATAATCATACTTTACAAGTTCTCAAGTTTATTTTTAATCAACTTATTTTAGTTTAGAATTTTATGACATGTTAAGAAAGGAAAAGTGTTTTTGAAGTAGAAAGGATATTTTCCTCAAGAATGGAGTTCAAGTGTTTTATCAAAATTATTTTCCATCTAAGATAATAAAGGGTTATGTTTTTATCTATATTATTACATTGATTTGATTATGTTGTGATGAAATTATTTTTATGAATCCCTTTATCTTATATGAATTGTTTTATGATGTAACGATGTTTAAGATTCCCATTTTTATTACATGGGCTATGCTATGATGTATGGTTTATGATTTTGTGGCACAATAAGAATGATATCATTATGAGATGGGTAGGACCGATATATCCCTCCAATTCATTGGGTAAAGATTTTATATCTCATGAGATAGACATGGCTGGAATGGCAGGTTAAACCGGTTCAGTGAAACAGGACTGAAACGAGGAGTGAACTCGGTTCAGAAATGGACTTTGTCCACTAAGATAGTCTTGGAAATGAGTCTTGACTAATAAGAAATGATTCTCTTTGATTACATGGGTATGCCACAAAGTATCTTGTATTACGTTATGATTATTGGGATTACATTTCACTACTAGGATTTATCCCATGTTATGATATTATGTTCTCTATTTCAGGTTAAGATTTCCAAAATGTTATGTTCTTATGAATATGATGTGATTGATATTTCTTTTTTTTACCCTTAATAAGAATTTGAGTTCACCCTTTTATGTTTTCTTTTCCACAGGATATAAAGAAAGGTTTTAGGTAAAAAAATAAGATCTTTATGGGAGATGTTGAAGATCTTTCACCATGATTAGAAGATTATATTTCGTGTTTCCAAAGATACTAAACTATTAGGGTCCTTGTGTGTGTGTTTTTGTTATTTACTAAGTATTCCGCAAAAGTAATGTAATGTCCATGTATGTTAAGCTTCGGGTCTCTACAGTTGGTATCAGAGGAAAGGTTTAGTCAACCTTTGGAAACTAGGATGCAAGAACTTTAGTGAGATCCCTAGAGATATTTCTAAGGTATGTCTAGGTATATCCCTAAGGTTAAGTATAAGTATAGGTTATAGTCCAAGAATTGGACTAACGATCTTAGAATTTAATCCTAAGATGTTAGATATTGAGGGTACTCCCCCTTTACTATGTTGTTTTCTCTAGCATGATTTTTTCCTCTCATAGAATTAATTTTGTGTTTTAGTTAATGGAGGGAACCAGAAGGAATTCGGTTATCATGGAATCCAATGGACAAATTGGTGACTATGAGGAAAAAAATTGTGTAATGCCTTGAGAGAAATGTATTGTGATTATTCCGAATCAGTCATCGTGATATATGATTAACAAGGTGAAATTTAGTGGTATTCCTAATTCATCAATGAAGAGGTAGATAGACTATTATGCAGGTTCGCATGTTGAGGAGCATAAAGAAAGGAAGATTCAGATTTCTAAAGAAGGTAAGAAGAACATTGAGGAATACCTCAAATGGAGGGACCGATGTTATCTGTGTGGAGAAAAGGGTTATAGAGTGACAGACTATTATGGAGTTCAATGTATTATTTGTGGAGAACATGGGAATTACCGAACTCAATGCCCTGACCTAAAAAGTTACTTCTAAATCAAGGAAGGACTTATTCAAGGACAATAATTGAAGAGGATGGATTGAAGTGTTTATGTATTGGTATTCACGAATAATGTTGTTGAGGTACTTTTAATGTGTATTAGAATATTTTTGTATTATTCTATTGTGGTTTTCAATAATTTAAAGGTACCGGTAACCATGAAAAGTGATTGAAATATTTTGGAAAGAAGATGATATGCGCATATTGAAGGGATAAGGAGAAAAAGAAATGTTTGACAGTATTCATGAGCTCATGATTGATATAAGGACTAAGTGATATCATGGTTTGAGTATATAGAATATTGAGGATTTTGGTATGTTGAAAGTGTTAACTTTTAAATGCATTCATGTTTTCACTATGGTTCAAGTAATGGGTATTCATTCTTCAAGAGAATACATGATTAAGGTATTCACATGTTTGTAATTTGACCAACAAGATATATCTTATGATATATGGGGGATAAATGATGGCATTCACGTGATTGTTATGTGACATTTCAAGTAATAATTTTCTTTATACTATGAGCTTGGACCGAAGTATTTTAGATAAGACTAAATATTGGAATTGATTATGTTGGACATAAGTTAGGATACAACTTTTTTCGATATTATTTTTGGGATGTTATAGTAATATAGCTTTAGAAAAAGGACAACGTGTAGGATGGGCGACAACCCATTGCGTCGGACAAGGCTGTGGGAATCAAACCCACAACCAAAGAGCGACTGGCCTTTATCGCCTACCACTGGCCTACAGGAAGTCCCTGGTTAGTAGAAACTAGTTTTATTTTATTACGCGGTATGATATATGAAGTATAAGTTCATTTTTTGGAATCGTATATGATTAACCTCACCATAGATGGACTTATGTATATTTGCTAACTTTTGATAATATTTGGTTTGAAACAGATGTAATGACCCATCATTCAATCACATGATATATTAACACATCATGAATAACAAATTCAACTTCATTTCTTTAAGAGATGAAGTGGTAATTGTTCAAAGCATGAACAACAGTGAAATTGTACCAAAATAAAGTAAGTATTTATTCTAATTCAAAATCTTCAGCTTTAGGGAAATGATCTTAAAAACCAAAAAATGTTATCCTAGTGACCTTATATCCGATTAATCAGATGGTACCCTAGATCATCACAAATGTATGGCTTTGTGATCTCTGGATTTTCCATAGCCATGTTCTCTACCACTCTCCATCAGAACATGGTGATTAGATTTCTCTCCCATATCCATATTTTCACCTATATGGAAACCCTGTGATTAGTTTATTTGGGTAACTGGTACATTTCATACTTTTGTTTTTAAAGATTGGTTTTGGTATTCCTTTTTACGATGTGGGATTCTATTGAAGAAACTTTCGAGTAGTAAACCATTTATAACCCAGACGAATTTCGAGGGCGAAATTCATTTTAAGGGGGGTAGAATGTAACACCCTGAGATTTTATGAAAAATATAATTTCATTAATGTCTTGTGTTTTACCCTACACCAAAAGAAGCTTTCAAAACACACATCCTTTACTTTCCTTGCATTACATGCAATCGTGACGTTCCACGATAGCGTGTGTAGTACGCAATACTGAGTTTCACTAAACAACGATATGCTATTAAAATATTATTAAAACTAGTTGTTATGAATAGTAATAACGACTTTTTGAAATTTTGTAAATTTTATTTTCAAAATGGAATTCATTTTTGGATTCTGAATATCGAAATTAGCTTAGGGTGAAATTTTGGTACTTTTCGGATAACTTTCATTTTCTGATGAATAGTGAAAATTACTAAATTTTAATTAAAAACAACTATTTTAATCGAAATAATTAATATTGATAAATTATTAATTTTAGTGGGATTAAAGTATATTTAGAATATATTTTTACAATTTAATACAATGTTGGTCATTGGATGTAATTTCACATTTAAACCATACATAAACAAGTGTCAATCGTTTGATAGTTATTATCTCTTAAGAACACGCTATATGTTTTGACGACGGGAATTAATTTTTAAATTAATTAATGAAACTGATATGTTTTGAATTAGGTAAAATAGAAATAATTTTTTAATTCATAATATCAAATATATATTAGGCCTAATTTTTGGTATTTTTTTGGAAACATTCATTTTTTGATGAATAGTGAAACCACTAAGTGGTAGTTAAAAAAAATTAATTTTTCATAAAACATTAATTTACCGCTTTTGTGAGTGGAATATCAAAAATCCAAGAGACACGGTTGATTTCATTAAGTAAAATTTGGTTCAATGAGATGAAAATAATTTTTGGTGAATAGTAACTGTTTACTTTTTTTTTACCACGGTTAAAATTAAATAGGGTAATTAAGGGTAAAAATGTAATTATTATTACCCTAAAACATGTCCTAATTCTATTGGATAAGTTTAATTAGACCAAAAACAACCTTATGAATACAATATGACCATTTAGGCCCACTTGGATTATATTAGGACTTTTATTATTAATTTATTTAAAGAAGGGTTAAAATAGTTAAAATCAACCTTTAATAAGTATATAATTTTTAATATAGGGTTATACATAAGATAAATTCGACTATAAATATTAATTAGAAATATAATGAGATTCCATAAATTATGGTATTTTATTTTTATATTTTAGACATTAAATAATTTAATTTATTTATGACACAAAGATGATGCAGCAATTATCTTATTAATGAAATATTGACATAATCGATGTTATAAATACCAAAATAAATTTCATTTGAGAATTTTTATGAATTAAACTAATTTTCTAGGTTAATATGACATGTTAGTGTTCCTTTAATTAATTTTTATCGAACTAATAATTCTGTTATAATTTTTACAGAAATCAATTACTAAATAGCGTCAAAATTGACATAAAATAGTTTTACAAAAATATTATATTATTAATTGTTACTTTATTCCTAAAAATCTACGGATCCCCCAAATGACATAGATAAGGTTATATATATTATTAATAAACAACTCGGGGTTCATTTGGCTTTTTATAATAAGTTTATTAACCATATAGTATAAGAACACAAAAAGACACGGTAAAAGTAAAATTATATAACTTAAAGTTAAATATAAATTATAAGGTTAAAATAGGAACTTAAACTTGTCTAAATTCTATTTTATGAGAGGAGTTAGACCCATCCCCACCTTACCTTCGAAATAACTCAATTTGGAGCTATTAAAACACGAATATGACTATAAAAAAATAATATTTTTAGTTATTCCAATGGTGCCCCTCTCCTCCCTTATAAAAGGGCATCTCCTACCTCTCTTCCTCACACCACTTTGAGCCTTCAAGGTTATCCACCCCCTGCCAAATTATATTATCCACTTCACTAGAGACATCCTAGAGGTTCTTGTCTTCCTCAAAGACCAATTTTAGTGCCCTAAAATGAGATCTCAAAGAGGTGCTTCAAAGAAGAGGTAATGTCTGTTACCGATTCTTTCAACTATATTTCTTCTTCCACTTCTTATTATTAAGATGTTTCATTATGAAGTAAGAACATTTGTATCAATAATATACTGATATGTTATTATAAGTATTAAACAACCCTATTTCACCATATCTCCATCCTACGGAAAACGAAATCACCGCGCGTGCGTACGTACGGAATACCATCTCCACGCTGTGATGTAATCTATTTTCCACCACCACCTTACATGGATGGTTATATATATGATTATTGTAAAGTGATATTTATTCTAAAATAGTATACATACACTCCAATACAATTCCATGATCATGAGAACGATATCATCGCTCCTACGTACGTACAGACTACCATCTCCACAACGCGATGAGATTCATTCTCCATGTTAACCATTCATGAATGATTATAAAGTATATATAATAAGTAATAATGAAATATATGACATAATACTGATACTGGATTTATGTGTATATATATTTATGTCATCTACTTAATTCCATTCAACTCAATAAGGAAACGAAAACATCGTTCATGCGTACATACGGCCTCCCGTCTCCATGAACGGTGTATTTCTTTCCATTTACTGATCTATTATATATATGTATATTCTGAATATATATTATATATAAATCGTGATTTATATTCTTTAATTAATTAATCATGATCTATGTAATCATATGAATTATTACAAGTCAAAACACGGACGACAAATGAAACGATTTTACCCTAAACGCTCTTCAACATGGAATTTACAAAAGAAAGGGTAATATAAAGTCAAAAGTTAACCATATATGATATCATAACAATGTGTAAAATTTCAGAATAAGTCAATGACATTATTTAAATCATTATATAGGATTTTCGGACACATACGAAGCAAATCAGACGTAAGGTAAGGGAAAATATCACAATCTCATTTTTATCCAAGATTGTTTATACTTTGGTATTTACTGGGGTGTATTTTATCATCAACATCCATGTTTCCTCAATATTTAATATTATTTACATCCACCTACAATTATTTAAATAAAATTTTACCCTTCGGTGAGTTTTTAGTAAATTATATGAAAGGAATCTTTTGTCATTTTTCATATGAGGTACATTTTGACTTTTCCGACAAAAGTACGAGAATAATGTTTTTTTAACTTATATGGCATCAATGGATTTTTAAAACAATCTTTCCAAGAATATTACTTTACAAGTTCTGAAGTTTATTTTTAATCAACTTCTTTTGTTTTAGAATTGTTTGACATGTTAAGAAAGGAAAAGTGTTTTTGAAGTTGAAAGGATATTTTCCTCAAGAATGGAGTTCAAGTGTTTTATCAAAATTATTTTCCATCTAAGATAATAAAGGGTTCTATTTTTATCTCTGTTATTAAATTGATTTGATTATGTTGTGATGGAATTATTTTTATGAATCCATTTATCTTATATGAATTTTTTTATGATGTAACGATGTTTAAGAATCCCATTTTTATTACATGGGTTATGATACGATGTATGGTTTATGATTTTGTGGCACACATAAGAATGGTATAATTATGAGATGGGTGGGACCTATATCTTCCTCCAATGAATTGTGTAAAGATTTTATATCTCATGAGATAGACATGGCTAGAAAGGCAGGTTAAACCGATTCAGTGAAACAGGACTGAAACGACGAGTGAACTCGGTTAAGAAATGGGCTTTGTCCCCTAAGATAGTCTTGGAAACGAGTCTTTACTAATAATAAATGATTCTCTATTATTATGTGTTTATGACACAAAGTTTCATGTTTTAATTTATGATTATTGGGATTACATTTCAATAATATTATTTATCCCATGTTATGATATTATGATCACTTTTGCAGGTTAAGATTTCCAAAACGTTATGTTCTTATGAATATGATGTGATTGATATTTCTTTTGTTTACCTTTATTGAGCATTTGAGCTCACCCTTTTATGTTTTCTTTTCCCCAGGATATAAATAATGGTTTTAGGTAAAAAAAAGATCTTTATGGGTGATGTTGAAGATCTTTCACCACTATTAGAAGATTATATTCCGAGTTTCCAAAGACACTAAACTATTACGTTCCTTGTGTGTCTGTTTTTGTTATGTACTAAGTATTCTGAAAAAGTAATGTAATGTACATGTACGTTAAGCTTTGGGTCTCTACATAGACACTACTACTCAGTATATATTTTTGATAAAATAAAAATACATAAAAAGAAACGTGCCTTGTTCCATGTTTTAGACAAAATGACTTTTCCTTGATCTAATCCTTGACCCTATTAATGTTTATGTATTATAGAAAACAATTAGAAAACATGGGATGGGCATAAAAAGCCAAGTAAGGGTTATAAAATAAGGAATGAAATCATTATCCAATCATTAAATACAATTCAATGAAACCGTTATTTTCATTCATAACATACCTTACGAAATCAAAAGATTTATGAATAACACCCACAAATCATAAATCATAAATGTAACTTATGGGATTAATAACATACATACATTGTATTTATCACATCTACATAGGGAGTCACATTTGAAATACCCAACATAGTATATTCCCTAAATCTATTAGGAGAAACATTAACGTTTACCTCTGTCACGTTGCTCAATGCATTAGAGAGCTATATTGGTCACACCCACCCTAGGTTTATCATGGAACCACCGGAATACTTAGATAATGCCCAATAACCATAACATAATGATAACACATAACACAAGTATACAAGAAAGATAACATTTATGCTTTCCAATATATCAAATCAAGATATTTAAATTTCCAATGGTTTATCAAACCATTTTCAAAACCATTTAAAAATTTAATAAAGATATTTTTGAATCAATGAGTCCCAAACCACTTTAAAGATTTTAAATGAATTAATATTTGAAAAAATTACTGTACTTATAAATAAATCCTAAAAAACATTTTGAACATATGGTCATTAATGAGAAATATTTATAAGAATTAATATTTTAAACATTTAAAACAATTTTTTAGTGAAAGAGTTTTTAACACAATGAGAGACTCTTGAATACAAATAATTGAGGAATAAAATTTAATAATAAGTTTATAAAATCATGAGAATAATAGTATTCGTGATATAATATACCAAAGGATAGTATATACAACACAAAATAGTGAATTAAAGCATAACAACAATGATGTCTCAATGGAAGGTAAATTGAGAAGAAATCCCTTATAACAAATTTATCCATAGATTACAAATAAATCAATTACATAATAATGTTTGAAAAATAAGAATACAGTCAATATAAGGAGACATTATTTGTGAATCAATCATAGGTTATTCACTCATATTCATAGCACGACATAATCAAGAAGTAAAAGTTTAACCCAAATAGTTTAAACTGTGTGAAGAATTTCCCTTACAATAATTTGAAAGCCAAATGACGTCAATTTAAAATTAAGAAAATTAGTTGATGAGAGAGAAAAGGGTATCTAATCACTTGGACATAAAATATAAAACAATAGGGATATATGAGAAAATATCCCAAAATAATAATATGTAAATTAAAAGACATAAGATAAATAAGTCTTTTAAAAAGAGGAGGGTTAAATGTTATCTTACCAATTTGGTAACATATGATTGATATACCCCTTGAATGAATTATAATTCAATGAATCAGTAAATAAACATAAATTCAAATATTTTACACAACGAGTACAATCATGAGTAGTACATACACCACACAAATGTAAATAGTGGAAAATATCGCATGAATCTCATATGAATAAAAAGTGAGATGAAAACCCCTTACTATGTTGTAATCAATCATGTCGTTTGACCAAGAGTTAATAAAAACCAAATGATTCAAAAAAAAACCCATTAATATAAATAGAATAATGATAATATATATCAAATGGAATTATACAATACCCCACATGAATTATATTTGTGGCGAACAATGGAAATCTCACGGAATTTAAAATGAGACAAGAAACCCATTAACTCATGTCCAACTTGACTCATATGTTCTGGGTTCCTCCTAAATAATAAACATATGTTAATTTCTACTTCCTTAAGAAAAATTTTCATGTTTATTATTCCTTTTATATCACTTATTACCTTGCTAAAACAATTATTTAATTTTTTGAGATCATATCATACTTTTTGTCGGTGTTCATAATTTTAGTTAAAAATGAAATTGTTATAATTAATATTTGTCCATGTTTCCAAAATTATATTATCTACAGAATTATATTAATGATTTTGATATCATATATATTTTATATATTCATTATATATATGTATTTATAACCCTACATAACATTTGGATATAAGATGTGAAATGCACCGTTCATGGAGATGGAAAGTCATACGTACGCATGAACGCTACTTTCGTTTCTATTTTGTAATTTAATGGAATTAAAACATATTGATACATAATTATATTATAATTCCATTATAATATAATATATAATATCTTTATCTATATCCTTTATACATCCCACATATGGCATTAATGAGTCATATCACTTTTAGGGGCCGGTAGTCCACACTTCCTCAAATGAAATTATAGCATTCACCCACTATTGAAATTATAACGTTATTATATAAATGAAAAATAAAGAAGAATAAAGAAAAAATAAACCTAATATATATCATATATAAATACACTGCCATATCAATGTCCACAAAGAGAGGCGGTAGGAGATAATTGAATAATTTTTGCTTCATGAGTCGTTAGTTTTCCATCCACATAAACAATATGTTTAATACACATTGGATGGAGGTGTGTGTAAGTGTAGTTAAACTCATAAAAAACATCCTTTTATATAGAGGATACTTGTTTTGTATTAAAACAATAGAATAAAAAGTTTTTAGGGTTGGATATGTAAAATAATAGAAAAGGAGTTAAGTGAAACCATTTCCTTTAATTTGGGTAGCACCCATTGGTTTGAACCAAAAGGACTTCTTGATGTGATTTCTGCCTAAGGTAATGCTCCTAGTTGGAAGAGAGGGATATTGAGAGATTATTTGGGCCAGATTTGAATGAACCAATGGACTTTAGATGTGTGTGGAATGAGTTATAAGTGAGGTATTTCTATAAGTGGGAGGATGGGATCTATAGGAAAGTGTAAAACTATTATTTTATTATATATTGATATTTAGTTTATAAAGTTTGAAATCTTATTAAAGTCAAAGATAAGATTTCTAATAGTCGAAATAAATTCATCTAATATAAATTTGATAGGTTTTGGATTTTATTTTAATATTTATAATCTAATTTATTTAAATCATTTATTAATGAGGTAAATATTGCATCATTTTTTTGTCATAAATTATTTTACTTATTTGATGTATAAAAATAATAAACAAATAGCATGATGTAGAAAATATTTTTATCTTTCTATTAAATATTTATCATCTGAATGGTCTCTTATATAACCCCATGTAAATATTAATTTACTAAAATATATTGGATTGTGTCATTTTATTACATTAAATTAATTAATTGAAAGTGTCATTGTCACTCCCAAGTGGCTCCATGGGGTCCCAAAATCGACCCAAGGATGCTCATGGTTGGCCATGACTCATCCAATAAGGTTAGGACAAGTGTTATGGTAATTCTGTATTATTATAATATTGTTTTTACCTTGAATTTTACTATATACCTTTTACAGTAGTAAATAAAAGTCAAAAGTTACTATTCAACAAAAATTATTTTCATGTTATTGAAAAAAAATTTAATTTCTAATAAAAAAATTTATGTCATATTTTATAAATCAAATTCACAGAATTAGTAAAATTCTATTTAAATGAAAAGGTTAGTTTTTTAACTACTACTTATTGGTTTCATTATTCATCAAAAATTGATGTTTTATAGAAAAATATAAAAAATTCAACCTACGATATATTTGATATTAAAAATTAAAAATTGTTGTCTATTTTACCAAATTAAAAACAAATATTCTGAATTGATTAATTTGAAATTAATTCATGTTCTCAAAACATGTATCATGTTTTAAAAAACAATAACTATCAAAAAATTGATACTTATTTTTGTCCGATTTCAACGTTAAATTAATTCCAACAACCAAAATTGGATTAAATAGTAAAAATACAATATAATTAATCATTAAAACCATTTATAAAGATAATCTATCTATATATATAAGTTATATTAAAAGGAAGTTTACAAATAAAATACATTAATTTTCACTACTCATAAAAAAAGAATTTTAGCAGAAAAATACAAAAAAATTTTCCAAAGTAAATTTAAATGTTCCAATTCCAAAGAAAAATTTTATTTTGTCAAATGGAACCAATAAAAGTGAAAAAAATGAGATTTAATGATGGGTTTCCATCTAAAGGAGGTAAATCTACCTTTTAATGAATATTGAAATACTAATGCTTAAAATCAGATTCTTTCTTATTTTAATCCTCTAAATTTTATTGGATAAATGTAAAAAAAAATTAACAAATATGTGTATTAATGCTGTATTTAGTTCGGTTCATTCCCACCAATACAATGACTAGGCATTAACAACCATTTAAAATTATATTATATTATTATTTTTTAGTATTCTTTAGCATTTAATGAAACATAAGATTTCAAAGAATCCTGTTGTAGTGTATCTGGAATTCCATAAAACATATCATATCCTTTAAAGTAAAATTAATATTTAATCTAAAAATATTAATAAATATTAAAATGTCATATTCATTATTTACCTGGGATGTTAAATCTGTTTTCTATTGAAATATGAAGATCTGTTGTGGTATTTAAATCAATACACAAAGTAGTATGATGAAATAGAAGAAATGGAATGGAGGGATTTTAAGGAAATAATATTTGAAAAATATTTCCCTCCTAAAAAATGATTTGAAATGGAGAGACATTTTCTTAATGTGAGGAAAAAAGAGGATGAAAATGCTCCATTGTATGAAGCTAACTTCACAAGGTTAGAAAGATATTCCACATAATACATATGCAGTCCAATGACTAATATTGATTTATTCTTTAATTGTTTAAAAACATTCATCTGAAGGGAACATATCTCCCAAAGTTTCTCATCATATGAAGATATTGTCTACTATGTTTTTAAAATAGAAAATAAATTATCTACACAACATAACATTAAATGAAAGAAATATAAGAATAGGGATACTGTAAACACTAGAATTTGAATAAGAAAATTGGGAATAAGGGAAGGGTTGACTTTCCACCCAATGATAATTATTGGGGATAAACACCCTTGTACTTCCTTGAAGGGTATGGGTTTCTGTTACATGTGTGGAGAATAAGGAAATCACCTCATAGATAGAAATGGGAATAAATAATATACAAATGTTTGATGCTACAATTTCAAGCAGATAGGACAATATGAAAATGATTGTCCAAGGCATAAGGAAACATCCCCCCCAAGAAGGCCAGGGGAGAAAGTCCACAAAATACATTGAGGTTGATTTTCCTAATTATGTTGAGGCAAGTAGATTAGTAGTTTCATCAAACATACACTAATACAAAAACAGTATTTATCATCACTCAAAACGGGCTTTATCAGCTCTAAAAAGCGATGTAATGCTCTGCGCTGATAGGGGGTCCCCTTTATCAGTGCTTATTTAGAACTTATAAAAGGGTTCTTTATCAGTGCTAAAAATGCACTGATAAAGGGGAACTTTTTCAGTTCTATAAAGGTTCTAGTAAAAAATACCTTTATAAGTGTTAAAAAAGAACATATAAATGTGTGTTTTATCAGTGCTCTATCAGAGCTGATAAATGCCATGTCTGCTGCTACAAAAAAATTTCAACAACACACCTAAACCCATGCAAAAAATTCAGCATCTCAATAATCTAATTAGACTATGTATACCCACATAAAATTAACACATAACTCATAATCTAATTAGACCAATTATACATATACACTATTGACACATAATTCATAAATAATTAAGAACATAAAAAATTCAGTTCAGAATTTAGGGGGTTGGGGGGCTATTCAAGGGTTTGGGGTGGATGTCTAATGGGGGGAAGGGGGTGTCCGGGGGGATGGGGGTGTCTGGGGGAAAGGGGTGTCTAGGGGGTGGGGGAGGTCCCGGAAATTGGGGGGTTTTCCAAGGAGGGTGGGGTGTCTAGGGGGGTGGTGTCTAGGTGAGGGGTGGGGGGTGTTGTCCATGGGGTGTATAGGGGGGGTGGGTGGGTGTCCTTGGTGTCAGGGGGGAGCTTTCCTCACGGTGGGGGTGTCCAGGGGTGGGGCGGTCTAGGGGGTTGGTGGGGATGTCCAAGGGGGGTCGGGTGGTGTCCAAGATGGTGGGATGGTGGTGTTCGGGGGTATATGGGTGTCCAGGGGGTGGGGGTGGTCTAGCAGGTTGGGGGCTGTCCAAGAGTGGTGGAGTGGTGTCCAAGGAGGGGGTGTCCAGGTGGGGGGGGGGCAGTTTATGCATTGTCTAGGGGGTGGGATAGTGCCAAGTGTGTCAGGGGGGTCCAGGGTGTTGGTGGGATGTCCAAGGGGGGTGGGATAGAGTTCATAAGGTTGGGGTGGCTGTTCATGGGTGGGGGTTTCTAGGGGTGGGGGTATCCAGGTGTTGGGGCGGTGTCTAGGATGGGTGGGGGTGTTGTGCAGGGGGGTGGTGGTTGTCCAGGGGGTGTCAGGGGGGTTTTGGGTTTCCGAGGAGGGTGGGGGGTTGTCCATGGGCGTGTCTAGGGGGTGGGGTGTCTATGGTTTTGATGGGGGGATTTCCAGGGGTGGGGGTGTCTAGAGGGGTTGGGGTGTCCAGGTTGTAGGTCAGTTGTTGTTTTCACTTAAAATTATGTCCATTTTAAACAAAGGGGAGATAATTTGAGTGATACCAGACAAACCATGCCTTTGATTGAGTGGGGGTTGACTCGTAAACCTCGAAAAATAACCATGGATCATTCTCCTATAGGATCAACATAATCCGAATGCATTTGGTTGGATTTACGTACATCAGTTGTTGTTTTCACTTAAAATTGTTACCATTTTAAACAAACGAGAGGCCCATTTAGTGATACCGGCCACACCATGTCTCATATTGCATCTAGTTTGACTCATACAAGTCACAAAGTACCCATTGATCGTTCTCTTAAAGTATCAATACAATCTGAATGTATTTGGTTTGATTTCTGTATGTTAGTTGTTGTTTTCACTTAAAATTGTGTCCATTTTAAACAAAAGAGAGACACTTTGAGTTATACCAGCCACACCGTGCCTCAGATTGCCGCGGGTTTGACTCATACACACCACAGTGTAACCATGGATCATTTTCCTATAGAATCAATACAATATGAATGCTTTTGGTCAGATTTGCGTAGGCCAGTTGTTGTTTTCACTTAAAATTGTGTCCATTTTAAACAAAAGAGAGACACTTTGAGTGATACTGGCTATACAGTGACTGGGATCGAGGTGGGGTTCACTCGTAACCATCACAGAGGACCCATCGATCCTTTTTATAAAGTATCAGGACAATCTGAATGCGTTTGGTCAGATTTCTGTAGGCTAGTTTTTTATTTCACATAAAATTGTGTCCATTTTAAACAAAATAGAGACAGTTCGAGTAATACCGGCCACACCATGCCTCATATTGTGGCGGTTTTGACATTGACACATCTCAGAGGTCCCATGGATCATTCACCTAAAGGATCAAGACAATCTAAATGCATTTGGTCAGATTTTTGTAGGTCAGTTTTTGTTTTCACCTAAAATTGTGTCCATTTTAAACAAAATAGAGACACTTTGAGTGATACCGGCAACACCATTCCTCATATTGAGATGGGGTCAATTCATACACATCGCAAAAGACCCATGTATAATTCTTCTAAAGGATCAATAAAATCTGAAAGTGTTTGGTTTGATTTACGTAGGTCAGTTGTTGTTTTCAATTAAAATTATTTCCATTTTAAACAAAAGAGAGACCCTTTGAGTGATATCGGAAATACCGTGACTCGGATTGAGGATAGGGTGACTGTTAAATGGAAAAAATGTCCCCTGGAACATTCTCCTAAAGGATCAACACAATCTAAATGCATTTGATTAGATTTTCGTTGGTCAGTTGTTGTTTTCACTTGAAATTGTGTCCATTTTAAACAAAAGAGAGACACATTGAGTGATACCAGCCACACTGTGCCTTGGATAGAGGCAGGGATTACATGTACAAGTCACAAAGGGCACATGGATCGTTATCCTATAGGATCTATAAAATCATAATGTGTTTGGTTGGATTTTCGTTGGTCAGTTGTTGTTTTCTAATAAAATTGTGTCCATTAAAAACAAAAGAGAGACACTTAGTGTGATACAGGTTATACCATGCCTTGGATTGAGGCAGGGTTGACTTGTACACATCCCCAACACACCCATGGATCATTCTCGTAATGAATTGAGACAATTTTAATGTGTTTGGTTGGATTTTCATAGGTCAGTTGTTGTTTTCACTTAAAATTGTGTTTATTTAAAAAAAGAGACACTTTGACTGATACCGGCCACAACGAGCCTCAGATTGAGGTGGGGTTGAATCTTGCACATTTACAAGGCTCCATGTATCTTTATCCTATAGGATCAACACAATTCTAATGCATTTTTTTGGATTTCCCAAGTTCAGTTGTTTTCACTTAAAATTGTGTCCCTTTTAAACAAACGAGAGACCCTTTGAGTAATACTGGTAACACCATGCCTTGGATTGTGGCAGGGTTTACTCGTACACATAAAAAAGGACCCATGGATCTTTCTCTTATAGGATAAAGATAATTTGAATGCTTTTGGTCAGATTTTCGTAGGCCAGTTGTTGTTTTCACATAAAATTGTGTTCATTTTAAAAAAAAGAGAGACACTTTGAGTGATACCGGCTATATCATGCCTCAGATTGAAATGAGGCTAACTCGTACACATCCAAAACGCACTGATATACTATTCTCCTAAATGATCAAGACAATAAAAATGTGTTTGGTCAGATTTTCACAGGTCAGTTGTTGTTTTCACATAAAATTGTGTCCATTTTTTTAAAAAAAGAAAGAGATTTTGAGTGATACCAGCCACACCGTGCTTCGTATTTAGGCGGGATTGACTTTTACAAGTTGAAAAGGACCCATTGATAGTTTTACTAGAGGATCAACACAATCAAAATGCATTTTGTAATATTTCTATACGTCAGTTTTTGTTTTCACATAAAAAAGTGTCCATTTTAAACAAACAAGAGACCCTTTGAGTGATACTGGTCGCACCGTACCCCGGATTGAGGTGGGGTTGACTCATACATGTTTCAAGGGACCCATCTATAGTTCTATTAATGGATCAATACAATCTGAAATTTTCTGGTCAGATTTCAGTACGTTAGTTGTTGTTTTCACTTAAAAATATGTCCATTAAAAAAAAGAGAGTCCCTTTAAATGATACCAGCCACACTAGGCCTCAAATTGAGGCAGGGTTGACTCGTACACGTTGATAAGGACCCATGGATCGTTCTCCTAAATGATCAATACAATATGAATGTGTTTGGTTAGAGTTCAATAAGTGTGCTTTTTTTTCACTTAAAATTGTGTCCATTTTAAACCAAAGAGATACACTTTGTGTGATAATGGATATACCGTGGATCGGATTGAGGCGAGGTTGACTGGTACATGTTTTAAAGGGCCCATGGATTGTTCTCCTATAGGATCAAGACAATACGAATGCATTTCGTCAGATTTTATATTGTTCTGTCGTTGTTTTCACTAAAAAATGTGTCCATTTTAAACAAAAGAGAGTCACATTGGGTGATACCAGCTATACCGTGCCTCAGATTGAGGAAATGTAGACTCGTACACGTCCCCAATGCACCTATTGATTATTATTTTAAAGGATCAAGACAATCCCAATGTGTATGGTCAGATTTGCGAAGGTCAGTTGTTGTTTTCACGTAAAATTGTGTCCATTTTAAACAAACGAGATCCCCTTTGAGTGATACCGGTCACACCGTGCCTCGGATTGAGGCCGAGTTGACTCGTAAATGTAAAAAATGACCAATGGATCATTCTCGTAAATGATAAAGACAATTTGAATGCGTTTGGTCAGATTTTTGTAGGCCAGTTGTTGTTTTTACATAAAATTTTGTCCATTTTAACAAAAGAGTGACACTTTGAGTGATACCGGTCACACCGTGCATCGAATTGAATCAGGGTTGACTTGTACACATCCCCAATATACCCATTGATCATTCTTCTAATGTATCCACACAATCCAAATATGTTTGGTTGTATTTTAATATTCTAGTTGTTGTTTTCACTTAAAATTGTATCCATTTTAAACAAAAGAGAGACACTTTGAGTGATACCGGCCACACCGTGCCTCATATTGAGGCGGGGTTCACTCGTACACATCCCAAATTCACCCATGGATCATTATCAAATAGTATCAACAAAATCTGAATTAGTTTTGTTGGATTTCCAATTGTCAGTTGTGGTTTTCACTTAAAATTGTGTCCATTTTAAACAAATGAGATAAAATTTGAGTGTTTCATCATTATTGCATGTTGCTTGTGTATATCATCTGTTAAAATGGGAAAATGACTCTTTGGAGAACTAAAGTTTTATTTAATAAAAATTAAAATATTACAATGAATATTTACGTACAAAAATGCTTCATTTTTTGATCCACTTAACCCCTCTCAAAAATGACCGCCAATAGTACATGTCCCCAAGTCAGATCTTCATGTTAATTTTTTACAATATTCCATCATGTATGAGGCCCACTCATTTCTAAACAAATCTATATCATCATGTGAGTATAAGGATTTTCATCAGTCAGAGTAGTACTTCAAAATATTAAAATAAATAATTTATATATAAATTAAATGAACTAGTAGTTTTTTTTAAAAAAATACCTCTTTAGCGACGGATGTTTGTGGATGAAAAACGATCTCTTTCATAAATTTAAAAACATAATAACCACAATCATTATTGATTTTTTGTTTTGGATTCTACAAAAAATTATTCATTATGAGAATAAGTAACTTGTGTTGAGATGTTCTTGGATAGTGAAATATTATTATATATACCCTGATATTTTTCCAGACGTAGTACTTGCTCGCCTCCTTATGCTTAGCCCCTGTCCTCATTCATTTTTTAGACAATAATTATACACCTCCCTATAATAACACAATCCTTAGTAAAATATAATATAAATTATCTTACTTGAGTTTTAGACCTAAAACGTAGTATTTTTTGTCTTACATATTCACAAACTCCATCATGTGTGGTCAGTTTTCTGGATATCCTTACATTGAATCCAGAAAATAAATCTTTGGAGTATCCATATTCAATGAAATTAGCATAAAATGTTGACTTAAAACACAATAAGGAATAAGTAAGAAAAGAAGTGAAAATATAGTTGATATGATTTAATCTTAGAGTTTTACCCCAACATGGTTGGTATTAGGAAGAGTCTGTCATCAGTAATCATTCTTTCAAATTTTTTCATAAAGTTGTTCACTATTTCATTATTTTTTTATGGATATAATTTCGATAGATGTTTTGATGTGGTATGAGGACTAACAAGTCCGAAATTTGTCTCCTGAGAAAATTCCTTCAACTATTTTTCATATATACGTGTGCCAACAATATAAAATCCATTTAGTAATAATTTTCACATTAGATCAGCTTTTAGAAAATCAATTAATGAAATCATACCTAATATATATATTTACAACTTCGATTCCTAGCCATCCGTTTTCAATGATATCATTTACATTTTTAGCAGCAATAAAATAATGACTTTCCTCTCTGTATATATTCTTTTCAAAAACAACTATTTGACTACTACCACCTCATAGCTTCGTATCCACAAGAGACTTCAATGCTAGTAAATGTGGATAGAGAACAGGTGGTGTTATTGTGCTTTCAGTAGCTCCATGGGATTGGTTGGTTGATCTTTAAGATTTTTTGAGATGACCTTTGTCACCCCCTTCCATTTCTCCATCTATAATAACATTCATTGGTTCAGACCCTCTTTTCATTAATTTTTAAAGGTTTCTCTTGAAAAAAGGAAATAAATGCCTCTTTGTCCATGTGTACTCTTAAAATTTATGACGACCATGCAATGATTGTCCCAATAGCCTTTTGACCAGATTAATATCATATTAATCAAGTGGAATTTGTAGCTCTACATTTGGATAATGAGCTACAGTAATCATCACTTTCAGATGATCTTTCGGATGTGGTCTATTATGCAGCATGTCATCTGGGATGTTGAGCACTGTAGCCCTCACTAAAAGGTGATAGGTGGGTGTTGACAGATATAAATCACAATCATTATCACCCTGTAGAAGATCAGTACAGGAAAAGTATCAGTGTTTTTTCTGATTCACATATCCTGATAACAATTATTAGAATATTCATTACCACATCTAAGACTACACTTTTAGTTGAATGGATCACCTCATAGCCGGTGGGGGTGGGGGGATCTTCACGCACTGGTTGTTCCTGAGTTTTTCCTTCTCCTTGCTTCCCACCACTAAAAGTTTCTAGCAAATATCCCTGCCATTGCAATCGTTCTTCATGATTTGTTAGTCTTTCGCACATTTGTTTCAATTTTTCCTATCTATAATATGTTTTTCCATCTTCTCAAAATACACACGGAGTGTCACCCCAAACCCCGCACCTCTGACATGACCATATTGTTCCGGCTGCTTCAAAGACATTGATAATAGGTCTGCATCCACTACAAGAGTTTCTAATTCAAGTGACTATTGGATGTAGGAAATTAACTTATTATTTTTATGTAATATCAATTTAAAAAAAATATCATCATGTCATACTTAAACATATTTCCCACACTTTGTGTGTGTTCTCATCTACTAGCTTCCCTTCTTTATTCACACGTGCCACCTTCCATAGCCAATGAATTAGGATGGAAGTGTCTTGGGTTTTAAACTCATCAATAAACATATAAACATGGAATGATAATTATGATGTTGTTTATTGTCACCTTACATTATTACTGTAAATTTAAAATATGTACCATTTTCATTTATAGTGAAGCGTCCCCCATCCTTGCATTATGATAGAGGTATGTTGGTTTTGATAAATGTTCTTTATTTTTAGTAGAGAGTTGTTGTTTCATAAATGAAATATTTACCATCAAATTGATGAATACACATATCCTCAAACAACGTATTATCACCCACAATGTACCCGAAACTTCTCATGCCCACGACGGCCAATAAATGTATCCAATGCTTCTTGGGATATCAGGTGAGCATAGAAAATGGGTGGGTGCAGGTTTATATTTCCTTTGTAATCTTTTAGAGACATCTTGTTAAAAAATTGTACAAACCGAGATGAATCTGTCCTACAAGACATAGTATATAATCATTGTGTGAATCGTCTAATATAAATTTACTCTTCAAGATATTGAGAAGAGTAAGACATTGTTTCATTATTTTATTATCTAGTAAATTAAATAAATAAATAAATAATATTACCATAATTTCTTCCCAGATCACATCCTTCAACCCGGACACAACATGGTTCCATGAATCTATGTCAATTGGCATGCTTTTCAGAGTGAAAAATCCAATGTAACTACTAAAAATAGCTTTGTTGGGATTCACCTGTTGTCCTTGTGCATTCCATCCAACATCAAATTTGATACATTTTCTTTTCACCTTAAGAACATTGGCTAACACTGTCAAACTAGGACACATCTGTGTTTTCTGTGACATTGGTCCTTCATTCCCGACCATTTCATCGATATCAACATCATCTATATGTTCATCTGAAATGGTCTCGACGACATGTGCTAATGGTTTTTGGACCTCAACACTAGGAGCAACAAAAGATTCAGAAACATGTTGTTTCTATGCACTGTGAGCAGTCGCAGCAGGAGTAGGAGAATCCGTAGTAGCAGCAACTTGAGAGACTTGTTCAGTGTCCAGGTTAGGAGCACTAGAATGTGCAGAAATCATTTTCTGCAAAAGTGGTTAACCAATTAATTTTTATTTCATAAATTCAGTATCGATATGATAATAACATGAGATAACATGATCTATATTACAAAAAAATATAAACTATTTGTTGAACTCTCTTTATTTTTTTTAAAGGCTGAAGGGATTTGACACCTCTATTGATTATCCAAATTCTTTCATTGTGGTCTCCTCTAACATACAAAAAATAATCTACATAGGTACAACTGCGAAATGATTGTGACTTTCCACTGAGAAGATCATCCTCAACTAAATTTTCATCAGACCCTTCAGTAGTTTTGGAAGATAATAGAACAATCAATCAATTTTAGTTTTCTGGATCTGGAACATAAAAAACTTGTACCGCTTATGATTCTATTATAACCCGTTCCTCTTTTTACCATTCTTTACTAAAATCAACTTTCACTAATCCCCATTCATCTATTTTAACACCACGGTTGTTATCAACCCATTTTCATTGAAAAATATTCAACTGGAATGTCTTATAATCCAACTCCCATATGAGTTTGATAATGCCAAAGTATAACATATTTGCATAAATTGGATTCCTGTTCTTACTAACAGAAACATGCATCGCTTCAGCCACTAGTTTAACTCCACTATTTTTCACGGTACTATCTTCATCATGTTCATCTGTATAGAATGTATAATCATTAATTACATAACCACTATAAGATAATACATACACACTTGGTCTGATTTCTAGCCGTCAAAGTCATGCTAAAATTGAATTTACATTTTCATCCAACTGCTTAAAAATATGGTCCTGAAACCATCCTATAAACTAGTGATTATGTGTATTTTATAGCCATTTTAAAGCCCTTGATGAATTTAACTGCATATGAATTTCATTCTGAGTATAAATATATAGAGAAACCTCCCAATAGTTATGTAAAACATAATGGTGGGTATGCTCCCGATCTGTAATACTGGCTGTCATAGCTTCTCTTCCAAAAATTTCCCCAGCCTCAATGCGTCCAATGTGAGGAGATTTCTGAAGACCAATGATTTTCGCATCAGATAGGTATTAGGTAAAAAATTCAATGGCTTCCTCAACAATATACCTCTTCACTATAAAACCCTCTAGACAACATCGATTTTTGACATACCCTTTCAAAATCATCATATACCGTTCACCTGGATACATCCATCTATAGTGCACAGGACCACAAAGTCGAATATCATTCAACAAGTGAATCATCAAATGAATCATCATATCAAAAAATGTTAGCAGGAAGAACATTTTTAATTCGCAATATATGATGAAAATTTCTTTTTCCATAGTTGGTAATTTCGCTGGGTCTAAAAAATTTCTACATATAAATTTGAAAAAAAATGTTAGGTTTACATATGATGAACATTTTTTGAAAAACTGAAATGTAAAGCTATAGGAATTAGATCTTGCATCAAAACATTTCAGTCATGTGATTTTAAACATTTTAACATCAAATCGTTCATTGACACAATGTTCTTGATATTTTATAAATACCCCTATGTACCCTTTATATCATTGAAGACGTTTCAAAACTCATATCTCTTCTCTCTAGAAAGAGTATAAGCAGCTGGAGGAAGAAACATTCCATTTTCACCCTTCATGGGAGCCAACTCTTCTCGTATTCCCATGTCAAACATGTCCAACCTTACCTTAATTCTATCCTTTGTTTTTCCAGGGGCATTTAGAAATGTTCCGATAACACTGTCACATACTTTTCTTCCCACATGCATCACATCAAGAAAATGTCTGACGTACAAACAATTCTAGTATGGTAATTAAAAAAACTGATCTCCTTATCCAACCAATTTTCATAAGGTTTTTCAAAAATGATTTACTAAAAATAGTGTTCAGATCTTTTAATTTCTCAAAAAGCTGAACAACTGTTAGTGGAGATGGTGCTGCGTTTCGTTCTGAACATCCATTGACTGATGTCATCCAAGATCGCTACTTATTCTGCGAGGTAGAAATCAACGATGTCCTAGAAACATGGACTTCGATGAATGTTTCAACAAAATTAATTATGTATCTTCTTCGCACACGGGACACCCTTGAGTTCCTTTAATGATATATCCTGAAAAATCTCCATAAGGAGAGAAATAATTTATTTTCGAATACAATATCTCTCTCAACGTGAAGTATTCACTTTTATAAGAATCATACAACATAACACCTGAATCCCACAATAACTTCAAATCATCGATCAAAGGAGACAGATAAAAATCAATACCATTATGTGGTTGTTTTGGTCCTGAAATAAGCATAGATAACATGATTAATTTCAACTTCATGCATAACCAGGGTGCCATGTTATAATTTACCAATATAACAGGGCATGTACAATGAGTGCTAGTTTTAAAACCAGAAGGATTAACTCCATCTTTAGATAACGCAAGACGAAGGGTTCTTGGAAATTTTCCAAATTCAGGATACTCAGGATCAGTTTTATTCCATTGAGGAGAGTCATCCAGATGACGTAATTTCCCATCATTGTTTCTTTTATCTACATGCCACAACAATTGTCTTGCTATTTTTTAACTTCCATATAGAATCCTAAACCATGGAATTATTGGAAAGTACCATACAACTTTCGTATGATTGGATTTATCTTTCTTGTATCGAGAAACACCACACATCGGGCATTCTGTAAGTGACTTGTTCTCCTTGAAAGACAATATATAATCTTTCGGGCGAGCATGTATTATTTCAGAAATAATACCCATTTAGTGTAGCATTTGTATAGCTTCATATGTCCGACTTGGGAGCTCATTATCTTATTGGATCATGTCATTCAAGAGAGAAAGTAGTTCTATAAAACTGACAATAATCTTTCTGTTGCCTACTTTCAATTTATACAACATCAATATAGCTGACAATGCTTTAAATTTACTGGAACCTGTATACAATTGAATCTTTGAAAAACTCTTTAACTTCTAAAAATATTTTGGTCAATCACGGAGTTCATCTTCAATTGTCTTTTCCATTTCCTCAATACGATCTTCATCATCATTGACATCTGTAATCCCATCCACTATACGGTCTTCTTCATTTTCCATATTTGTATTCATATCTGATGATCCATAAAACGCAGTTTTATCCCAGCCAATAGCTACATTCACTTTTTCTCAGTGTTTATTCCAACATTTATAACTCTGATCTATTCCATGATATATCAAATGTTCTTCCAACTCCTCTAGAGTAATTAGTCTAGAATAACAACAATGTAAACATGGAAAAAGGATTTGAGAAAGATCCTTTTTGTGATCCTTTGCAAATATGATGAACTATTTCACTCTGTTCTCATACTCTATTGTCAAACGATTAGCATCCATCCAATATTTATTCATCTCCATCCAAATTGAATCTCAAATATTAGTATTTATGGTTAAATTACACAAAATAATTCTTCCAAATATAGTCGAAGAGAACCACTTCTTTGTTAAAATAGAGATTAATAGAGCCTAACCATTTCCAATAATGATTTGGAAATCAACAGAACCAAGATAGACCCCCTATCAATATCAACATAGTTTCAAAACACAAAGGGTTTGCGGGGATAATCAGTTGTGTCATAGATGGTAAAACCCACATGGCATCATCCTTTATGGCTCATTCTCCTCTATCGGTTCGACCCTTCATTGGCCAACTAGTCCATACATTTATACCTCACCGACCTAAAATACATAGGGATGAAAACTAGTATCCAACATTATAAGTAAAGAATGGATTCTCAGAATCTCTACAATATGGAATTAATTAAATATAATTATGTTAGATTCATTATAGTTTCCTCAAATAACCCTAGTCCAAACACAAGAATAATCAAGAATGATACATCTACCACTCCTAGGCTTCTATGCTACATTCAATATCATCATTCTTAAATACCCATATATCCACACATACAAATGTCACAAACCCATAAAAAACCAAATCCACATCAGAACCAAAGTACCCATATGGATTTAAATCAGGTTACTCAACTCAAGTGGTGGTGTGTAAGAAATAATAAGAAAATATAATAAGTATATATTCACACATAAATCTCAAACTCCTTGATCCTGAGCTGGTGTTAAACAAACTAAAGACCGATCTTAGTGAACCACTCCCCCATATATAAGATCTAATAAATCATAAATATAGGTAAAAAAAATACTTTTTAGTGATCATTACCCAATTGAGATTATGGTAATCAACACACAAGCAAAGGGTTCCAATGACCTTCTTGGTGAACATCATCGGTTCATCCCAAGGCAACAGACTATGTTAAATAAATAATTTGGAAACCAATTCATCCCACTGGTTATTTAGTTCATTCAATTTAACTAGTTCTATATGGTAAGATAGAATAGATATTGGTTTTGTACCCGTCACCTTGTTGATAGAGAACTCCACGTCCCTCTCTAGTGGTAGACCCAAAAAGAATAAAGGAAACACCTTTGTAAATTAGATAGCTACAAGGGGAAGTTCACTATAATAGGCTTCCTACTCCAGTTCAATAGCATAAAAGGAGATCATCCCACTGAACTCTGGAAGAAGAGGTCTAGCTCGACTAGACCTTAGGTCTGATTCTCTATCGAAAACCTAGAATTCCCCACCAGGGGTAGTGAAGGACACCCACCATTGATAATAGTAAATCCATGATTGTTTAGAAACTAGTCAGTCCATTCTAATAATAACATATAGGGGAATCATACTAAGAACAAAAAAATATCATATAATCTAAATATCTGAAAAACAGAAAGCATGAGAGGGGAATCAAGGACATTACCCCCTATTTATCCAGAGATATGTTACAATCTCTATCACATAAGCCACGAGATCTATTATAGGATTCAATAGTTCTATATTTAGGTTTGATATGAAATAATGATGGAAACCAATATCAAATAAAATATACACTACAAAAAAAAAGATGGAAATGGTGGCCCTCACTATAGTATGACCCAATCAGTTCCTACTAAAGATTAATCCACTGTATGAAGTTGTTTTGTTCCTAATACAGGTTTCTAGAATCCCATTATTATTGAATATTATTACTATGATTTGGTACCTCTCCAAATTTATGATTCCATTCCACTACATAGGGTAGTAGAAACATGTAAAACCCTCTTCAAGTGGGTTTAATGTCTTAATGATATGTAAATTTTCAATTCTTCCATGCAATAATGCTTTGAGTTTTCAATCTTTCCACATTGGAAAAAGTCATTTTTCCTTTACTAGACACTACAGATGATCTGGAGGAAGTTTTTTATAAAATACCACCACCAATATTTTCTGTATGAGGCTCATTCAACTTTCTATTCCACTTATAGGAACCACTAAAACTACCACTGGTCATATATGTAACTCTACATTACTCTGTCATAATATTCATTCCAATTTCATCCACCACATCTCTATTTAGAACATCAAAATTTTAGGTAAAATTTAGCATAAATACTTGATATTGGATATCTGATCGAAGACCCATATAAAACCTCTGGGACTTAAGATTGTTGTTTGAAACCACTTCAAGTGAAAACAGAGCATGTTTAGAAAAATTATTAGTATATTGAGTCAATTTATAATAAACTTAAATGAGGTTGAGAGACTCCATGGACTTAACAGATACCATCTAATCTAGATATATTTGCTCTGTAAAAAAATTCTTGAAGTATTTGAAATCTATTACCCCATTTAGGTTAAGTATAAATACATCACCACATTCAAGAACACATTCCAAGAATCATAATCACATAAGGATGTACCCACTTTCACATCTTCACATTTTTACATGGTTCCAATAATCGAAATTTCACACCAAAACAACTATTTTACACAAAAATCCACATTCCATTTCACGTTCACACAAAAAACATTTAGAAACACATTTCACACCACATTCAAAATTTATGATACAAATTTATAAACAAAACAAGAAGAACACATATGTAATCCAACCATTTCCATGAAAAATTCCTCTTTCAAATTCATACTCACATAAAATCCATTTTATAACATGTTACAAATCACATTCACAATTAAAAGACACATATCCATTTCAAAAAAAATACAACATGCAACAAAAATGAAATTCTCTTATAGAATCCACATTCACCACATTCAAACAATTAATTCTTTTTGAAAACTAATTTCATTTCACACCTTTCAAAAAATACATAAAATATATTTAAGAAACACCTCTACAAAGGTAGCATGAAACATAAAAACATTCCTTTGGAAAAAACATTTCTTCACATGTGGATCTAAAAACCTTTCCAAAACATATCTGACTCCAAAAAAGTAATCCATAGAACTCATTCTTGAAACTATAAATGTATATCAAAATCATCTAAAATATTAAGAGCAATGAATCACTTACCAGAGACATGAAATCGTAAAGAGGTGGAGGTTCACGGGAGGAGGTGCACAAGAGGAGCCACCAACCGAAGAGAAATGGAGGAGTAGGGTTGAGCGAGGTGGAGGAGAAGTAGGGTTTCTGAGGAGGAGGATCCACTGAAGGGGTTAGAGGGGGAGGATTAGGAGAAGGGCTAGAGTATGAGGTCTGGAAATGCGAAGATCGGGGGCAGATTAGGTCCGAAAATGCGAAGATCAGGGGTGATAGAGGTATGGAAATGCGAATATCGGGGGGTGGAGGAGGGGAGTCGTAGGGCTACAGTACCGTGAGAGCTTTATGTTGTGATAAACTGAGGACACTGTGTGACAAATTTTATAAAATATGGGATTATGGTTTTATCAGTGCATAAAAAGCAATGATAAAGGCTACCTTTATCAGCGCTAAAATGATAGTACTGATAAAGGGACTCTTTATCTGTGCTAAAAAGTAGTTATAAATCCTTCTTGTATGAGTGCTAACATTTTAGCACTGATACGTGACTTCTTTATCAGTTATTTTCAAGTGTTGATAAAGTGTCTCTTTATCGGTGCTTTTTTAACACTGATAAAGGGTTTCATTATGAGTTGTTTTTTCATAGCGCTGATATAAGGTGGTGCTTACCATTTATATTTTTGTAGTAGTGATAGCCATTGATTTATTTGATTATGGATCATAACATTATTTTATATCATCCCAGATTTACAAGAATATTAGATATTTACACTTTTATTTGATAAAGTATTTGTCAGTCAAACCTCCTAAGGGTAGTATCATTGTAATAAATAGGTGTGTGAAAGTCTCCATTATGGAATATGAACGTTCATTTTTTTCTTAATTTATCATCATACCCATGGTTGAATTTGATATAATCCTCAATATGGATTGGATTTCAAATTATGATGTGAAAATATATTTATATGATATGGATGTTACAATTTTTTAAAAAGACATAGAATTTATTATCATTAATGAAAAAACATCCCAATATGATTCTCATCAAGATCCACTCTCAATAGCTATATTGAATTCAATTCTTGGGTTGGAAGAGAAAACAATACCTATGGGAGAGGAATGAAATCCTCAAATTGATGATGTACCTACTATGCAGGAATATGTTGATGTATTCCCAGTGTAATTAACTAGAAATACTCCAGAGCAGGATATTGAGTATCTTGTAGATTTAATTCATGGTACAATTCATATATCAATGGTTCCTTATAAAATGTACCCAATTGAATTAGTGGAACTGAAAAACCACTAGAGGACATGGGTATTAAAGCGTTTATTCTCCCTAGTGTTTCTCAATGGGGTGATACTATTCATTTCATTAAAAAATAAGATAGATCTATGATGATTTACATTGAATATCAGGAGATCATAGATATTATGATAAAGAACAAGTATCATCTTCCTCACATTGACGATTTATTTGAACAAGTTCATGGAGCCCGATATTTTTTGTTGATTGGACTTTGAATTGGATATCATCAATTATGTTTGAGGAAGGAAGAAAATACAAGGAGGTCATTTTGAACTAGGTCAGGGAATTGATAGTTTATATTAATTCCATTAGTACTAACTAATTCATCGACTTTTTTCATAAATCTAATGAATAGGGTTTTCACAGAATATCATGATGACACTATTGGGGTATCTATTGATGATATCTTGATATAGACAAAAAGATAAAAATATCATGAAAATAAATTGCTCATTATTTTGAAGAGTCTTAGAATAAGTAAATTATATGGGATGTTTAGAATGTGTGAATTTTTTCTCCAATCAGATTCATTTATTGTCCAAATTATCTCAATGGATGGAATATTCATTGATCCTCCAATGAAAAAGGCTATTCTGGAATAGCCTACACCAAAAAACATAACTGAGGTACATAGTTTTATTGTTTTAGCTTGTAATTATCAGAATTTCATTCAAAACATTTCATATATTCCAAATAGTTCACACAACATACTTGTAAAGGGGTTAAGTTCATATTGAAAAAATAATGTAAGGAATTTTTTGATGTAATAAAGAGGTGGATAGTGAATGCTCTGATCCTACATCTTTATTCATTGAATGATGGGTTCTTTATCTATAGTGATTCATCAAAGAACAAATGTAGCTATGTCCATATGTAGAATGACAGTGTTATTGCCTATGTGTCAATGCAGTCAAAAATTCTCGAACAAAACTATTCTACTCATGATATTCAGTTAGTTGTTGTGATATTTTCTGTAAAAATATGGAGACACAATATCTATGTTAAAAGATGTGAGATATATAAAGATCACAAGAGTTTAAAGTATATTTTCTCAATGAAGGAACTCATCATGAGAAAAAAAGGTTCAAACAACACATGGATTATTATTTTTCCATACAATACAACCCATAAAAGGAAAATAAAGTAATTTATGCATTAATCAAGAATGATCATTGATTATTAAACAAAATGATGATTGGAATGGATTTTATATTTAGGTTTCAAGTAAATATAGACATGGAAATTGTCAAATAATGTGATACATCATTACTTTTTCAATTGGGTGTCCAACCATCATTATTGGAATAAATAAAAAGTTCTGAACATGATAACATAAATCTTAAAAAAAATATTGTGAATGATGGGATGTTTCAAGAAATCTTATATGAATATGGAATGATGAAATTTTGGAGGAGGATTTTAATTTTAGCTAAACATGATAAAAAAAATTATTTTTTTGATTATTCAAATTTTTTGAATCTCACTACACACCATAGTAGTAATAAACTGTATAGAGTTTTGAATGGATATTTTTGATCAGACAACATGAAGCAAGAAATTTCTAATTATATATCATGATGTTTAGTCTATCAATTATTTAATTCCAAATGAAAACATCCTATAAGAGTAACACAACCATTACCTATTCCATCCTAGAAATTGGATAAAATAACAATGGATTTTTTCACTACATTACCTAGGACTCCAAAAAGGAATGACGTAATATTGGTAGTTGTAGATCAACTTTCAAAATCATTAAATTTATTATTTATAAGGGAGGACATTCCACTGGAGCACCTAGAATGACAATATATCAATGAAGTTGTGAGACTTCCTCGATAACCTCTCCAAATTTTGTCTTACCATGATCCACAATTTACATTCAAATTATGAAAAATTTATCAAAATCCTAAGATACAATGATTTATTTGAGTACTACTTATCACCCTCAAACTAATGGGGGATAAGAATGAAATATCCTTACATTAGAAGGAATGTTGAGAACATGATCACATTATTTTCAAGGTATATGGGATCAGTATTTACCTCGAGTGGAGTTTTCCAACCATAATTGTTTCCATTCTAGAATTTGAAAAAACCATATGATGCATTGTTCAGAAATAGATATTATACACCAACATGTTGGGATGATATCAATCAACGGAAGCTTGTTGGTATAGAGCTTTTACAGGTAGAAAAAATGAAGGTAAACACTATTCCAACCCATATAAAATCTCTTAAAAGAAGGAAAATTATTTGAGCTAATAATCAATGGAAGGATTTTTAATTTCAAGTGGGAGATCCTATTTTCATATATGTATCTCCATTATTGAGTGTTATAAGATTTGGGAATAAAGGGAAACTCAGCCTCAACTATATTGGATCTTTATAAATTATAGGGAGAAATGTATATATGGATTATCATTTTGAAATAATACGTAACCTGTCTGAAGAACAAAATGTGTTCCATGTCTCATTATTGGAAAATTACATGTCATTACCAACCTCACTTTGGATGGTATTGAATTGGAACCTGACATATCATACATTGAAGAGCCTATCCAAATTCTAGTCACTATGGAATAGGTTTTGAGGAATAGAATGACATGAATGGTAAAGGTAAATTGAAAAAACCATAAAATATAAGAATAAAAATGGGAGCTTGATGAGAATATAATCAGGAACTACTGAAATCTTTTTATAGGGTATAAAGTTTCAATTTTGAGGAATATAATTTTTTAGGGGGAGAATGTAACACCCCAAGGATTTATAATTAATTTAATATTGAATTCATGAAAAAATGAGTCTCAAAAAAACACTACTATGTTATAACCTAGCCAATAAACATTATTTTTCACGACTGTGATTTGAAATTCAAGAAACTGAATTGGACGGTTGTGTTCCTTAAGATTTGGAGAGAAATATAAGATCCGCATATATTTTTTATGAATATTATCCAGACCCTTATGAATAGTAATGTACCCATGGGAATATTATTATAATCCTTATAAATAGTAAACATTCCCATGAATGTGTAAATAATATTACAAACCTTATAAATGAAATAGAGTATTTTTTTTGAAATTCATAATTATGTGTTGGTATTTTTGTGAGTAATAAATATTTAATTACAGTTATAATTTAATAAAAAAATTTAAATAAAAAATAACTTTCATAGAATTTACTCCTAAATAAATTTTGTTATCTCTTATAATTTTATGAAAACTTAATAAGTCCTTAGTTACTTTTTAGAGTATTATAAAATCATACATAGTTTTAAAAACTCTACATTTAAATTAAATGATTAATTTATTTAAAAATTTAATTTTCCATATTTAGAAAAATTATTTGAGAAATTCTATTTCATATATTAATTATAAACATTGATAAATGGTCAGGGTGATTTTTTGGGTTTTTTCTGAAATATTTGAATTTTACTGAATAGTGAAATTCAATAATGTTCAAATAATAAATGATTTTTTGCATCATTATTGAGTCTTGGATGATGTAAATGGAAATTTGTTCTACAAAAATACACCTATTACTATTAATTTCCCCACGAATCAATCATTATCACTTTTCTTGTGCATAATAACAAAATAATGAATAAGATATTCAATAATGACTCCTCTCCTTTTCTGTAATACCACCCCTCACTCCCACTTCTCTTCACTCATATAATCCTTCGGGCTCCTCAAATTTCATCCCCAATAATATTCCCTAGTACATCCCAATGTCCAGGAGCTATTTTTTTCCCAAAATAACAACACACCTTCCAATATAGATATTCTCAAGGAGGTGTTTTAAAGATGTAAATCCACATCTTCTTTCTTTTAATTTCATTTCATGTTCCTTATTTTGTTACCCTATAATCACCTCATATATAAAAATTTCCTTTATAAATATATTTTAATCTATATACTGTAATTATATCATGTTAATGGAATATCCATAATCCATATCTTTTATTTCCTTTTATTTTAAAATGAAATCACCATATAAGAGATGATGATTTACATCTTTCATGGTGGACAAACCTTCATTCTCCAATTTATCTTTAATTTCTTATCATAAAACTATATTTATGGTTTAACCAAACTATAATATATGTATTATAACCTATTTAATGTTCTATAACAGTTATATCTTCAAAATATTTATACATAATACAAAACTTGTTCACAATTTTAAAAATACTACCAAAATAATCTAAATCATTGTCATTGATGTTTCACCTAATATGTTTCACTCATACGATACAACAAAATAGCATTGATGACCATTTATGAATGTTAATGTTTATTAATTTCATATAAAACCAATACATGATAATTATATCCATTCCACTTGAAATCCATTAATTATAAACAAAAATATCAATTATGCAAATCAAGGAAATGAATCATATAGAATGACAGAATTGAATCATATATCTTAACAATAAGTACATAAATGAACATAAAAATATATTATATACAAAATTAATTTATTATAGGTTCTTAATTAAGTTATTAATAAGACTAATTTCATATTACGGGACCATAAGTTCAAGAGAGGAACATATTCATACCTAAGGTAACGGTTTTATCAACTCACTTTCATTCACATGAAATATTCCATATTATCCACTAATTATTATGTGTGATGTATGTATACATTTATTTGATGTATCATAACATTAATATACTAATTTTTATGGTATTAAATATATCATTTTATTATTATTAATTTTGGGGTGTATGATTCAATTGATCTCAAGGTGGTCAGTGTTTTTTACCTGAACTTCCATTTTCATTCAGGTTACTGTTTTCCTTTCTTAATCCCTATTAAATTATTATTAATTGTTATTTAAATAATAATTATTTTTTAATTTTCTATATTTGGGCACCACCTAGATTTCCTCTTTATTTTATATTGAGATACATGTTTTATAAGATCTTTGAAAAATTCTTCCTCAAATACAAGCTCGATTCAAGTGAATTTCTCGAATTCATACATTTTTTCAAGGGAATTATATAATATGTTATTAGAACACATTATTTTTATAAATTAAATAAATTTATTATGAAAAAACTAAAATGATTCAATTGTAGTTTTATTCGATGATTTTTAAAAAATATATCTTCTTTTCAATGTAAAAGTGTATTCATCTTGGGAAATACTCATTGATTTTATACGAGTATATTAATTTATTGCAAAACTCTTGTTTATTCCTTTGTTCGATTAAGATTTATATATTATGATATCATATAAAATATTTTATTTAATGATTTATGATTAGTTTGACTATGGATATGTTATCCTGATAACATTCACCATATTACACATAGTGGCTATTGTTCATATTTAATGACTGGAGAAAATTATTTACATTTCATATGTTAATTTCAATATGAATTTATATGTTCTTATGATTATCACCATTCATATGAGGATTGAATTAGGCTTATTAAATTATGGGTGGGCCTACTATATCCCCTAAATATATTGGTAGGTCTCATGAGACAAATAGAGTCCTAGCCCAAGGCCTTGATAGTATGGTTATTTTGTGGTCTTGGCATGAGGCCTTGACGGTATGTTTTTGATGTTTGGAATTATGAATTCCCATCATTTAGAAGATAGTAATTGATAGTTCTTGTGATTATTATACAATTTGAATACAAATGATTATGTTTTATTATGGAATTGATTATTCAACTCTTATTCTTTCAGTATTGTCTTCAAGTATATTTTTTAGAGGCATGTGCTTTTAGTTATTCGCCATGCCTAATGTTAATTTTTATGATATATTCCATGGTATTTCATACACATAATGATAATCTCAGCTCACCCTTATGTTATATTTTATTTTTCCCAGGATATGAATAATAAAATAATGAACAAACATCTGGGATAATCTAGGATTCATAGACTTTTCTAATGGAACATATATATTTTACAACTTCTCAAGTCGTAAAGATTAAATTATACGTGTATTTGGTTTTCCAAAATGCTAAACTATTCGTTCCTTCAGTATAAAAATTTCTAGTAATAATTCCAATTTAATGAAATAAGGAACTGGCTCTGGGAAACTAGGGTCGGGTCTTTACATCAATAATGTTTTTCATATGCACTTAATTTTTTATGGGGGGTTTATTATCATTTAAATGGTCACATTATATATCAAACTATTGTAATCATTGATAAATATACATAAAAATACTCATAAATGAAATTTATCATACCAATTTACTACATTTTCATTCCTCTGATATGGATATAATACATAAAAATACATCCACAGTATCTTATAGTTTTGAATAATATTTATTTATATTCACCTAAATAACTATATTATTCAATTGACTCATGAAACCTTGAAAATCATATATCCATTACTTCTGTATAGATGACTATGGAATATTTTTACTTTATTAAATAATAGGTTTGTTATGAATATTCTATATTTGATTTCCTAGACATTATTTTTGTTTTATTGATGCATTGGAATTATTGTTTTACGGGTATTAACAATAATTATACAATCCCAAAATTCATTAGTATGTCCCTATATAAAAACTAGATTCATATTTTTGTGTTTTTGTATTAATTTATGTTAGATGTCCTGATATGGATCTTGGATGATATGATTATAATATCATGAATTATGCATCTCATCATTATGAAGCATGTTATTTTAAGAATTGTTATTATATATATCCATTTTATGTTAACCATGGATATATTATACAAATTATATTCTTTATTTGAAATTTTGTGATTATTTATTCCTCCTATTTTATAAATGACATGTTTATAACTTCTTAGCCTCAGATGTATTCTATAGTTTATTGGGTTACTGATGTAACCCTTTATATTTTATCCATTTCTCTATAGAACCTTGAAAAATATATGTGATATAAGAAAAACACATTTATAAACAATAATTATTCGTTTAATATTATGATGCACCTTTTGTTTCATATGTAATATAATGGTCACTACTGAAACTATTCTCTGAAGACTATTAAACTATTGGATCCCATTTATTGTGATATATTATATTTTATACAATTTTAATAAATAACCCTAGATTTTTATTACATGAGTTGGGGTTGTTAATATTGTTATTATAGAATGTTTAATATAATTATTTGGAACTAGATTTAGAGGAATTTAGTCGTAGAGTATATTCCCTTAAAAACCCATTGTGAATTTTATACTATTAAAAAATATATAGAATAATTGATATGAATTTATAATATATTAACATGAATTATTCAGAATTAATTGATTTATATATGCAACAATTAAGCATATGACATTTTTATAAATTATTCTTGATAGAAGGAATAAAAACCTTTTCAACACCTATAATCAATGTATGGATTTCCCTTTAAATAGTGCAATTATAATTGTGTTAGAAATGATTATGTTATGAAAATATTATATTCCTAAAAACTATTTATATTGAAAAACCATGTGCATATGGAATTAACTTTTACCCCTCAAATTTTGGAAACTACATTGGATCATATAATTAGGTAGAAATCCACAATTATTTATGGTACTACAATTTTATTAGTGCATGAGAAATGGATAAATTCCTTAAAAAATATATTCAATGTATTTTGATATAAAAGGTTATGGATGTTATTAGATTATATCACCTAAGGGGATATGTTGATTAATGATGGAAATAAAATCAGAACCCTAATAAGTATGAAGACATATAAATCAATGATTATAAAAATTGAAGAATATATTCTTAGAGAATTATGTTCTTCATGAGGAATGAGTTTTTAGGTAAATAATATTATTATATTTAATAAAACACGAAGAGGAAAACTAATTGAGTATGAAGATAACGTTATAAGGTTAGAAGTAAATTTTATTTTATGTTTGTAAAATCCATAAATATATATTGATCAATCCATTTATGGACTAATGGTTGGATATAAAACGAAATTAATCTCTCGAAAATTTTCTATATATGAGAATATAATGAAAAAATTACCTAACAACTAAGAAGGGGCCTCCGATTATTTTAGTTCCATCAGTAATCAAGAAATGAATAGGCCGATTGAGAAACATGTAGAGGGAATATCGTTGAAGAATAAGAGATTACGTATAGAATTATAACATATAATAATTTAATGCTGAAACAAATTGGGTTATAGTTAATGGGATTAAGAGAAAATTATGATTGTAGAGATAATATATATCATGTTCATGATTAAAAAAGAGAGGCAAATGATACCACTTTTCAATTGTTTAATTTAAATTATATGATACTCAATTATAATCAATTATCCAAGAGTAAAGGAAATATACCATAGTAGAGATGATAGAGAATGTATTGGCCTAGGAAGTTACTATAAAGGATATTGATTCCACAATTTATTTTATATGAATTAATTTTATCACATACTCAATGTTTGATAATAAATTAATCGATTTAATATTTACATAATTTTATATATTTCATATTTTTAATAACATTTATTAACACCATTACAAATTATGCACATTTTTTTTAAACTCTCTTTTTAATTCTTATGAAAAAAGTTATTGTTTATATATACTACATTACATTAATTTTTTCTACTTAAAAACCTGGTTTTTATATTAATTGATAACTATGACCTACTTTTTGGGAATGATGGATCTTAAAATAGAAAAAATTATTTATTTATAAGATAATGATATTATAATTTTTTTGTAGGTAAATAATCAATTTTTATGGAATTCATTACATAAGTCATATTTGTAATAATCTCTAGTGGATCTTATTATTGAAATTTTAATAGAAGACTAATATAAATTATAATTTTTGACAATTAGGGTTATCCTAATAATATATATATATATATACTATGAATTATTAAATAGATTTATTTTCTAAGGAAATATCAATATATCCACATTATAGTGTAGTTGATCTCTCTATTAAATTTTACATAATACAAAAACATTATCTATTAATTGTAAGATAATAAACCTAGTGAAATTGTTTGAATTAATGAAAATAATACATGATATTTTTATAGTGGATTTATAACGAATTATTTCTCACATAATATATAATGTGTAATTTATGAAAATATATATCTAGCTTATAGAGTTACGTAGTGATTAATGAAAAATTAATTGAATTGATATTATGAAAAAGTATCATTAACCATGAATTGATTATATATTTGATAAAATAACTATGGACTAGTACTTATCAATGATTTATCTTTTTTGGTAATTGTAAATTTAATGTTAACATAGATAAGATATAAAAGAAGAATATTTTTACATATTATGGGCATTACAAATTCTTGTCAATTACATTTGGGATTACAAATACATCATCTTTTTTCTAAAATAATGATTATTGTGTTAAATAATTATATTAAAAAATATGTATTTTTATTTATATATTATATCATTGTATACACTATTAGATATGAGTAAAAAGATAAACAATAGTTAATTAATCTACAAATCTTTAGAAAAAAAAATATTAATGGAAAATTAAGTAAGTGTGAACCTAGTCTTGAAAATGAATATTTTATTTTAAATATTCACACTATAGATGAAATATCTATTTACAATTCAATAAATTAGTTACTAACATATTTTTTTAACATAAATATATATATAATATGTTTTTAGCATTCTTTATTTCACTTGTAACATTTGTTAATTTTTTAATAGTTTTACATTACTAGCTAACATGTCCAATATGTTTTCATTTAAAGGGTAAAAATCAAATGGTTGATGTAATGAAAATAACATTATAAAGGACAAAAAATTTTATTAATGATTTAATTTGTATAAACATTCTTATTAATTTTTTAAATACTTGTTATATATTGTGATTCATCATAGAGAGGACTCGGTTACTTTCATATAAAAAAGTAAAGGGTTGTTTCTTATGAATCGTGAAAATTGTAGGCACATAATAAAAAATAAACAACACATGCTATAGACGTGGAAGAGGAAATATTTTTATTGAAGATGTAAAAATATTATAAATATCATGAATCATATGACATATATTCTAATCTTTATTTTGGATGTATATATTCACATATAAAGGACTCAACATTAGAAACAAGAGATTTATGAAACTACCCAAGAACTGTTATTGTGAAATATACTATTAATCCAAAATGGGAAAATGTAGAAATGTGTTGAGTAAGAAGGATCATGATGTTTTATCCATGAATAGTGCGTAAAAGATAGCAATATTTATGTAATTAATTAAATAAAACAAAAATAATTATTATGTAAGTGGAAAGAACATTCCATTTCAAATAAATTTATTATCCAAATTTTAAATAAACCAATGATAATTATTAGAATTATGAAGGCGTTAAAAATAGGATAAATACATATATGATGATAGATTAAGGGAATTTAACAATAATGATAGAGTTCAAATTTTTAGAAGGATGCTATGTGAAACATCAGTCCCTATTTTGAAGAGGGAATTAATAAATAAATCTCATATCTAAAAAGTCTATATAAATATTGAAATAAAAAATATGTATACAGACATAATATAATTTATCATGTATAATAAAATATAATATGAGTTTTATTACTATGATTCATAATTCATGGTATGGAAACTTGTAATGGCTTAAAGACGGCCTCCAAAGGGTTTTATACACCATCTTTATATAAAATTATATAAATGGGTTATTACCATTATATAATTAGAAAACATACTTCCTAATATATCCATGAAGATTAATTCAATTTTTTATCACTAATTACCTTAAAATTAATCACATTTCAAAGTAATATGTGAGGACATGCCGATTGATCATGTTACATGAAATAATATTAATAAATTTATAAAGAATCATAGTTCAACTATGTCTATTATATTTGGTAATAACCAATATTTTCCGTAAAATTTTTGTGATTTTAATTATATTTTTTTAAAAACTAAGATACCTATGAGAATCACATATCATCCTAAGATGGAATTGTTGTATAAAAAAGATATAAAAACTTTATATAACAAGTTGATTTCATACCCAACCCACAATGAAGGAACATGGGGAAAGTATCATACACTTTTTGAATTTAGATATAACAAAATATTTTACTCCAACATTTTAATCGATCTACATGAATCATTTTATAGTAATAGATATTGTACTATAACATATTTGGATGTATTTTGGGAATGAATTGTAGCTGGTTAATTACATGAAGATGAGAGAACACAGATATACATGTGTATCCAATAGGATATCATTAAATCTTAATGTAACCCAAAAATTTGTTATGATAATCAGTGGAAGTGGATGGAGTATCATGTATGAGGCCACATATTCTGAAAGGTAAAATCATGTAATAGATTTTTATGGTTTTTTGTGAAGGGGAATCTATTATTGCATTTTTTATATTTTTTAATTAATATTAGTTATTTCTTATGTTTTGATCCTCCCATCATATATAATGTGCACAAAATCTTCTATGACTCATTCTTGAGGATGTATGTACTAAAACAAATATACATCCCCCCCCCAAAAAAAATAAATACATATAGATATTGACCTATACTATTATGAAATTAATAAATAGATTCATAATGATATATATAATGAGTTTTTAATCGATTTTAATATACATATGATGGTATATAAAAGGAATCAATATATCTAGAAGTGATGTAGGGTCATGAGGAACCAATAATGAAAAATTACCCAAATTAATTTAGGAATTGTTCAATACCTCAAAGGTTGATAAAGAAACTATTTTAATTACTAGATCATAAGACATTTATTCCACTATAAGATAAATTTTTTAATAATACACCCTACACAAATCATATTTCATTATCGTACTAAGAAACACAAAACTAGTGAAATAGATCACTAATATTACCAAAAGTATTGCTATAGAACAAAAATAAATAGTAATCATCATGAATCCTGATACCAAAAATTTGTCCTCGGATAAATGTTTAAAAAAATGGGTATAAAAATATATTTTATATCTAATTTGTTGATATCCATAATTATAATTTCAATCATTCATTATGGAAAAGGTTTCTAGTACACACACATTAATCAAGAGTTACTAATTTAAATATAGTGTCATATTTTGTATTTTAATATATAAATATAACATTTCTAACATTTATTTATATATAATTTCAAATTAGGAGATAAAATTTTTTCATTGATTACATATATATATTTTATTTAGATATTGATATTTTATATATTTATTATTGGAGATATTGTTAATAAGGTTTCTTCCTTTGACTAATATGAAATATTTTCCCTTTACAGAATGACATGTAACTTGTAATAAAATTTCAATATAATTTTATGGAATATTAATAATATAAATGTATAGTAAATTTGTAGTGAGACATTGATGATTAAAATGATAAGGGGTGACAATATATTAATGATACCAATAAAAACAATTGAAATTTTTTATATAGAATATTCCAAAAAAATTCTTATCATGAGTAAGAAAATAAGAAGCCACAAACTATGATTTCAATTCAAAAGTGGTGGGTTTATTTGGATGATGGTTATTTTAATTTCATGAGTATATATGTCACATAAATTTGAGATGAAATATATTCCTACAAATCAGAACTGATGACTCACCAAAAAATTCATTCGAGGATTATAGAATGAATGCAAGGAGACCAAAATGGGTAAATTGAATGATCAATAGTATTTTTCCAAAATATATATCTCAAATTATATTGTTATGAAGAGTTTTAATTGTATAATTTTATATTCAACAGAAAATTATATTTTTATCTTTCTATTATATTATGATCCTAAAAATAAATTACAAGGAATGAAAGTACCATTATTATTGGTTACTAAATTGAAAGGTTATATAAAATAAAGATTTAAATTAACTATAATATAGAAACCCTTAATTAGAAATTTATGTTTAAAACAGTTAGACTGTGAGTGGGAATGAATTTAATACAAACATCCCAATAAATAAGATACATTAGGTTGGATGGGTCGAAAGTAAATATACACTATACTTGATAAGTTTCATTGAATTCTATAATGAGTAGTATAATAATATTATTTATAGAGGGAATTATACACTATCAAAGAATAATGGGAATGATTCTATAGGGAGAATGACTAATGATATATATAGGCCAATATAATACTCAGTGGGTATTGATGATGTAACTAGTAAAGAGAATAAAATAGGAAAATACATACTCATGGAATCTTATAGATGCATTTATTTAATATAGGAAACAAAAATAATTGGGTTTTACTCAGGGCTTGATTTCGTTGGATAAAAAATTAGAAACACATGGTCTAATATGATTGTGCTGAAATTTATGTAAAATAATAAATAAAAGTATCCTAAATATGAGCATAATGTGATTTTCGATCTTATTGAACATCATGAGACTTTTGGATAGTTTAAGCCATTGGAGTAAACCATAATATATTTTCTCTCATGAATAATATATGAATTAGAGTTCAATGAGGATTCTGATGCATAAAAGGAGTGGATTCAAGATGAATTTCTCATAATAGGGGTTTTAGACATATAATGGTATCTCACCAACCACAATTGAAATCCAAAAAATAAGGATATATCAACATGAAGGGTTTCAAATAAATATTTTAAGGTTTATTATTCTCAATCTACATTTAAAAATAAATAAATATGTTAGTGAAGTTGATATTAATATCTTAAATCTGAATATTATTTTCTACTATACACATGGAGATAACATTTAGAACCTATCAAAATACCAAAATGGTAAATGAAGTAATGGGAATTTTTGGAATAATTAGAGAAATACTGTAATATTGTATTTATGTAGCCACGAAATAAAATAATTTTCTTCATCAAAACCATGGAAAATAACTAGTGAAGTATTAAAAAAGAATTTTAGGACAGATTATGAAACTGATGTTATTATATATGATATAACATTATACTTTCATAATCTATGGAATGTAATAATGAACAATCTTCCATTATTTATTAATTAATTTCTCAATGTTGTTTTCCATGATAGGGTATGATTTTTAAAAAAATAAAATATGTTGTTCCAAATGAAATTTATGTTTATATATTTACTTATAGACTACTTATATTTATTAATTGGTCACTCTTGTTTCATATAATAAGAATTATACTATTATCTTATAGGTTTTTTTATATCCCTATTATCATGTTTTTTATATTTTTCTTCTATAACTATTCAGTGAGAATTATGAAGAGGTTCAATAATTAAAAAATGGTCATGCGAAAGATTAACCACGAAATATTTTAGGAATTCTAGCTATATATTTATTTATTTATCAATATCATATAATATTAATAAAATTGGAGACATTAATTTATTCTTTTCTATCATGTTTTTAATTAATCTATTATGTGAGAAAATTAAATGAGTTCTTAAGAATTTAAAAATTAACAATCATTTTAATGAGTGGTAAAATTTAAATAAAATTGATAGAGTGAGGATAAGTTAAAATCCCAATGACATATTATTTTTTCTCTTTTAGATTATGTGTTAAATGGGGTAAAATTGGAAGATAAATAAAAGGATACATTTCAAAATGTGTGTAACAAATTATTAGGTATTGATTTCTTTGTGTTACTAACATTATTCCAAGTAAATTCATTGTGTTTTAGAATTTTTGTTTTGCTGATAAGAATTTACGATGGTTGAAATGAAAAAAATCAAAATGGAGCGATTGATGTTCCTATATATTTCATAAAGTTTAATTTCATGTATGAATTGTAATGTCATGTTGGGTTTAATCCCAATTTTCATGCATGATGGATTTGGAATTCATAAAGGAGATTAGCATGATTAAGAAAATATATGTCTATTATAATTTCATAAAAAATGAATGTTATTATGGACTGGATAAGGTGGGATAATATTCAATGAAATAATTATAATTAAAATTTTGGGTATAACTATGAGGAAATATTTTTTCTTTCAAATGGTTGGTATTCATTAATTCAGTTTAGTTATCCATGAACCATGTTGTTATTTCTGACTCAACAATTCATCTTTTATTTTAATTACTGTTTATGTTACCATTGGATTGTTTAGAATTGGTTATGTGATTTACTTCCCTCCAAATGACATATTTTTTCGATTACATGTTATGGTTCTACTCTTATGGTGGTGATTTGAAATGAAGGTTGCAGCAATTCTAATAAACATATACCATGTTTTTTGAGTGAATTAGTGTTCAATGATAAAATTGTTTTTGGATTCTACATGATTTTTATAGAGCTTATTTTACCTCGGGTGAGTTTTGGTGTGGTTTATATCATTGATAGTTGTTGTGGTTCCCATTTTCTTATGTAATTCATGGCAGTGATATCATTATTAAATTTATGTTATTTTCTTGAGGATTGCTATGGTTATTGTGGGATGGTGTTTTAATGGTGCATGTATTGAATCTGGGGTTCAATATATTATGTAACGATGGCATGGATCCACTTATTCCATTTAATTTTTAATTTGAATTATGAATATATTAATTTCATGATCCATTCCACTTTGGTAGTTTTTAATTTTTTCTAGATATTTTTTTATCTATTCTCACTAATCCAATTAAAATGTATACTTTATAAATTTTAAAAAAATAGTTGGAAGATAGATTTTTGTTGAGGTATAAAAACAAACTTCTTACAAATGGAGTATAAAAAGTGATGATCTTCCTTGGAAGAATAGAGTGTTGCATTTTAAAATCATTAATGTGATGTCTAAGGAAGAATATTTTACATTTCGTAATAAGTTCTAGTATGATATTGGAGTTTTCCTATGCATTTATTAGATTATAGATAATATTTATGAAGGGGTACACAAATCTCTTTATAATTTATGACATTTAAAGAAAAGATTATATTATTTGATTTTAAATAAATTATTGAGGATGGAGAATGACATAGAGTATAATGAAAAAGATGGATCATATGATGATTTGTTATGATTAAGGTTCTTTCCTTCAGCTATAAGAAATATTTATCACCACTGTATGAGTATCTCTAATAAAAACTATACGAATTTCTCATGTGATGGAATAGACCTTTAAATGGAGTTGCCTATAGATTCTATCTATCATGAGGTGTTCTAGACGGTTTACTACCTCCAAATGAGCATTGAAAATTCACAATGGAATAAAAAATTTAATATGGGTATTATTTTACATAAAAAATAAAAAGTGAGAGGAAGGTGTAAATGATCAAAAATATCACCTGAACTTCTATGAACCACATGATTTCATGGCCATAATAGGTTCATGCAGATAGTCATGAATGATGAATAACTTGTGGATTAACTCATAGTGTTTCTTCAACAAATCCTTATTCTCTTATAAAGGTGCCCTAGACAATCAGTTATTTTGATGTGGTATCTAGATAAGTTCTCATAAGTCATTCTACTTTTCAACTAGTGAATGCAAAAAAACACTCCAAAAATCCTCTAAAAATAGGAGGAAAATATCCAAATTTTTGGAGCCTCTAACAATACTAAAACATATGTGACACACCACTAATGGTTATAATTATTTTCCATTAAAATATTATTGAAATCTCGTGAGATCCCCATAATTTTTAATGTATCTAATGGATATAAATAAGGAGGTGGTGGGAGCATGTTGCAGTCAAAAATTTCTCATGACGTTCCCCGAGAAATCCATGAGATGTCCCAATATCCCAACGACATGTGTGCCTCATCTCACGAATGCCCAATATCATGTCATCATTGTCATGTGAAGGGGCTTGAAAATGTCTAAGAAACCACACACTCCCCCATTTCACTATATAAGGACTCTAATTTGGTGTTTTCCACGTAATGGTTGCACATACATATAGAAAATCAACTGTTCATGAGACGCATCACCATGATGTACAATTATTTTCTTAAACAACACTCATACAACCTCACAAAATCCAAATCTATTGTAAAATTGATAGATGAAATAATAAGGGAATATAAAATAGACACTCATAGTGATAATACTCTTGAGACACACATATGCTATTCACAACATGGTCTCTCAAGACCTTTGAACAAGACAATTTTATTTTTTTGAAGGACCCATAATATGTTGTCCTTGTCTGGTAGAATGTCCCATTAAATTTTACTGAGATCACGCAAAGGATATTCGAATGATACCAAGATAACACGAATTAACATGGATGTGTCAAACAAAAAATATGAATTTCCATTAGAATGGTTTCATGATTCAGAAAGAACCCATTAATTGGTAATAATCCAATAAATAATCTATTGATGGGATGGTATTTCTATAGTTGAATACCATGGGATTCCCTTTTAATGTGATGTCACATGATCTTGTGGAGTGTATGATGTAGACTCACCCCACTGTATTCACATGGATTCATGGGATTTGCACCATACAAAGTGGAGAAAAAATGGGTGGCGACAAATATAAACCAACCACACTAGCATCAAAGTGGGGGGTTTTCATTCATTTATCCAGACACACTAGTACATGATGCAGTAGATAGGATTTCTAAAAGATGCTGATCTCAAGAACAAAAAACACTCCCATCAGGAATGATTTGGGGGACAACCTATGTGGCCATTAAGTATGAATATGAATGCTACTACAAAACTATCCATTAATAGAACTATAAAAGGCCTTTATTAGTTCAATAAAAGCACTTACTACCTGTTTGAAGATAGAAGCACAAGTCTATTATTAGAGCTAAAAAACCACAGATACATGGGTATGTTTTCAGTGCTAAGGAAAGCACTAATAAGGGAACAATTTCTCTGCTCTTTAATTTAGCACTGATAAAGTAATAATTTATCAGTGATTTTTGAGTGCTGGTAAAATGGACCATTATCAATTCTTCTATTTTCACTGATACAGAACTCCTTTATCAATTCATTTAAAAAAACTAATTTTTTTCTCTTTAGTGGAACTAAATTAAATCACTGATAAATGGTTCCTTTATCAACTCTTTCTTTATAATTGATAAAGGAACTCTTTATTAGTCCTTTTTTAGATCTGATAAAATACCGTCTCATTTAAACTTCCTCTTGCAGTCAGCACTATTCTAGAACTGATAATGTCGATTTCTAGCATTGCTAGTGGACAATTTAGTAGTCTTATAAATATTCATGTAGAATGGACACTATGGTTATTCCCCAGATATAACCTGATGTGAATCATTTATGGCCAGGATATCAGCCTCCATAAGATAGTATTTCTAAGGGTGGCTGATCACCTGACCAGAAAATATTCCTATCAGGTATGATTTAGGGATCAACAGGAGTTGCAATTCAACGTGAATATGCACACTACTAAAAAACTGTCCATTAACCGTGCATGAAATTTCCTTTAGTGGTGAAAAAAATAAATAACTATATGATAGAGGTTAAAATCCTTCGTCTTCTATCACTACTGAAAATGAGCTGACAAGGGGGGCCTCTATTACCAATTTTAAATGAACTAATAAAGGGAAACACTACAGTTTGTAACAGCAGCACACCATGACACCTGAAAAACACCAAAAATATACAAAACAAGTCAAAATACATGATTGAAATGCGTTGAAATTTATAACACAAACACTAGAACAAAACCTAATATTCTAGACATTTCAAATATTACTTCAAAAAACTACATAAATGAAAATTATTACATACATTAAAAAAACATCAATGTTCTATTTTCTTTTAATATGGGAATAAAACTTGTTATTACCAATCAAACCACCCATAATCAACAAAAATAATGCACTGGTATAAAAATATAATTCTTATCCTAGTTTTAATGAAAAGAAATAAATTTAAATAAAGTGTTGTTTTAACTAAAATTGATGTTAGTTTAGAATAAGAAGCCACATTTGTAGTCATACTGGTCACATTGTGAATTAGATTATGGTTTTATTGATTCCAAAAAGTCTTAAATGACATGTATATTAAATTCCTAAAGGATCAAAAAAATCAAAATGTGTTTTCTTGGTATTGAGTATGAAATATTTTTCTACTAAAATGTCATTTTAAACTCGAAACAAGCACATTTTACTCATTTTGGTCACATCATGTATCAGATGGAAATGGAATATACTATTACACATGAAAAATGACTTATGAATTGTTCTCCAAATTAGCAAGAGAATTTGATAAAGTTGTACTGGTTTTCATTGAGGGACACTTGTTGACCAAAAATGTCGATTTTAAACTAATAAAGGATACTTTGAGTCATATTGGGAACACCGGGTATCAGATTAAGGTGAAACTAATTACTAAATTTAATAAATGACTAATGGGTCATTGAAATAATGTATCAAGAAAATAATAATGAAATAACATGGTTTTGAGTTGTTTTTTTCCATTTTAGTAAAATTGATGATAATTATAAATAAATATACACACTTTGAGTCATTCTGGTCAGACCGTGCAACGGATTGAGGTGAGGCTGATTTATATATGTCCCATATGACTTTTGGAATTTTTTCCCAATATATACAAATAAAACAAATTATTTTTCTTGGTATTGAATACATCATGGTTCTTTTTATACTAAAATGTGATTTAAAATTTCAATCGAGCACATTGACTCATATTGATCACATTGTGTATCAGATTAAAGTTTTTACGATCTATACACAACAGAAATGACTTCTAGATCAATTTACTATTATTTTAAAACAATTTGAATTGGTTTTCTTAGTTTTGAGTAGGACAGATGGCCTTTTTACTAAACGTGATTTCAATTTGAAATAAACAATCTCACTTGGAGTCTTATCTGTCACACCATGCGTCAGATTACAGTACAGATGATTCATACACATCCCAAATCACATAAGGATACATATCCTAATGTATCAAAATAATCTAAAACTGTTTGTTCGGTTTTGAGTAGGTTAGTTTGTTTTTTTATTAAAATTGAGATCAATTTTGTTCAATGACACTTAATGTCATACCAGTCACTCTGTGCATCAGATTGGGGTGACTCTGATTCCTACATGTTCCAAATGACATATGAATTTTCTTCCTAATGTATTTGAACTATATTAATGTGTTATCTTTTATTTTGAGTATGTCACTTAAAATTTATACAAAAATGTCATTATAAACAAGAAACATGCACATTAACTCATATGGATCCCATTGTGTGTCAGTTTGATGTGAGACAAATTCCTACACATCACAAGTGATTTATGAATCGATTCCATAAATTTGTCTCAATATATGAGCGTGTTTGTTCAATTTTGAATGAGTGATACTTTTAAAATTAAAATGTCAATATTAAACATAAAACATACACAATTATTAAATTTTTATTTTCACTAAAGGTAATGTCAATTTAATATTAAAGGAATTACTGGGATTCATACTGGTCACAAAAGGAGACATATTGATGTTAGGATAACTCTTACACATCCTAAAGTCTCAAAAAAATCCTAACTATCAACGTCTCCATGATTACCAATTACTTTTTTTATTGAACATCCTGAACTACATGAGATGCTTCAAACAAACCTCATTAACTCAAATAAATATTCCACCTTAATAAAATAAAATTATTATGTGAAATACTTTAATGAAATAAATAAATCATAAATATGATCTAATATATTACTTATAAGGAAAATGATTTTACTATAAAAATATCAAGATTTCATGTTTGGTTTAGAAGTGTAAATAACATGATGGGATGTGATAAATATCAACAATATAGGGTTGAATGGTTTTTATGGATAACAAACATGATTGTTAGAGAGCACCCCAACCCAAACAAAAGAATCCAATCATATAAAATGATAATTGTTATGAAAGAAATATAAAAAATAAATAAATTAAATATAAATATAAAACGATACATTAATTTTATAGACAATTATATTATGTTGAAAACATCACGAGTACCTCTGTAATTGAGAAAAGGTGGCATCATTTCTCTTCTTACAATGACAGTGGAGGTAATTTCAACGAAAGTGATAAATGAACCCTTATAGGGGTGAAATGAATTTATGGTATAAAAAGCATGAATGTCGAACAGAGAAACCCAACTCGAATAGATTAATCAATATATATATGAAAACAATTTTTGTTAGAGTAATAATAAAACTAAACAAATTAATCATAAATATAAAACAACACAATAATTATATAGACAATGACTTTTTTGGTAAAAAAATAAATATTACCTCTGTGATTGAGAAGAGGAGGCATCAGTTCTCTTCATGAAAAGGCAGTGGAAGATATTCTAAAGAGACTGATAAATACACCAATATAGGGGTGAAGTGGTTCTAAAGGATAAGAAATATGAATGTTGGACAACTTACCACAAATCGATCAAAATAATCCACTTGTATAAGAAAGAAATTGTTATGTGAGTAATAAATTGATGAAATAAACTAAACATAAATATGAATAAAAAAATTAATTCCATGAACGATGATTTTACTATAAAATCATCAATATTATCTCTATGATTGAGCATATAAATCTTTATTACTATTCTTACAAAGACATGGGACATGAATTAAAATATTCTAAAAAATCTTCATGGAATAATGAAAATTAATCCAATTTTTATTATGTAATTTTTTAGTAAAATAGAGATACTATATCATAACATTACCTTTACATCATTCCAAAAAGTTTTTTTGGTCCAAATATATGATAATAAATAAACTACGGATTCGGTGTGATCATCATTAAGGTTTAGAAGAATATTTGGATGTCTGGAAACTATGATTCAATTAATGATATAGATATAAATTTGTCTCCATTGATCAATGGAGCCAAATGAATGATTGGTTGTACATCACACACAATGTTAATAACAAAACTAAGGATTCTCTATTTACATCACTACTATTTTTTAAATACCATTTAGCATAGCATCTGACATGAAATTTTTATTCAACATCTTCATGATGCTCTCATCCCACACATGGTTTCCACTATATCTATTATATTACCATTCAAAATTCAATATTCCTTATTTCCTCACAATATTATTCATTATTTATAAAGGTGGGAATATTTTTTCCTTCATAATTTTTTTTGATTCTAATGTTTATTTTTCAATAATATGGGTTTCCACAAAACCATTACCCATAAATTATCTTATATTATTAACTTTTCACTCTATGTTCAACAATATATGTAGTATTATTTTCTCTATGTGTGGGATGACATAATAACAGTGATTCTAGGTAGGAAGTATAGGTTTGATGCTATTCTAAGTATTTGTTTACCAATGGTAGTTATGTTCATAGAGAATCATTAGTTCTATTATTAGCTTTGTGAGTGATGCTTATCCAATCATTGATTTGGATCCACTGATCAATGGAGCCAAATAGACATAAATATTGTTTGAAATATTCTGGACTAATTGTTCTTGAATTACAAAATCCAAAACTGGTAGATGATTTTAGAATGTTCTTCTACATTCTCTCTAACAAACAAGATGAACTCTTTAACTAAATCATTATATTTGTTTGTCAAATGATTAATGTGAATCAAATTTTAGTTCACTTTCATCTTATTGGGTTCATACATGATTAATTATTTACAATATATAGATAAATACACGAATTATATTCATTATCAAAAGTGAACATTATAGAAAAATTTAATTAGGGAAACTAAATATTTGATTGTTTTAAAGAATTTCAGTATGTTGAAGAAAATCGGTAATTAAATTTAATAATTTAATTACCCCACATCAAATCATTATTAAATCCTCAAAATAAATGAAAATATAGTTTATATAATTAATGTGTAACAAGAACCTTAAATATGAAAAGTAAGAATAATAGACTCTTATTCAATCAGATCGTTTATAAAATTTTATTATAAAAACTCATGTAGAAATCTATGGAATTATTAAATTTAAAATTAATTGTATATCAATATTGGAAAAATCTGAAGACTCTTGGTATGTCATATCACCACATTGATGTATCCCATGGAAATTCAAGGTTCTCCAACTGGATATTAAAGTAAAATTTAATAATGGAGTACATGATTAGGAATTACATAATGGAAACTAATTTTTTTCTCATTCTTTAATATAATAATAATGATTGGATATTGGAAAATGTGATGTGTGAATTTAAACAAGAACTATGATATTGGTATTAAAGATAAATTAATTCCAAATGAAACATTAATTTAAAAAATGAGGAATTGATCATAAACATTAGAGAAAAATTAATTTTATAGATATATTGAATGATTTTATCAATATGGATGACATAATATATAGAGGTTCAAGACATGAATGGTGAAAATAGTTTTCTACATTAACAATGACTAATGTTTCAATGATGTTGACCAGTGAGATGTAATTTTCATTCATTTATAAGAGACTCATGGAATTCATTGGATGTATTATTCTCAATCCATGTATGTGAGGGGTGTATTTTTAAGATTTCAAAAGGATGTTTTAAAAGAAATTTTTACAACTATTGAAAATTGAATAAAATTTTAAAATAATGTGGATGGAATGCTAATTTATATCAAGATAGTTTCTAAGGGACATTCTCAATCCCCCTTGAACTGGCAACAAGCAACATGGCATAAAAACCAAACAGTGAGATTAATTTGGCCGAAAAATAAATAAAACTAGTTGAATTAAAATTTGAATAAAATTTTGAATGATGCACCCATAAATTAGATTATCAATCCAACCCAAATATATAGAAAAAATAAGAAACGTGTTGTGTAATATAAATTAAATCATGTAACCTACCTTCAAACCCATCACACAAAAAATTCCCAGTTTTAATATCAAAAATATCACATGTGTGGAATATATTGACAAAATAAATAATGAAAAATATATACGATATCTTTGAATTATGAATTTTGGAAATTAAAAAAAATAAAACAACCAACTGAAATCCATGTGACTCCATGTGTCACCATCGAGTCCAAAATCAATAAACTCTCCATGAGCGATCTATAGATGAATAAAAATGGGAAACTAATAAAATCGAAAGGCTTTACTCAATATTATACAATCACCGAACCATTAATAATGACATCATCAATGATAAAAAATATAAAATGAAAAAAAAAAATCTGAAGGACTACCTCGTTCGGTTGAAGAAAATATGTGATCCACTTCTAAAACCCAAATTACAATAGAACATGAGATGTATAATGATATTTTCAAGAAACTTGAGGTAGTAGAGTGGTGTGATTAGAGAATAAATTCACTACGGAGGAGCCCTGAATGTGGGTTGAGTCCTTGTAAATCTTCTAATATAATGACGGACTCGCAAATGGTTAAGGGTTTTAATTAAATCGAGACACTTTGATCAGTGCTTATGAAAAATAAATTATTAAGGTACATCTTTATTGAATCTAAAAAGCACCAATAAAACCAATATTTATGCATTCTAACTTATATTAATGATAAATAATTATTTTATTAGAAATATTTTCAGAATAGATAAATCCTCATATTTACCAGCATGATCAAGCGCTGATAAAGATGCTTCTATAGGCCCTTATTACATAAGCATTGTTAAAGGATTTATAATTTTAATTACAATAAAAAAAATATTTAATATTTATATGTACGTAATAAAAATATATAAATAAAAATATAGTAAATATATTAACTTTTAAATATACTATTTATAATAATATATTTACTTATTTATAATTATTAAATTATTTTTTAAAAAATTTTATTTATATCATTATATATAATTATATAATTATAAATATATATTTTTATTGAATATATAAAAATAAAAATTATTCATTATATTCATTATGAATGTAAATTTATTATCAATATAATAATTGTTTAAATATATATAATTATTTATTTATAATTATATAAATACAGTTTAATAATTATTTTAAAATTATAATTATAAATATTTAATTGTATGAATATAGTAAATTTCCATTTATAGATATATTATTAATAAATATATTATTATTATTATTAATGAGTATCTAATTTTTACTTCATGTTTATATGTTAAAAATTAGTGAAAATGAATAAATTAAGAATAAGTACACTTTAACAATGTTGAATAAATGGATAAGTTTTATATGTGTGCATTGTATACCAAAAAGAATTAATTATTTATATGTGAAATCAATGTAACACAAATTTTATCAATGTTAAATTGAAAAAACAATCGGCATTCAATCATATGTCAAGTACTATATAAAATTGGCCAATTGTTATAATTCATAAAAACATTTAATTATAAACCATTATTCAATAAATATGGGTATATTTAATGTAATTTGAATAAATATTTTGTTATATATAAATCATATTTATATAAATTAACATATATATATATATTTGATATATACATTTTAATAACATTAATTATCATAATGATCTAATTAATTAAATGTTTAATATTTAATAATGTATAATAAATTTATTCATTTTTTATCAACAATTATTTAATTAATAAGTTTTTATTATTTTTTCTAATAAACACATTTTTATTATTTATTTATTTATATATTTCATTTTATTAATTAGGTATTTTATTATTCATAAAAAACCATTGTTGAAATAAATAATTAACAGTGTTAAAAATACAGCATTGATAAAGGATACCCTTTATCAGTGATAAAAATAAAGTGCTGATTAATGATACCATGTTTAGCTTTAAAAATAAATTTAGGATTAAGGATACCCTTTATCAGCCCAAAAAATTCTGATAAAACGTTTAATTTTTCATTTATTTTCTTAGCACTGATTAATATGCAATTTATCAGCATTTTTTGGTATTGCTAATAAATACTGGCACTATTAAAGGCCAGTTTTTTAATAGCGGTAATTCATGTGATCATCCATAGATGACATGAATGAATTCTGGAAGGACATGCAAAAAAACATCCCACCTATTTTCTACAATGCACAAGTCATAAAACAATCTATCACTGAATAAATCGATGAAACTTGTGATAAAAGTTTAGAATAAAGACTAAAAATGGGATACTTATACGATGAACATATACACTGATCCTCATGTGCTTCATGCGAACCACCCAAGACATTCAAAAACGCCAAGGCAGGTCACCTAGATATCAATATTCTCCAATAGTATACTATTTTGATCATGTAATGTTTTTTGGACATTTCAAAGCATGTCTCATTGTGCCCCACGGGCACGTCACCTCGGTCTCATTAAGTTATGTAGTCTCATTATCCAATCTACGAAGCTTCATTTTGGTATTCCACATGACTCATATAGAGTCACTTGTATATGATAGCTAAGTCTCATGGTAGAACCCATAAATATAAACTGACTCTCATAACACCATAAAGGAACACCTTTCAGATCATGTGATGTCATACATTCATGTCACATTGACTCTCATGATGTCCTATATTAGTGTCATCCAACTCTTGTGATGACACTATAGCATGTCAGAATGATCACAAGACACCCTCTAGGTATATCATTCAGGATCATGCAATGTCTTCCAGGAACAACCATCCATGTCTTGTGATGTCATCATGAAATGTTATCCAAGGTCATCTGATAATATCAAGACATTCTATCTAGGTTACGTGAAATCCATCGAATATGTAGGATTCCTCCCCAAGTCTCGAGCACTATATGAATCATCTGAATATTAGTCCCATTGCATAAGTCCTAAATCTATAAGTAATGACATTTATAACATTATAATCTTCATTTCACACACTTTCTAGAGTTCATGGGGTCATACGAAGCTGTGATGATCATATAAATCACATGAAATATCTCTATCATGGTAAAGGAAACATCATTATATAAGCCAAGACTATTTTAACTATGAGGACATTAATTTCTTCCATAACCAAGATACATTGGAAGCCTTCCTATGCCCCAATCCTGATATCAAATATGAATCCACCTTAGTTAAAGTACCTCTATGTCTCCGAAATAAAAACCATCAGGACCCAATCATTCCTATAGATAGATAATCATACCTCATCCCTTAGTGTGAAGAGAAATTAGTGAACGATATGGAATCAAATTCTTACCATAACCCAGATACATAGGATTCCTTTCTAATGGTCGTTCCCATAATCTAATGGGCATCCCACTTAGTTTATGTCCCTCCATGTGTCTAACATTTCAAGCATTGGGACCCTATCCGTCCCTTAGTTTGATCATTCTACTCCATCCATAAGTGGACTATGAAACTAGTTGAACTATGAGGAATCTGAATCTCTAAATAACTAGGGTATATATGTATATGTTTTAGGGAATGATTCTGAACTTAAATGGACATCAACCAATGTTTATATCTCAGTATATCTCCAACATTTTAACCATTAGGACCCAATCATTCCCATGGGATGATCATAAAACCTCATTTCCCAATGTACTAAGGAATTACTAAAAAATGAAGACTCTAGAAACTTCCATAATCTGGATACATAGGATTCAGTCCTAAGGAAAAATATTTAACACAAATAAGAATCCACATTTGTGTAATTCCCTCCATGTTTCTGATATTTCAACCATTAGGACCCAGTAATTACCATGGGATGATCATTCAACTTCATCATTCAAGGGGATGAGAAGCCATATAAACTAAAGAGACCCTGAGTCCTGTAACAACAATGAAATTTAATACATATTCCTTAGGCCTACTACTAAACCCAAATGAGAATATACCTTAGTGAAATTCCCTTCATTCCTCCAAAATTTTAACTATCCAGACCCAATCATTATCATGGGAAAATCATTTTACCTCATCCATCTATAGACAGATAAATCAAATGAACTACAGTGACTTTAATTATAGTTATAACTAGAATATGAATAATGTTTCTTGATGGCCTATTATCAATATCAAATATTTCATGGGAATTCCCATCACATAATCAAATAATCCCTATGTAATGAGGTTGATACCTATATATCCTTTTTCTCACACAGATTATATCTCACATGGGTTAAGTAGCCATAAACAACACATAATTGGAATCATGAATATCCTACAATAGTTGAAAAATTAGAATGTAGTACCCAATTAGTGGAATGATATGAATATCCAAAATACAATGGAATCCACTTTGGGGATAATCCCAATGGAGTGATCGAACCACAATAACTCTGATTTCTACTGTAACAGAGATACATTGTACTTCTACTTGACACTCCGGATTAAATATCCAATTACCATGAACCCACACATTATTATTTATATATTACAATAAATTACATGGATTTACATAACTACATGCGTTTTATATCAGTTTTTAATTTGATGCATAGGATGACTCATAATGGCTAAATACCCTCCTCCGAATACTATCTTCTTTCCTTTATGGAATAAAATTATGAAGTAATCGGCTATATGGATTCAATATATAAGAAGAAATTCGTTAATAAGAAATATATGAAGTACCTCATATACATTCATATGGATTTGATAATGATATTCCACTATCAGGATTATATTGAAGATACATGACATATAATAATTTTATTAGTGTAACTGGTCATATTTCATGAATATTAATAGATTCTGGAATATATCATGAAATTATAAGAGACTCTATGAGTAGGTAATGATCCCCCCAAATAGTGAGATGTGCTTGACCTACCATACTCTAGACTAATGTGAGTTAATAAGATTCATTGGTTCTGAAACCCCATCAACCACCTACCTCTATAATGAAGGTCCATATAGAGTTATGGATTAGAGAATCATTGGGGGTATTTGTTAATAATGCCAATGGTATCAAGATGTTGATTATTGGGAGATAAATGATCCCCCACAATCAACCATCATGCCAAACCCAAAAACCCTCAAATGGGGGTCTCGACCATCTCTTCTTCATAAAAAAAGTGAACATGATGAGAATATGTCAAATATAATGTTGATGGGTTTTTTATCCATCCAACCATTTTTTTCTCACCATATGATAAAAATGGTGAAACCATTGTGAATATGAAAAATTATAATATGTTTGGATTATTATCTATTAGACCATTTTTTTCACACCATACATAACTATAAAAGGTGAAATCAACAAGAATCTCTAAAATAGTATAATGATAAGTTAATCATGCATTATGATATTTTTTGGATTAAAAATAAAATATTATAGGACTAATGTGAATCATGAAATAGATCCTATATGAAAAAGGTTGTCATGAAAGAATCCCATAGTTGAATTGATATATCCCCACTTACAGAATGGTCAAATTTGGAATAAACTAAAAAATATATTAACTGTGCATATCTGATAAAGCACACATCATGCCTATGATATTTCACTAATATGTAACCTTGTTAATTATTTATTGCATGAAAAAAGATACTGTTGTCACCAAAAACATCCCGATATTAGATAATGCCTTTATTCAATGATAGTTTGGGCAAATCACCAATGGATACAACCCCCATGGGTCGCAAAATGCTCCCACCATCTCGAAAGCTTGAACCTCATGTATTGAACACAATAGTTTGAGATTACCATATACGTGGTACAGTATTGACCATCAAAGCTATCTTCAAGGGTTTATGATTACTAAAGAAGATGATTCTACATCATCTAGGGAAAGATGCAGCTAAGTTAGCATCCCATATCGCCCTAACCATCCACATTGGGATATTATCACTTGAGAATGTCTATCACTACTGTTAATATCTTATTCAAGTGGACCATGGAGTCAAATAAAGAGTGTGTTTAGTTTACGTTCCATGAAAAAGGTCCCAATCAATATACAACTCCATCATCGAACCACAAGCACCCATCAGGTGACAACTGAGGGTACCACCAAAAACACTTCCTCCTCTAAATCCCATGAAAAAAAAATTGAGGATGGAAAATTGACTAAATAAGGAACATGATTTATAGAAGGGGGTATTATCCCCACTCTTACTGATTATGTCTTCTATAATATTATGAATGTAACCATCATGTAGGTGCATATCTCTTTCCACTTAGAATAATTGTGTGGTAACATTCCCATAGTAGCAATGGGGTAGAATCATATCCCACCCCTCATGAACGATGCACATTTCTATATTCTGGTTGAATAAAGATGAATGATGTTGGGTCATATCCCCACTTCAATTAATTATATCTTCATGTACAAAATGGAGACATGAAATGTGTAGTCTCATATTTCGAAACAAAAATTCCAAAAAGGAAAATACATCATAGAAATAGCCAAAGATCTCTAATGAAATATTCTACCCCCGGTATAGATAGAAGGACATTCACATATTCTTAACCCTATATCTGGGGTAGCTCAACACTCTGATAATTAAAAAATATGTTTTCTCTGGAGGAAACACTGATTCTTTCTCCCATCCAAGAGTATTTTTGTAAAATTCCAGTAAAGGAGGTGGCATCACACCAGGCTGTCATACCTGTTCCAACAACGGCTCACCATGTGAGATTAAAACATACATTGGGACATGGTAACATTCATGTCAAAAATATCTAGCATCAGAATCCAAATGTCCAGGATTGAGTTCGTATCCCTTTTCTAGTCAGGGTTTACCATCTAAGAGGGGAATATGACTCGTGGCATGATCATATTCTTGCTAATGAAGTCCCATGGAATATTCCAAATTCCTATGATTACCTCGCAAAACTATTTTGGTTGGGCCTACCCAACTGAGAATAGAACATGCCTCACGAAAGGCTCATATTCATTGTAGTGAATATGCATGTAGTATTCTAGAAAAGCACAAAATCTAGAGGCATATTCATTATTCCTCCTATTAAAAACTACAATGACATAATTATGATGAAATACAAGAATATTATTAACTACCTTCTCCCATTATAGAGGTCCATTAGGATTTTGTAGTGGTGAATGCATTTTTAGACCAAGATCGTATTGTTGTTCCAACCAAGTCTCACCATGTGACTGAAGAACATTCCTCAGGGAAAGATCAAACTCCATCCAAGAATGACCAACCTCATATTCGTATGGTATGGGATTGTGATAATATTACCATTCCAAGAGTAGATCACAAATTGAATATGGTTCATCCCCACTGATAGGGTCATATTCATATCAATATTGAATAATCATATTGGTATACTTCAACAGCTTCTCAGTAGTGGGTCATACTCCCGCAACAACCGAAGGAATAAAAAAGTTCCATAAATCAACATAAAATATTCTCATATCCCTACAAAATTCCAAAATGTAGCTCATCATATTCTAGCCATGATGACGCATAGGACATGTATTCTTAACCTAGTGAATTACAATTCCCTTGAGGTTATTCTTGACACATTCTCAACACTACATGGGTTTATGAACACTTTGACAAAATTATAAGATGATCATTACAACTATAGTCTTCCCCATGTTAATGTGGAGACAGATCGTAGAGACTATGCTCTTGAAATCCACCGCAGTAAACCTCACCATGGTGATATCTCCCATAGAAAAAGATATAATCCCCCTTCCTAATCACCTTCATATAGAGAGATGTTCAATACATAGACACCATCACATATATATGTGCTCAAAACCACACATTCAACCGCATACAGTTCCCCATGGAAATCCATAAACCCTTCTCTTCAGTTAGCTGGTGACCCTATGAATCTTATTTTATGGTCTGACCCAACAGAGGAATGTAAGCCTGATGAATATGAATCCAAAATGTACATATAGAGTAAATAGAAAACAACACCCCTTTCACGTTTTGTCCCCTCTCCACCTCTTACAATGGAATACCAGATGAGATAGAAATGAAGTGAATGAGTTTTCTATTAAAAAATTTAATGAATACACATTAGTGACAGGACAATCGAAACCTTCCATATTTATGATAATAGGGCCACCTTTAGAAAATCGAGATAATCTATTTTGATCTAGACCTGTCGGTTATTTCCATGTCCAGGGATGCTAAAATGTAAAATCAAAGCGAAAAACTAAAACACACTCGCGGCCATTAGATCATAACCATTTCACAACTGATCTATGAATCCATATCTACTTTCATTATTCAAAGATGTTGATAGTATATTGTATTTCACATTGTCTTGCAATTGGAACATAAAAACCCAAAATATAAGAAGTCATTTAAGGTTATTGCCTCTAGAAAAATCATAGGACAAGGTTACACTACTTTCATTTTTTAAATACAAGAAAATTCACCCACTAAAATGATGCCCATAAATAATGGTAGGAGGAAGAGGACAGGATCCAGGACATCCAATTTCCCTCCAAAAGGAATTATGAATTCATTTAAAACACATAATATTATGTATTTATCAATGACACAACATCTCTTAATTGTAACGCCCCGACCCTAGTTACCCAGAGTCAGTTCATTATTACATAACATTGGCATGATCACAAGAAAGATCAAATCACAAAAGATTGATTGGTTTAGTAGCCTGGGAAACAGTAGATATATTCATAAGTCATACATTACATCAAAAAATGAAAAACTACTACAACAACATATTGTATCCATAATCCACACTCATATCCCCACATAATATCCCTACAGGTCATTCAAAATTTACTTCTTCACGTCCTGGGAAAAATAAAACATAGAAAAGGGGTGAGCTCAAATGCCCAGTAAGGATAACAATATAGCGGAATCTTTCATAAATAAGAATAAACATTTAAGGAAATGTATAACTAAAACAAAATCCTTTCAAACTTGAACTTTATACATGGTATGGAAAAAATAAAATGAAATAATGCCATTTACTTATTCACATGGATATTCTACTAATCTAATAATCACAGGCAAAATCAATAACCACTTTCATAATGATGGAATGCATAATGCCAGACTATCATAACCACATAGCCAAGGCCTCGTGCCAAGACTAAAATTAACATTTTGTCAAGGCCTTGTGCCAAGACACTAGTTTGTCTCATGAGACCTACCGATGCATCGAGGAGCTATAGCGGGCTCCACCCGTCACATATTAAGTCCAATGCATTCCCATATGAAAAGATTTGAACATAACATAAACATTCGTATTAAAACTAGCATACGAAATGTCAATACTTTCACCATAAACCATGAATGGTATAAAAATAGAACATCCATAGTCAAACATATCACAAAACCTTCAATTCAACATAGAAGTTTTGTATCATAATAAATAAACTTCAGATAAGCATAAAATCCAACAAAGGATGTCGACATAGATGAAATCAAAACTCTTTTTAGAGAAATATATCTTTTATTTTGAAATCATTTAAGATCCATATAAAATAAAACTTTTTCTTTGAAAATATTCTTATAAGCTTGTAAGGGAAGCTTCGACGATTTTATAATGGCAGAAAATAGCCACACCCGCCGTAGAAGTTAAAAAAACATTCTTACCTTAATTTTGTCGAAAAGGTTAAAAAGCACCTTGTTTGGAAAACGGCGGAAAGATTCCTTTATAAACCTCTTATAAAAAGTCAAACAAGGGTATAAATGACTGTAACCCATATTCTTGTGAATAGTAAAAATGTTTTGAAATACATTTTTATGAAACATGGATGTGGATGATAAAGAGATCCCAGTAGATTATTACGTATAAACAACCTCGGATAATGAAGAGATTGTGAAATAACCCTTACCTTGTACATTTCCTTGGTTGGGGTAGGTTAACCACCTGTATAATGGTGAAATAATTGTTATTAAATTATACAAGAATCATATACATTAATATGATATCATATATGATCTTTTAATATTGATTTGATAATAATATCATAGTATTATCGTTGTTTCGGGTGTTAACTTACTTGTTTTCTTTTATATGTTTTGTTACGTAAGCCATGCTTGTAATGGATAGGTTGTATATTATTCATATCCAAAATGATATCAAGTCCTTAAACATAATTTTTAAATCATCAAATGATAATTATACTTGAATGGATACGATGGAGAATGAATCTTATCGCGTTCGTGGAGACGGTAGTCCGTACGTACGTACGAGAGACAATATCATTCTTTCGATATTAAAATAATATATAAATGGATGTTATATCATATATAAAGAATAATTAACATGTTATATTTATTATTTACATGAGTTACACATCATTATTATACCCATCCAAATAATAATATATTGAATAACAATTACACCACGACGTGGAGATGGTAAGCCGTACGTACGCATGTATAGTGACATGTTATTAAAAGGGTGGATAGAATACTGAATATGGTTGTACCATATTTATAATAACATCACAGTATATGTGAGATACTGGAGTTATTATTTTAGAATGGTAAGAACAAAGAAAGAAGAAGTGGATGAATAAAGGAACTTGAAAAGGGGTGGTGAAAACATTACCTCTTCTTCGGGTTCTTCCTTTTGATTTGATCAAAAGGGCTCCTTAGGTTGGCTTTATGATCAAACTAAGGCCTCTAGGTTGTAGTGAGAAAAGTTGGGAGAGTATTTGGGCATATTTTGGCCGAACCAAAAGGCTTTGAATGTGTGAAGAAATGAGAAGGATGAGTTCCCTTTTATAAGAGGGGTGAGGGGCACCTTTGGAAAAGCTAGAAATATTAATTTATAATAAATTCATATTCGGTTTCTAATGACTCAAAAGTTTATTATTTAAATTTTAAGGTGGGGATAGGTCTAAAACAACTCAACCAATATAGTTTAGACAGGTTTGGGTACTTATATTAACCTTATCATTAAGTATTAACTCTAAGTTAATTTGTTTCACTTTTACAATGTCTCTTTGTATTTTTATATAATATGGTTAATAAACATACTATATACAACCAAGCGACCCCCAAGTGGTCCATTAATGATGAAACTATCATGATATAAGTCTCTTTTCCGAACCTTATATTTTTAGGAATTTAATATCAATTAATAATATAATATTGGTTTTAAGAACTCTTTTCTGTCAATTTTGACATTATTCAATAGTTGATTTTTGTAAAACTCATAAAAGATTGATTACTTCGAAAAAAGTCCATTAAATCAATCCTAATATATCATATTATCTTATAAAATTAGTTTAATTTATTAAAAGTTTCATATTATATTTATTTGGGTATTTATAATATTAATTATTTTAATTTTTCACTATTATAGTAATTAATTCATCATCATTGTGTCATAAATAAATTAAATTATTTAATGTCTAAAAATTATAAATAAAATATCAATATGTAGGAAATCTTTTTATCTTTCAAATGAATATTTATAATCTAAAATCCAACATATATAACCCTATTTAAAAATTGTGTTTCTAAAAGATATATGCTTGTGTCATTTTTGTATTCATTTTCACTTAATTAAAATAAAGTGTCCCATTCACCTACAAGTGGCACCATGGGGTCCCAAAATCGACCCAAAGATGACTATGGTCGAACATGTATCAACCAATAAGTCTAGGACACGTTTTAGGGTAATTTAGTATTATTATAATATTATTTTTTAACCCTTATTTACTGGATTTACCCTTAACCATGGTAAATAAAATATTTACCGTAGTAATTATTCAAAATGTCTAAAAATAAAAGTTACCTATTTACACAATTTGGAAAACCTGATTCCAAATATGGAATCCATTTTTCTAAATTCAATACACAGAAGTGGCAGAAATTAATATAAAATTAATTCCCGCTGTTAAAACAAAAAGCGTGTTTTTAAGAGATAATAACTATAAAAAGATTGACACTTGTTTATGTTCGGTTTAATTGTAAAATTATGTCCAATGACCAACATTATATTAAATGGTAAAAATACATTTTAAATATACTTTAAAACCACTCAAATTCATAATTTATCACTATTAATTATTTTGATTAAAAAAGTTGTTTTTAATTAAAATTTAGTAATTTTCACTATTCATCAAAATATGAAAGTTATCTGAAATGTACCAAAATTTCACCTTAGGCTAAATTCGATATTCCGAATTAAAAAATGAAGTCCATTTTAAAATATAAAATATATATAATTTCAAAAAGTAGGTATTACTATTCATAACGGCTAGTTTGATTGGTTATGGTGTGTTAGAACTCGGTGTTGCGTACAACACACGCAATCACATTATTCAAAGAGAAGCGTACCGTAGAAGCTTGGGGTGTTACATTCTCCCCTCCTTCAAATAATTCCGTCCTCGAAATTTCTAGAATACTTATCACATGAAAAGACTCGGGTGATTCATCATCATAAGTTCCTCGGGTTCCCACGTTGCCTCTTCCATCTTATGGTTTCTCCACAAAACATTTACGAGACGCGTCGTCCGGTTTCTCAGTACTTGTTCTCTCGTATCAAGAATCCTGACGGGCTCTTCACAATAGGAAAGATCGGGTTCCAGTTCTAATTCCTCATAGGTAACTACATGCGTTGGGTCAGGCATGTATTTCCTCAACAGAGATACGTGGAACACATCGTGAACTTTGGAGAGACTTGGCGGTATTGCCAATCAGTAAGCTACAGGCCCAATTCGTTCTAGAATTTTGAAAGGTCCGGTGTACCTGGGACTCAATTTACCTTTCTTACCAAAATGTATGACTCCCTTCCCTGGAGATACCTTTAGGAAAAGATGATCACCGACTTGAAATTCCAAATCCATCATTCGATTATCATCATAGCTCTTCTGCCTACTTTGAGCTGGATTGATGTGATTTTGAATTACCTTCACCTTTTCCATTGTTTCCTCCACCAGTTCTGGACCTACACGTTTTCTTTCACCAACGTCATCCCAACAGGTTGGTGTACGACATCTCTTTCCATATAACGCTTCATATAGTGCCATCTGAATACTCGAATGGAAGCTATTGTTATAGGAAAGTTCTACCAGAGGTAAATATTGATCCCACATACCCTGAAAGTCAAGTGAGCAAGATCTCAACATGTATTCTAAGGTCTGAATAGTCCGTTCTGATTGTCCGTCTGTCTGAGGGTGGTATGCAGTGCTCAAATGAAGTTCAGTATCTAGGGATTTCTGAAGACTTTTCCAAAATCATGAAGTAAAACGGGGATCACAATCAGAAACAATCGATAGGGGTACTCCATGAAGTCTCACAACTTCATTAATATATAGTCTTTCTAGACGTTCCAGGGGTAGATCTTCTCTTATAGCAAGAAAATGTGCTGACATGGTAAGACGATCAATAATAACCCATATTGCATTGTTCCTTCTAGGAGTCTTTGGTATCCCCATGACAAAGTCCATCGTAATATCGTCCCATTTCCACTCTGGTATGGGAAGAGGTTTCATGACTCCTCCAGGTTATTGCCTTCCAGATTTCACTTGTTGACAAACCATACATCTTGACACAAAATCACCAATCTCCCTCTTCATGTTGTCCCACCAAAAATGTTCCTTCAAATCTCTATACATTTTGGTGCTCCCAGGGTGTATAGAGAAATTGGAACTATGAGCATCATCCAGCAATTCCCTTTTTAGATCAGGTATACCAGGAACACAAAGTCTCTTCCCAAATTTCAAAATTCCATCTTCATACACAAAGTCTCTCAATCTCCCATCATTCATAGCTTTAATCTTCTTTTGAAATTCTTCATCATCGGTCTGAGAACTCTTAATCCTTTCTAGTTAAGATGGTTTGGAAACCATTTGAAAAAGAATTGATGTTTTTCCTTCCCTGGTTATTCCCATGTCCATATTCACTGGATCCATGAAAATTGGATCCCTTTCAATTCTCATATTGTTCAAAACTCGATGGTCTTTTCTGCTCAAAGCATCTTCCACGTTGTTTGCTTTCCCCGGGTGGTAGTGTATCGTACTATCATAATCCTTGAGTAATTCAGGCCATCTCCTTTGTCTCATGTTGAGTTCTTTTTGTGAGAAAATATACTTCAAACTCTTGTGATTATTATAAATCTCACATTTAGAGGTAGTGCCTCCATATCTTCAAAGAAACAATTACAGCTGCTAACTCGAGATCATGAGTAGGATAGTTGTTTTCATGAATTTTCAACTGTCGTGATGCATAGGCAATAACTCTATCATTCTGCATAAGGACACAACCAAGTCCTTTCTTCGATGCATCACTATAAATAACGAACCCATCATTCCCCGATGGTAGAGTCAATATAAGGGCATTGACTAATATTCTCTTCAGTTATTCGAAACATTCTTCACACTCTTTTTTCCAAACAAATTTAACCCCTTTACGTGTGAGCTTCGTTAATGGGTTAGCCAATCGGGCAAAATTCTGGACGAAACGTCGATAATAACCTGCCAAACCAATAAAACTACGTACCACAGTTATACTCGTAGGTGCTGGCCATTCTTGGATTTCCTTGGTCTTAGAAGGATCAACAGAGATTCCATCTTTAGAGACAATATGGCCATGAAAAGAATTCTCATGGAGCCAGAATTCACACTTGCTAAACTTTCCATATAATTCATGCCTCCTCAGAGTCTTCAAGATAATGCGCAAGTGATTTTCATGATCGTCGTAGGTTTTGGAGTATACCAAGATATCATCAATAAATACCACCACAAATTCATCGAGATACTCCTTAAAAACTCTATTCATCAGATCCATGAATATAGAGGGTGCATTAGTCAATCCAAAAGGCATTACAGTAAACTCGTAATGCCCGTACCTGGTTCGAAATGCTGTCTTCGGAATGTCTTCCTTCTTCACACACAACTGATGGTATCCAGATCGAAGGTCAATCTTTGAAAAGTATTGATCTCTATGTAGTTGGTCAAATAAATCATCAATGCGAGGTATGTGATACTTGTTCTTTATTGTTATAGCAATGATCTCCCTGTAGTCGATACATAACCTCATAGATCCATCTTTCTTTTTAACAAAAAGAACAGGGGTTCCCCAAGGGGAAACACTAGGGTGATTAAATCCTTTATTACTCAATTCCTCTAGTTGTTTCTTTAGTTTGACTAACTCTACAGTGGCCATTCTATAAGGGGTCTTCGATATAGGCCGTGATCTAGGAATCAAATCAATGGAAAACTCAACTTCCCGTTCTGGAGGATGTCCAGGTAAATTTTCCGGAAATACATCTACAAATTCTTTCACAATAGGTACATCCTCTATTTGAACATTCCTTTCCTCCCCCACAGTTATTTCATTCTCCTCCTCCCCAATAATTTAATTAAGTTGAGCTACTGGGGGGTGGATCTAAATAAGAATTAGGTGGTGACAATTCTGCTCTAAAGATAAGGTGTTCCTTATCATTATCATCAAAAATCGTAACCTCCTTCTTCTTACAATAAATCTTCACATCATAGTCCGAAATCCAGTCCATACTGAGGATTATATCAAACTCAATCATAGGTATGACGATGAGATCAGCAGATAAAGAACATTTATGTGCTCTAATGGGGACTGATTCACAAAAGTTTGTTGCAATGATACTTCCCTTAGGAGTTTTAACTAACAACTCCCTTGTTAAATCAAATTGGAAATATCTAATTTTCTTAGCAAACTGGGAAGATATGAAACAATGAGATGATCCAGAATCAAATAATGCATTTGCTAAACTTGAGAAAACCATTAAATTAACTGCCACCACGTCTTTCGGAGTTTCTACCTCAGCAGTTGTGATAGAATAAGCTTGGCCTTGATCCCTTGGCCTTTTCTGAGGTAAGTTCTCCTGACGCTTAGGACATTCATTTGCATAATGCCCCATCTCTCTGCAATTATAGCACTAAACGTTGGTGGTTTCCTTCTTCCCTTTGCAATCACGAGCTTGGTGGCCAGTTTCACCACACTTGTAACAGACTCCCATTCCCTTCAAGCAAGTACCGAGGTGTTTCTTCCCACATTTACCACAGGATGGATATTCAACCTTTCCCTTCTTCCCCTTATTTCCATTATCAGATTGATCAGCAGGTCTCTTTTTCTCTTGCTTTGCTTTAAAGTCATAAGACTTAGAGAATTCCTTTTCGGTCTTGATAGCACATGAGACAATGTCTTCGTATGACGAGAAGGATTGTGAGACTAATGCTCGATGGAGAAATGGTTTTAACCCATCAAAGAAATGATCAATCATACTTCTTGGGTTACATATATAATCACTATCATTCCTTGCTAACCTTCTAAAGTTAGCCTCATACTTTGTGATATTCTCATCCTCCTTCTGTCTCAGACTTAGAAATTGCCTTTCCATATATACTCGATGGTCGCGAGGAAAGTATTTTTCTAAAACAAGATATTTGAACTCCCTCCATTCCATATTTGATACTGCATCATCTTCCTTCATGTTTTGAATCAATGACCACCATTGATCAGCATCTCCAGTGAGGCGGTAAACTGCCATGATAACTTTTTCCCTTTCACTGCTCCCCAAAGCCTGAAATATTTTCTCTAGGGAAATTATCCATTGCTCAGCTACTAAGGGATTTGTACTCCCATTGAACGTTGGTGATTGTTGCCTCATGAATCGATCTAACATTGATCCTCCACGCTGTGGATCAGGGTGCTCCATACAGGTAAGGTTATTATTCATAAACTGAGTAAGTTGTCCCAGTATGGTGATTAGCTGATCGGTACCAGTTGCATCACCAGCTCCACTATAATTATCTTGAGCATGAGGGAAATCCCTGCATGGAGTGCGTTCATTGATATGGTTTCCATTTCTTCCACTAGGGTCCATTTCTAAACAATGGCATAAACTAGATCAGTTTATGAATCAAAATACTTATATAACACTTAATATAAATTGAACTATTTATGGATATAATCCATAATCATAAAAATGTTTTCTTTGAGTAAGTATATACTCATAAACCCTTCATAATGTTTTGTAAAGAAAATGAGAGTTATCCTAAGCATATCCCCCGGGAGTGTCGTAACCAAGAGTGCAGCAAGGCCCGTTGTCGTGCACCAGTTCCCGTTCGAGTCTAGCTCAAAGTGGTGTTTTCGGGGTTTACCCCTAGGTACATCTGTGCCAGAGCCGCCTCTACCTGCTCGTATCCAGACAGGGATGTATTGCTCGGAAAACTCACAAAATCTCTACAATACCAAAATTCTAGGAAGTTCTTCTATACTAATCCTCAAAGTTCATCTTAGGTCTACGTGTCCTAATCAGAGTTTATCTAAATCTAGCTTCCATGGTTTGTACTAAACTTCCTCTGATACCAACTATAACGCCCCGACCCTAGTTACCCAGAGTCGGTTCATTATTACATAACATTGGCATGATCACAAGAAAGATCAAATCTCGAAATATTGATTGGTTTAGTAGCCTTGGAAACACTAGATATATTCATAAGTCTTACATTACATCCTAAAATGAAAAAATACTACAACAACATATTGTCTCCATAATCCACACTCATATCCCCACATAATATCCCTACAGGTCATTCATAATTTACTTCTTCACGTCCTGGGAAAAATAAAACTTAGAAAAGGGGTGATCTCAAATGCCCAGTAAGGATAACAATATAGCAGAAACATTCATAAATAAGAATAAACATTTAAGGAAATGTATAACTAAAACAAAAGCCTTTCAAACTTGAACTTTATACATGGTATGGCATAAATAAAATGAAATAATTCCATTTACTTATTCACATGGATATTCTACTAATCGAATAATCACATGCAAAATCAATAACCACTTTCATAATGATGGAATGCATAATGCCAGACTATCATAACCACATAGCCAAGGCCTCGTGCCAAGACTAAAAATAAGATTTTTTCAAGGCCTTATTCCAAGACACTAGTTTGTCTCATGAGACCTACCGATGCATCGAGGAGCTATAGCGGGCTCCACCCATCACATATTAAGTCCAATGCATTCCCATATGAAAAGGATTAAACATAACATAAACATTCGTATTAAAACTAACATACGAAATGTCAATACTTTCACCATAAACCATGAATGGTATAAAAATAGCACATCCATAGTCAAACATATCACAAAACCTTCAATACAACATAGAAGTTTTGTATCATAATAAATAAACTTCACATAAGCGTAAAATCCAACAATGGATGTTGACATAGATGAAATCAAAACTCTTTTTAGAGAAATATCTCTTTTATTTTGAAATCATTTAAGATCCATATAAAATAAAAAATTTTCTTTGAAAATATTCTTATAAGCTTTTAAGGTAAGCTTCGACGATTTTATAACGGCGGAAAATAGACGCACCCGCCGTATAAGTTAAAAAACATTCTTACCTTAATTTTGTCGAAAAGGTTAAAAAGCACCTTGTTTGGAAAACGACAGAAAGATTCCTTTATAAACCTCTTATAAAAAGTCAAACAAGGGTATAAATGACTGTAACCCATATTCGTGTGAATAGTAAAAATGTTTTGAAATACATTTTTAAGAAACATGGATGTGGATGATAAAGAGATCACAGTAGATTATTACGTATAAACAACCTCGGATAATGAAGTGATTGTGAAATAACCCTTACGTTGTACTTTTCCTTGGTTGGGGTAGGTTAAAATCCTGTATAATGGTGAAATAATTGTTCTTAAATTATACAAGAATCATATACATTAATATGATATCATATATGATCTTTTAATATTGATTTGATAATAATATCTTAGTATTATCGTTGTTTCGTGTGTTAACTTACTTGTTTTCTTTTATATGTTTTGTTATGTAAGCCATGCTTGTAATGGATAGGTTGTATATTATTCATATCCATAATGATATCAAGTCTTTAAAAATCATTTTTAAATCATCAAATGATAATTATACTTGAATGGATACGATGGAGAATGAATCTTATCGCGTTCGTGGAGACGGTAGTCCGTACGTACGCACGAGCGAAAATATCATTTTTTTGATATTAAAATAATATATAAATGGATGTTATATCATATATACAGAATAATTAACATGTTATATTTATTATTTACATGAGTTACATATCATTATTATACCCATCCAAATAATAATATATTGAATAACAATTACACCACGACGTGGAGACGGTAAGCCGTACGTACGCACGTATAGTGACATGTTATTCAAAGGGTGGATAGAATACTGAATATGGTTGTACCATATTTATAATAACATCACAGTATATGTGAGATACTGGAGTTATTATTTTAGAATGGTAAGAACAAAGAAAGAAAAAGTAGAAGAAGAAAGGAACTTGAAAAGGGGTGGTGAAAACATTACCTCTTCTTCGGGTTCTTCCTTTTGATTTGATGAAAAGGGCTCCTTAGGTTGGCTTTCTGATCAAACTAAGGCCTCTAGGTTGTAGTGAGGGAAGTTGGGAGAGTATTTGGGCAGAGTTTTGCTGAACCAAAAGGCTTTGAATGTGTGAAGAAATGAGAAGGAGGAGTACCCTTTTGTAAGAGGGGTGAGGGGCACCTTTGGAAAAGCTAGAAATATTAATTTATAATAAATTCATATTCGGTTTCTAATGACTCCAATGTTGATTATTTAAATTTTAAGGTGGGGATAGGTCGAAAACAACTCAACCAATAGAGTTTAGATAGGTTTGGGTACTTATATTAACCTTATCTTTAAGTATTAACTCTAAGTTAATTTGTTTCACTTTTACAATGTCTCTTTGTATTTTTATATAATATGGTTAATAAACATACTATATACATCCAAGAGACCCCCAAGTGGCCCATTAATGATGAAACTATCATGATATAAGTCTCTTGGCCGAACCTTAGATTTTTAGGAATTTAATATCAATTAATAATATAATATTGGTTTTAAGAACTCTTTTATGTCAATTTTGAAACTATTCAATATTTGATTTTTTTGAAACTCATAAAAGATGGATTACTTCGAAAAAAGTCAATTAAATCAATCCTAATATATCATATTATCCTATAAAATTATTTTCATTCATTAAAAGTTTCATATTATACTTATTTGGGTATTTATAATATTAATTATTTTTATTTTTCACTATTATAGTAATTAATTCATCATCATTGTGTCATAAATAAATTAAATTATTTAATGTCTAAAAATTATAAATAAAATATGACTATGTAGGAAATCTTTTTATCTTTCTAATGAATATTTATAATCTAAAATACAACATATATAAACCTATTTAAAAATTGTGTTTCTAAAAGTTATATGCTTGTGTCAATTTTGTATTCATTTTAACTTAATTAAAATATAGTGTCCCTATCACCTACAAGTGGCACCATGGGGTCCCAAAATCGACCCAAAGATGCATATGGTCGAACATGTATCAAAAAATAAGTCTAGGACACGTTTTAAGGTAATTTAGTATTATTATAATATTATTTTCTAACCTTTATTTACTAGATTTACCCTTAACCATGGTAAATAAAATATTTACCGCAGTAATTATTCAAAATGTCTAAAAATAAAAGTTACCTATTTACACAATTTGGACATACTGATTCCAAATATGGAATCCATTTTTCTAAATTTAAAACATAGAAGTGGCAGAAATTAATTTAAAATTTATTCTCGCTGTTAAAACAAAAAGCGTGTTTTTAAGAGATAATAACTATCAAAAGATTGACATTTGTTTATGATCGGTTTAATTGTAAAATTATGTCCAATGACCAACATTATATTAAATGGTAAAAATATATTTTAAATAAACTTTAAAATCACTCAAATTCATAATTTATCACTATTAATTTATTTGATTAAAAAAGATGTTTTTAATTAAAATTTAGTAATTTTCACTATTCATCAAAATATGAAAGTTATCCGAAATGTACCAAAATTTCACCTTAGGATAAATTCGATATTCCGAATTCAAAAATTAAGTCCATTTTAAAATATAAAATATATATAATTTCAAAAATTAGTTATTACTATTCATAACGGCTAGTTTGATTGGTTATGGTGTCTTAGAACTCGGTGTTGCGTACAACACACTCTATCACATTATTCAAAGAGAAGCGTACCGTAGAAGCTTGGGGTGTTACATTAATTAATTATTCCAACCATTGGCTTCCATGTAACTCTGACTGTATTCAATCATAAATTCTCTACATCAATTGGGATATAGTTTTATCATCCATTATATATGTGCAGGTGTAAACTCAATCCATTGGGTTGGTAATAATCTGTCACCACAAAAAACTCTTTTATATTCTATTTTATATAATATTCAAGGCATATCAATGGTTGAAAAAACAAAATCCCAACCCATTGGGATAGAATAATTTATATCTGAATCATTATCACTAGATTCATAATCCCTGAGAGTTTTATTTGGAAATAAATATTGATTCTTGATAAAACCCATCCCCTTAGAATGGGTGAATTTGAATCTCAATTTCAATTTTTTGGACTCATAAAATCAATAACTATAATCATTACATACCTAGAAACATGATCAATCAATGCCATATGTGGCTCAAAATAACCTATAGCTCATAGAGATGTGGGAATATTCACCATCATCATCACTATAGAAAGAATCAGTATTTTTCATGTATTTCAGTAATGATCAATGATCAATATCCCATCCCTTCTTCCATCTATAACACAATCCGCGTTTATTTCTAACCCATTTAGAAAATATGACCAAAACACTATCAAATTTTTTTTCACATACCTAGACAGGATGAGAAAATGGTGATGGAAATAAAACCCCACTGGGGAAAGAAGCCGAAATGACCCATTATGGTCTAGGTTTTTTACAAAAACCATAGTGAATATAGTTTATAATTAACATGATGTTTCAAAAGAAATGCTAATAAGACAATTTACTATTATTCCTCTATGAATGTATTCACCATCAACATAATAGATATGATCGATCAAGAATCAAATGTAGTGGGATATAACACTGAGAACCTATTTTGAGTGTATGGTGATCTAGATGCACCAAATGATGTTGAATACACCCAATACCATAGTAGAAACCAACATCAATAACCTTTGAATATTGAGAATTCACCTCTCCTATGGAATAAATCATGATAAAAATGGAATAGTGTGGTGACATCCCAATCACCTCATAGAAGAGTTGAGGTTCCTTCAATGGAGAAATAATCGTCACAATGAGTGAGGTACAAACACTCATATAAATTTACAAGTAAATAATTATTGGAAATATTCATATTTTGTATTATCCTCTGGATGAGGAAAATATTCTTCCTCCTATGAGAACTAATCCCCCTCCAAGAGTGGTATCTATGTGTCAAACAAGTTCTAGATAAAAGAAGTACATCTATATAATTTAGGAAGTTGAAAGGGATTGGGAATAAAATCTATTGATTCGAGAACCTCTACCCTTAGAGGAAAATAAATTACTCTTAGGAGGAATCATGAATTAGTTGGAGAAAAAGATGGTTTGCTGCATCATTCTCAATACTATCCTAGTAGATACGATATGGCTCAGAAAGAACTAACCTTGAAGTGTCATCATGTCATAGAGACCCTAGTTACAATAATGGATGACATGGAAGGGTGATCCACACCTTTCCATCCTATGTGGAACCTTTTATTATGAGTGGGTGAATAAATCATATCTTCCAACCAATTTCATAAATTCATCCTTATCCACTTTTGATGGTGTAGGTGACCCTAAATAGTATCTCACACCATTCATATCATGATGTGGGATTCTGATGGATCCTCCATATCAAAAGGGTTAAAGAAATATATGGTGTTTTGAACAAATGTTGATTGAGACATCCTTTGTCAGGTTCAACCGTTTTCTAATTGTATCTGTTTTAGGATGGGAATTCCTTTTTTGTAAATATCTTTATTATTAATCTCCACACTAGGGAAAATGAATGTCATTGACATTAAAAAACCATTAAATATGATAATAATGGGGTTTATGACTTAATATCAATATTAAACAATTTAAACTATCCAATCATCGTTCATTTATCACATGTGGAAGTAGTGGAACACTGTGTTGAAAATATCTAAGGAGAGTTGTAGACAACTATGATCCCAAGGATGTATCATGGTGAGTTTTGTTAGTTTACATAAATTGAACAATGTCTTCAGGGAACCATTTAGTTAACATGGTCCAAATATTAACTCATTCCATTAGCATCAAGGGAAATCATTGGAAAATCATAAGTTTTAGTTTTCACTATCAAGCTAGTAGTATTGCATATCCAAGCACCTAGGAAAGCCCTTAACCACCCAACACCTCCTTTCAAGCGAAGACACCCAAAAAGCACCTTCAAAAAAAAAAAGAATATATAAATCAAGGTCACCCAAGATTTCATTACTTGATGAATAAACCATACTCTATCAGAAATTAACATTTATTTGAATAGTTCTTAACATTCTTGGAAAATAACCAGCTCAAGGCACTGAAACCAAAGAAACCCAATGCGTTCATCCTCAGCAACAATCCTAACTATTTCCTATTCTATATAAGGCGTGGTCATAATATCTAAGTCAAAATCATCTTTAATGTATTATTTCAAGTAATGGTCGATTTTGGATAAGTGGTGTTAGATAACTCCTCAGAGTAGGTGGAATGCATAAGCATTTTCTAGTAAGTAGAATATGGTTATTAAAGAATGTTCAGACTACACATGAGAGGAATTTCAAAAACTGGATGACATAAAAAACAGTTGTTCGAGATCCATCCACCAAAATAACACAGTTAAACAGTCCTACAATTTTTGTACTATACAAGGAGGTGAAAATGATTATGTATCCAAATGTTGGGTGAAACCACTAGAAAATAAGAAAAAAGAGAATAGGACAAGTCATATTCTGCACCAACGCAAGTTGTAACTCGTACAGATTCCTTCCCTAAGACATTAAAAGCACAAAGAACACACCACCAAATGGAAACCTCATCGGATGTAAAGATCAGATTTGGGGTTTTCAACATGATACACTAGGTAGAGAACTTATCTGATGAAGAATATGCCTCAAAATACTAGTTTTCTTCACATAACCATGGAAGAAGAAGCCACATGTGTAGGAACCGAGGACACACGAGATCACATGGGCATTATTGAACTCAATATTCATGATGCATCACCAAATATGCCACATATATACCTAAGACTCATGAGATAGCAGTACATCATCCTAAAATGAGGCATGGAGGGATCTAAAAAACCTCTAGTGGTTATCCATATCTAATTGTCTTGCTAAACCACCTAGCAGAGGTTTGATTATCCAATCATCCTAGGCAATGGGGAAGGCCTATATGACTTGAGCCACTAGAAGATGATTAGCCCTCAACCTCTGCACATGCACTAGACTTGTCCACCACAAATTTCTCATGTGATGAGCCACATGTTCAGGAGAAAACCTACATCTGGATGTATCGACCTATGGAAGAAAAATACAACATTCTGAAACAGATGGATGTTTTTCATGAAACACCCTAAATCTGGTATTTGATCCGTCTTTTAATATAACACTAGGATGTACTCTATGAATCACTTTATATCCGACAAGATTTTGAGACATAATATATTATAGGTTATGTTTATTGAGTATAGAACACCCAATAAGAATGTTATTCCAATAACTTGTCAAATAACTAGGATTGAGAAGGGGCTATCCCAGGGGACATTTTACACCAGTATGATTCGAATGGAGTCAATAATGTTGATTTCCAAAGAGATCATGTGGTTAATGTTTCAGGGATCAAACATATATTGTATCAAATCAACCAATGTTTGGGATACAGAGAAGAGGACATATCTCCCTTGATGCTGAACATTAAATGTTATGATAACAATGACCAAAGTACTCTCTGAATTATCATGGTCAACTAAAAATTTCAGGATCTCACATTTGACACTATTTTTATGTTTACCTAGCATGAAACTTCATACAATTTTCTTCTTGGATGGTCTTAGCTCAATAACCAGTTGAATATACCTTCAGCATTGCATCAATATCTAAAATTCCCTATCGATGTAAAGGTTTTCATAATGAATGGTAATATGTCCCCCATCGATAATTGAAGAGAGAAATATGAAAAAGAATATTTCTACAAAAAAGAGAGGAAAATACAATATTGAATTATGATATATAGGTTTCATCCCCTAGTTTCTTGTTAACCATCATTGGGAATCCTTGTATTATGATGGATCAAGACTATATTATCCCCTTATTATATTCAAGGGGATAAACATTACCAAAGAGGTCCAAGATCTTCATGTCCCTAGTGACTGTGTGAAAAACAATGTGATCTGGCTTCTCTATGCAATGATTTAGGCTAGTGGGGATGACAATGTATCTCATAATTTCCTATCTCACCACAATGGTGACACATAATCCCCCCAAATTCCATACCCATATAAGGATCTTTCCATGGAATCATATATGAAATAATATAAGGACTTCCTCAATAACACACCTCCTTTATTAGAATATATTGCCTCCACCACCATAGACATGACCAAGAAAGTGAATATGGGAATATAATAATGCCCATTACTTACTCTGATTAGTGCCTCCATACCCTAACAAGATAAATATATGTATATTTAATTTTCAATCAATAATAATATGAGTTCACGATGAACTATATGGAACATTAGGGACTAAATCATATGTAGATACACACCATCACAGATTACCCGATGATCATTGATACGTCAAGTAGGTTTCTTTGAGGATTCACCCCTCTTATAAAATCAATTTTGGGGAATAATTCTAAAAATTAAACAAATAAAACATTTTTTGAGAAGTGAAATCCCCCAGATATGTTTCCAACATTATCCAAGATATTAAAATAAATGGGATGATTATTTTCTGCATCAATTTTAGATATATCAATCGAAACATACCAAATTATGGTTTCCCATGACCAGTCCTAGAATTATGATCGATGAAACTACTTTCCTCATATAAATATTTATTGAGGATGGGTACTCATGTTACAATTGTATAACGTGGGCACCATAAATGAAGATTCCTCCACTTCTATATCTTATAATATCATGTCATTCCATTTGGGATAATGAACATTTGTGTGACATATTAAATTTCCATGAATCATATTTTTAAACCGTTATTAGTAGTAATAGATAAAGATTGTATCGTTGACCTGTTGGTCCAAGCCCAATAACTATGTTATCAGTTCAAAGATCTTCAATCATACTTTGACAAGATGAAATAGAACAGTCTAAAGATGAATCTATGGAAATGAGCCTTCAGGATAACTTCAAGGAGGTTCCCTAGCTTGGTGGTATGGCACTGCGACATCAAGGTTGACAAAGAGAATACTAGTGCTATTTTATAAATTTACCCCCTAAAATCTCAGTTAATGGATGGGGGTCCAAGAGAACCCACATACATTCGGTGTTTCATAGACAACATGGATGATAAAGATCTTCCCTTCACTAGGATAATGTATAAGAGAATCTCTTTTGAGTGGGATGATGAATACTAGGAAGCCTTTGAATGTATCCGAAAGTATTTACTAAACCCAGGGGTTCTAAGGCCTCTAGTTGAAGGGTGGAAAATCATCTTGTATTTGGCCTATAGGGAATTATCAGTGGGCACCATCCTAACACATAAAAAAGATTCATGGAGAAATAACACTCTCTACTACCATAGATAAATAATAGTAGGGTGTATGACCTAACCCACTAATGTCGAGAAGAAATTCCTTGTAATCATCTCTCTAGTTAAAATGCTATGGCACTATATGTAGCACTAGGATTTCCACCTATTATCTGTTTTGTTCCTCTCATGTATATAAGTTTCCTTCATATGTTGAATAGGCACATGGCCTAATGTGTGATTTATTTATATCAAAATGAAATTCTATTTTTTTCATAGATATTAGTGAAATATAAATCTCGAGTAGATTTTGTCACCGCACATACTACCTTGAAGAAAACATTGATGGACACTGAGCTTCTAGATGTAGGGATCATCAATTACCATGAAACTCCCCTAGCATGGGATATGTATTCGAATGGATCATCCTAGATTACTATCTATAAAATGATGGAGAACAAAATACTTAATCTGGTTTGGAATGTTATGGTATTTTCCCACCATCCAATTCAATTTTCCCTATTATCACTCCCTATCTGAAGGTAGCCCGAATAATAATGTATAATAACAATACATTAACACATTTTTGGAATTATCCTTAAAAATATAGATCACAAACTAGAATATCAAAGTGGATATGGAAGTAGTCATAATTTAGATCAATGAGTTCATTTAATCAAAAAATAATAATTGAACCTTATCACCAGTTATGCAAGAGGGATGCTAGAATATTTCCCTTTAGATTCCAATTTTTATCATATTCCTCTATCACAGAATGATCATACCGATCCACTAGCTATTAAAACCACCACCATAGCCTACCCTAATAAGGAGGAAGTTATATTTTACATCAAACATTTAAGAATAGTCTCTTTTTTCGTCATATTTTATATGGAAGAAAGCAATCATGTCGTCACCGCCCAAGAACATGAGGAACTGACGTCCACATCAAGATGGATGATGTCCATAATCAGTTATCTTCAAAAAGAGTTATCCCAATAGAAAACGATGAAAGGGAACATATTCAGTATCATGTAGTGAAGCTTACCCTTTAGAGAGGTTCAAATTAATAGAGGGGACCTTACATGCATAGATTCCATGCAGTCCTCCTCAAATTCATAGCATAATGATCTGTTCTCACCATCATGATGTAATTCCATGGGGGATCCTACATTTCCCATCTATCTAGGACCATTCATTTCCACCAAAGAAAGAGGTTGGTGTATTACTAGAAAACAATGATATATGATTATGTGGAATTCACCCAAAAACGTGTCACACATTGTAGATCCACAAAATCATCATCCATTAGAAACAAAATTGTTACATAAACCAAAATATTCCAGTACATTTTATTTTTGGGGAATAGATATTGTGGGGCCATGTACCAAATATGTAGTTTATGTACATCCTTACTACTGACAACTACTATTACAAAGTGGTTTAGGAAATGTCCATAAAATAATTTTGGGGAAACAACTTCATAAACACCCTAATTTCCCTATAACCCCATGGTTTGGAGTCCCACATAGAATATTGATTGAAAACGACTCAATTTTTCATTCTATCGAGTTGAATAAATTATACCATGAGTATAATATTGAGTTGAATCAGTCATATCAATGACTTGTAGTTGAAAATAGATAGTTATTGGTCCTCAATTTGACTATTTCATATTTATGTCAGATGACATCGAACATATGTAAGGATTACTACACAAAAAACTCCTCCCTAATTTATGGGCCTACTGTACCCCCACACATTCTTTTATAAACGGAACACCATATTAATTAGGGTATGAGAACAAGGTAGTGTTACAAAAATAATCACATATTTCTTCACTCTAAATATCCATTTATAGAAATATATAAAATGAAGATCACTTATAGAATATGTTGGATGAGGTTGAGAAGATCTATGAGAATAGGCTTCATACATTGGAAAACCTAAAAGTCAAACAGAATCTGATTGAATGATTAATTAATTAATTGTATCACCTCTATTTATTCCACCAAGGAAAAATGGTGTTGGTGTTCAACACCCCAATAATGCTAGGTAAGATTCCTCCAAAGCTGAATCGCAAATGGGAAGGGCTTAAAACCATATATAATGCCTATCATAATGGATCTTACTTAATATTTGAAATATACGGGGAGTGTGTCACACCCCACACCAATGTGAGGGTTTTAAATAAATAATTTTCATAATTCTCAAAAAGCATCATGTCTATGTAGAATGATGTTAAACTACATGGTATCCCATATCCTGACCATATGACATTAAAATATGTGATGATATCCAGGTTTTAAGATATTAAACTACACTATTTCATCTGGGTAGAAATACATTAAACTATATAGTGTCTCCCATCTTTTTTTCAAGTCATTATTCTACACCATGTCTCTTGTCCTCGAAGTAAGTTGTTAAACTGAATAGAATCTCATATCATTATGACATGAAGTTAAATTTTTTTGCGGTTTCCTCACTACATGGTGTTAAAATTCATAGGAATCACTATATCAATAATGAATCACTCCACATGTCATAGATATGTGTGAATGTATGATGATATTTCCTCATTACCTTGTAAGAGATAGATCCATGTAAAGAATCTCTTCATAAAAGAACTACATGCATCTTGATTCTAGTAATCATAAGATACATATTGATTCTCTAACAACTAGAATAGGCACTGGCCACATCCTCCCTTTTCCTTCACATCAAGTGATACATGTCCTCACCACATACTACTAAAAAACATGACTGATGTCCTTACCACATGAAATTAAACTACAATGATTTCACGAACTATATATGGCTTAATTATCATCTTCATTATGATACATAGGGAAGCATTGATCCTATTTATTGGTTTTGACACTATATTTTCCCTTACATGGTGAGAGGTAACAATTATATTCATTTATTCTCTCATATATTATAGATCTTGTGATCATAAGACTTTTAAAAGGAAAACCCCATACAAACAAGTCATAAATAACTGATGAAGTGTTCATAACTGACCTGAATGAAAGATCATTAAATTAATACCTTTTATTATTTCTTTAGGACATTAAAATTAATGGTTGATGCCCTTTTCAGGGCATAAAACTGCAATACATATAACTTGATTCCTTACATAATAATAAACATAATTAAATTCAAATATTCTATCTTGGGTTGAATTAGGAGAAACATAATAAATCCCCACACTATGCATGTAGGCCATATTTTCAAATGAAGGTCCTTCATTGAGAATTATGTATGGAAAAATTCCTATCATTAGAGGACATATAGTGATGCTCATATTTATATCATAGTGTGTAGACAGAACTCCAATTTTCACGTCTCTAATTTCGTGTTCTTGTCGTGTGACATTAAACAACATGTTTTATCAAGAACATTGTATGGATTCATTCCATTGACCACGTGATACATAGTGACACTCGTATCTACAATACTAGCCATACCTACAACCATAATTAGAGGAAATTACCACCTCCATGTATGATAAAGTCCTCTGTAGAGTGCTTGTGATTCCATCAGTATGTGTGGCTTGATTCCTATCATCACACGATAGTTAGTGACATATGAATCTAAAATCGTGGGTCTATACTTAACAAATTATAAAAAATTAACCCCAAACTGCAAAAGGTATGATTTATACAACCATATTTTTTCCTACATATGAATTAGGAATTTGTGTGGCATGCTATTTCATATAATATATATTGTGCAATTTTTTATGTTAGTTCTGAAATCTATACCGCATGTCATTTATCTAGAAGGATAAAAATATGGTCACATGACATTAAAACTGCACAACAAAAAAGTCCTAACTAAATTGAATAAAACTTCAAGGAAATTTCCTTACAACAATATGTTAATATGTAAGTGCTTTTTTTAATAAATGACATTAAACTATAAGAAAACAAGTACATATTTACCACATGACAATAAAAATCCATGGAAAACATCCTTTCCAAAAAATGTTAAATTACAAAGAGAAACAAATGGTCATACTACATGATTATGTACTATATAGTCCATCACTGATTTTAATTATTTTTCAAAGGAACAAAATATCCTTACCCTGGTAAAATAGAGTACAAGGTTCTTCCACCATCTTTTAATAAACCTAATCCAAAAACAATAAATCAGGTCTCTAGTTACTCAAGTTTCCAAAATCGTCCCTGGACCTAGGAAAAGATATGCATCTTCATGGGACCTTTTTTTGACTATGTATGTATGTCTATGGATCCTGCATATGAGCCTATTTTCATAAATCAAATATTTCAGTCTATTAAAGTTGCATTGGATCCTTATTATCATTGACATCACTATAGAAGAACTCAACACACTTGGGTGAGCTTAACTACCCCTGATATGATCGTCTCATAGCATTTCTCATGACCAGATAACCCAAATTCATGGTTGACCATATTTTGATCCCCCACATAGAAGGATGTCTGGATACTCTTCACCCTGGGTATCCTTATTAGGATATTTTGTATGATCCCCATTATTAGTTCCATCTGATTCATGAATATAAATGTCTGATGATCTGGTCAATGTTTACTACATCAAACTATAGACTATAGTGGTCCCAATTAAATGCAATAAAATGATAAGTTAAAGTGTCATAGAACATTTCAGGATAAAAAATCGAGAAGGGTATCCCCAAAATAATTCAAGTATTCACTCTCTAAAATTTCCACTGCTATAGTTTAAGGAAAAATTCTGGCACAAATAAATATGGAGTAAAGTTCATAGGGAATACTCTATAGACCAAGTAGAATCCATGAAATTATTTATGGAAACCCATGGTTTAGGAAATTTTTATAGTAATGATTTTTTACATATATTTTTTTTGAGCAAATAATCTCTAGGTGGGGACTGAACATTTTGGTTCTCGAGCCCTACATAGATATTACACTATTAGTAGATCACACTTCATTATTTTAGGACCATTGATCACTACAACCTTACATGGAACATGGAAATGATACCCATATTTAAGGGATTGATTTCATGAATATGGATGTATTCATATGGCTCTAGCATATGTGCTTATTGCAATCAACCAAGTACGTTAGTCTACAAATAGTAATATTCAATACTTATAAGACCTAAAAATATTGTGGTAGGACCCAACACCTCTGTGTGTTTTTGGTCATTCCTGATATGACATTCCCAGACCATCCACCTAACCTACTATCTCTAGACAACGATTTTAAATATCTGTACCAAAAAATTCAAAATGATTCGACATTCTTAAATTGACATCATTATGTTTTTTTACCCCTAATCCTTCTAGAAATACGAAACTCCATTCCGGAACCTATGGTGTCCCACACATCATGATTTTAACCACATGGTATAGGGCTCGAGTTTCACTATTTATTTTCTGATTTTCCCTAACCTACCAGAACCGTTTGTAAAAATGTATCTTCCCTTACCCGACCTCATTTAAGTATTCAAAAAAATGTGTCCCTTAGAAATGAGTGAAGATCATATCATTCATGAAGATGATAATGATGTAAAATGACTTTGACCTGCCACCTAAATGAATCATCTCTATACAAGAAAGGAACATCAATCCTAGAGAGGTCTATAAAATCAAAAAAGGAACCTAGAATCTTTAGATGATATGAGTCATCCCCAAAATTTCTACCCCATCCCTTATTTACTGACTAAAAATTTTGGGTTATGAATTATTTCACCCATATTCCATCCATCTAGGATGACATATCATTTATATTAATTCACTATTAACTGATATTACACACATAAACCGTCCATGACCATTGTAAAATAGTGGATAAACCACTATTTGGAAATTATACTAACACATTATAGATTTAAACAACCCACCAAAGGCGTCACCTCTTTACAAGAATGGGATTATGATCCAAATTTGGCTCACAAACACCATGGAAGAACCAAAAACCCTAGAGTGTTTGGGTTAAGTCAAATCATGTTTGAATCATTCTCCATGATCAGCAATCTATTTCATGCTAAAAAACCATGTACTACACTAATTTAAGGTCCAAACTAAATGATTGTAAACTACATCATTAAAAGTTATAACGTAAAATACCATAAACTATAATGATTGAATGTAGAAGCTAAAAGTCTCTAAACTAAAATGATATAAGGTTTGAAATAAAATATCATAGACTAATATGATATAATGAATGAACTAGAATGCCCTAAAATAAAAAACAGATGGTTTGACCTAAAATAACCTAAACTTAACTGATAGATGGTCTGAGCTAAAAGAACCTAATGTACATTAATACACGGCTTTATCTTAATGATCATAAACTAATTAATTATAGGTCCCATGTTAAAATACCCCAAATTACAAAAGATTATTTATTTAGTCTACAAGAATGGAAATACTCACAACTCTCACAATATGGATTTTGAAAAAATCATAATTCTCTCACTAAGACTGCCAAATTTGATAAATGATAATAGAACTCCCCCTCTATGATTTTTGTTCAATCGAGATGATGATTATATGAATCAGGTGGAATCAAGAGATTTTTATTAGACATATCATTATGGTATTCCTTGTTTGTAGGAATTCATGAGCACTGTGTGAGACTAACATACACTAATTTAAATATTTTGATCGAGGCATTTAGGTTTACATGATATTATGAAATGGATGGGTATTGTTGATGTTTCATGTAATACAATACCAATCTAAATTCATGAGAATCCTGAATGAATTAAAAACTAGAAATCATCAAAAGAAATCCAGCATATCTATTCACTAATATTATAAAATAAGAGGAATCTAAACATATTAGAGTCTCTCCCATGGATATACAGGCCAAAAAAACATGTATAATTATGAAACAATCAAATGATTTTCTAAGGATAACTTCTGAACCCTACATGCATATGATCTTTGAAGGTAAAAAATTAGAGTAACTGGTCAAAAGACTCTATTTTCACTTCAATAACTTGTTGTAACTCATAATCCATAGAAATGGAATCATGTATAGGCTTTTCCACCACATTAAGAAGTCCCCATTAATCCATCATATTCATCTCTAATATTTAGAGTGTATGTAAAAATATTTGATTTCTCTCTATAAAGATGAATTATTTTAAACTAAAGATGACAGTTTTATGATTCCCAACATTGATTAATTCCTAATGAGTAGCCACCACTACCACATGCCAAGAAGAATCATTAATATCCTCATCCCAGTTATTCTTATTGCAACCCAATCCTTTTACATATAAAATTACATGATTTTAAGCATAGTTAATCATCAGAGTACATGCCAAGGATCGTTGAGTCTTGTGTCTTCGAAGACTAGTTACATATAACATAAAACATGTGACTGAAAAATACATCTTTATTTAATCTCAATAATGACCTCCTAACTTCCATTGAGCCCCTAAATCTATATAGGGTACCCTAGGGAACCCATGAACAACAGGGTGAGATGAAAATCCTAGTAAGGGAATGATCGTAAGGATATATTTTAAGAACATGAGTTAGGATGCATGACCTAAAGATATCCAAAGCATGGAACATATGAAATCCTATCGTATATGAAAGGGTTCATATGATCATGTAATCATGTAAATTTGTAAGAATCATAAAACATTTCATTAGTATGGGTCATGGCTAACCACCAATGCCATTTCCCATTTTAGTACGGGTCAAGGGTAACCGCCAATCTCATTTCGCATCACATCTCATGAGACATAGCTTTACCCAATGCATTGGAGCACTATCTGGGTGCACCCACATCAAAATTTTCATGAATATTATTTCCACATAAATATTATTTCCACAAAAATATTCATTCAACATAAATAATCATACATAATCAATTGTCTATAAACATACAGTTACCCATGGAGTGAATTGGGTAGCACAAACATGACATAAAGCATAACCAATAAGTGTATCATGAAAGTGTCCATGAAAGAAAGTAATTAGAACATACATGGAAGTTCATAAGGTAATATAGTCATATAACATGGTATATGGTATCAAATATAAGTGACATCATATAAGAAATGTATTTGAGAAACCTTAGCATTAAAACATTTTTGTGTGGTTTTAAGGAAAATAGTATAGAGCATTTAAAATAGTAAAGAGGACATTCTTTTATATAAAACCAAAATTGATCCAAGAAGTTTTTAATAATAAAAATAATGATTTTATGAATACAACGGTGTCTTAAAACATAGGATTTAGTTCACATGAAATTGGTTAAAAGTTTGGGATGTTCCTTTAAAATGAGTGTGCTTATTGGGAAGTATTGATGTGGGATTCACTTAAAAGCATGTATATCCCAAAAAAAGAATTAGAGATATATATTAGAACATGATATTTTAGAATATAATCAATATGTATATGTTTTACATAAAAATAAATGACAACCACATTTTGGTAAAAAAGAATGATAGAGAAACCTGAAGGAATAAAGGATGTTCGGGTAGAATCCAGTACGGTTTACCGGCATGGTATCGGGTTTTACTAAGAGAACATGATGAGAGAGATAAGGGTTTCCTCATCACATATATAACATTAGGAAAGTATGGGGGAGGTGAAAAAACATACCCAATTACTATGTATTACACAAAAATAGGCGTAGCATATAGAACAATCTTGATTAAGAGTGAAAAGGAGAGGTTCCCTTTCCTTAAATCTGTTGGTGTTGTCCACTTGTTATTAAAGACCTAAATAAAAAAATTAGGATTATTAATTAATAATTCAAGAACTTATTTTATATTTAATTGATTTATTATAACCCTTTTTTGTTCTTTCAAGTCCTTTTTGATTAGTTATAAGGATCAGTTTCTTTGTCCGGACTCGTTTGTTTACATGGTTTTAAAAAACCAGTTCATCTATATTCAAGTTTGGATAAACATGAAAGATGGAAGTGGGTGTAAATAAATGAATTTATATGATATTAGTGATCATACAGTAGATTACATTGTCATATATTTAATTTGGTTACTCAGAGTGAAGTGGAATTGTTATATAAACCAAAGTGACTTCCTTTTTTGATAATTGGCCGGGTACATATTTTGCTTTATAGATTAAAAGCATTTGTAAAAAAATATTACAGAATAAAAATAGTATATATTGAATATATATCTTCTGGTTCAACCATAAAAAAAATGGTTTCATGACCATATTTGATGATGATCGTAGAAATTGATAAATAATTTTCCTTCAATGTTCTAAATTAGCACATCTCAATCGATGCTTTCTTTTCATTCAAAAAAAAAGGTGAGTACATGGGAGAAGATAATGAAGTATACCATTAGAATAATAACATTCTAATACATGTATTCCATTAGATTTATCATACCATTTGGGATGAGGGGAGGTGAGGAAATAAAAAAATAAATGAACTTAAATTGAAAGGCGGAATTGTAAAGAAGAATTTACCTCTTGAGACTTCCTCCATTGAGAACCATTTAAGGGGAGTGGTTTTGTTATTTTGAAGAGTCTAAGAGCCTTTGGACGTGGTGGAGGATCTTGTAGAGAGAGATTTGGTAAGAATATTGTAAAGGAACAAGGCTTGAGAGGAGTTAAGGGAAGGAGTGAGGGGGGGGGGGTTATTGCGGAGAGCGGAGGGCTTTTATAGTTTTTTAATCATTAGTTTATTATTTCCTTGAAAAAAAAGAATAGTAAGTATTCCATGACCAAGAATAGTAATAAATTCATGTGACATTGAACCAAATGGGCTTAACTCATCATATCATCATCAATTACCTAATTAATCCATTATTTACCATTTACTGTGAATTATTAGATTCTACAAGTCATAAAAAATTTAAGTATTTCATAAAAATTCCAAAAATTTACCATAACCGTTTTTTGATCTGTAGAATCAAAAAATGATTTCCATTGTTCCAAAATAATTTTTTAAATATAATTAATTTAATATTTAATTATAATCATAATTTATTATTAAAAACCAGTTTTAAAACATTCATTTACTTATTATAAAATATAGGTTCATCATAATTTCACATGAATATTATTTTATGACTATCATAGGTAAGGTTACTATTCATTAGGGTATATCAATATACATAAGGGTATGTTACTATTTATTAGGGTAGGGTACTATTCCACTAAAAATATTTTTTCGTTATTGGATTCCAAATAACATAATGATTGCAACCATGTATATCATATTTTTGAAATTCCCAACAGACAAGTGACAATCATATGATTAAAGGCCACATAGAACTTTGTAGTTCATTATGTTGTTTTTTCATGTTATTTTATGACATATTTATCAGAAGGAAAATTTCCATTGAAATATTTGGGTCCTTACATTCATCCCCCCTTATAGAATTTTTCCCTTTAAATTTCGTTTTACATTTTAGGCCATAAACAAGAGAGGGTTCTTCTCTTTCAACGCGTCATCCGGTTCCCAAGTTGCTTCGTCAATATTTTTGATCCTATGCAATACTTTGAGAAGGTGGGTTGTCTTGTTGTGTAGAACCTTATCCCTTTGGTCTAGAATCTTCCCTGTCTGTGTCACGACCTGTCCCTCAGGGCCTGTGTTGTGACTACCCCAAGCCCGCCTTCTATAGGCCAGGGGCTAGCGACTATCACCAAAGACATAATCTAAAAAACTAGGAAGGCATTGCCTTTATAACCGGTAAACACACATAGAAGGATACGAACATGAGTAAACTTTATAACCAAATGTGAGCTGAAAGTAAAAGGGGCCCGAATACAAGCCCAAATGTAAAGGTACAAATACAATTGACAAAAATTCAACTGAAGAAAAAGAATGAAAAGCAGTGACATTGTTGTCCTCTGGGATTCCTACTTTAAGGGTAGGTACAGATTGCCTCTTCTGCACTCCACATCCATCCATCTCTTCCACGTACAGACACACTGTATGGTCTACCTCTGGGCACCGTCTAGTCCTATTACTCTCATCCTCAGTTAGCACTATCTGTTGTCAACAACCAACACAACAAGGTGCAAGCATAGCCCGTGTAGGGGTGAGTGTAAAAATACTCATTAGGACTCTGAGAACCTCAATGTCTCACCAAATCCAAACAGGATAAACCACAAAGTATGAAACCCATAGATAACATTAATTAGGTATATGCCCATACATATACCGAAGTCATCAATTGATCCATCTCAATCATGAGGTAAGCACAGAAACACGGACTCACCACAACTAGGATTTTATTCTAGGGGTAGTATCAAGTAATAACCCCAATCACATTTTCGAAGCCTTGGCTGTTGGGGAAATCATCCTCTATCGAGTACAGTGGTCCTGTCGTGACACCATACATGCTTCCCACTAACCTTGAACTGCTGAGGTACTCATCTTGTTGAGTACCGAGGATCTACCACGTCACCAAGCGCGCTCCCCACCGTGGGTCTACCACATCACCATACGCACTCCCCCTCCTAGCCTTCTGAGGCACTCCTCATATCGAGTACCGTGGGACTGCTGCGACACCATGTCACTCCTTACTGTGGGTTAGCCGCAACTCCAAGGTTCTCCCCACAATGATAGTAGAGTCACTCTGAGTCAAAATAGAGAGTAGTCATCTGGTCTCTGCCAGCTACAAGGTCGATGCACTACGCTTTCTCATCTTCAGAAGGATCCACTACACAGGATACTGGTCGATACACCAAATATCACAAAGTCCCATGAATATGTATTTCAGAGTTCCGCCATGTCATAGGGGTCTCAACGCAGTAGACGGTGCATCAAAAAAATGCCTGATCTGTAAGATGTTGGCCTTTTATTCCTCAGGGCCCGATTGGATTTGTGCTTGATCTAACATAAATGCACCTCAACTCTACCCAAAACATTAGTAGGGTATACTCAAATGGACTATCTCACTCCAATAAATCTAGCATCGCTGACGGTTTGTCAAACGGACGTCTGGTTGCAAAGCCCATGTCCAGTCTGACCTGGTCGGCCGACCCGACCTGACCCCATCTGGGCCGAACTAGTTTAGGTAGACCCGTCCTGACCCGTTGGGTATGGCCCGACCCATTGGGCGGGCCACTCCGTTAGGTTTGGCCTGGCCCGCTGGGCCCCGCCCAATAGGCCACAAGCGGCCGTAGAGTGTCGTTAGGGTGAAAACCGGCTGCGAGGGTGTGGGCCAGCCACGGGTCGACATGAGGGTGGTTTGGCCCGAAGGTCGTCATGAGGTCGGCTTGGCCCAGAGGGTGCGACGATGGCATCTCGGCCTGGGGAACCAGTCAGGTTCAGCTCAGAGGGCCGCGGGGGCGCATCTCAGGGTGGCACGGCCCGAGGGCTGGGGTGGCGCAGCCAAGGCCGGTTCATCCAGCAGGTGGTGTGTCTAGGGACGATTCGGCCAACGGGTGTCACAAATAGTGTCGGTTCGTCCGGGAGGCCAGAACGACCATCGTGGTTCGATCGGCAGAGGGCACGACCGGGGCGGCTCAGCACGGGCTGAAACCGGTTCAGCCAGCAGTGGCGTGGGGCCGGTTCGGTCGTCCGTGATGTGGGGCTAGTTCGGTCGAGAGGCTAGGGAAGCGCTGGTGTGGCACGGGTCACGGAGGCCACGTGTGGCGGCGCTGTTTCCTTCTTCGCCTTCATCGCCTTCCTCAATTTTGAAGAACACCGCAAATCAACACAAGGGTTATAGACAGGACATGCCATGTTAGTTTGGCTCGCACTCCCCTCCTTAGAGTGGTAGAAAGAGGTTCATAAGAACAAAGCTCACCAAACCCTCCCACAATGATTCTTCCCACACTGCAAAAGAAAATAAGCGGTGTACTTGTGAAGTGGTAATCATACAGCATTAAACCCATACCTTGTTCATTTATGGTTTATGTTGGGGTGAGAAGGCATACATCAATTCATTGTAGGAAAACATGTCCTACATCGAAGGAAGTTATGAGGATGAAGATTGATGTCAAGGACAATCTTCATAGTCGAAGGTGTTCCCTACCGGCATTCTTCATCAGTGGAGCATTCTTTTTCGGTGGAGCGTTCTTCATTGGGAGCTTTGTAACATGTTCTTCCTCTCCCCAATTCCACCCAAAATGAAAAGGCAGCTCATGATAATATATTATAATATCTATTAAGTTTTTGGTATAATATTCAAAATGATTTAATTTATTATGGGGGAGTTGGAACAATTAATATGGTTCGTTGGCACAATTAAAATTGTGGTGGTGTTGAAGAGGCTCCCCCACATTAATTAGGGAGTTTTGGGTTTCTCCCAATTATGGGTGGGGGGTTCAAGGGGGATTAATCATAGGTGTTCCCCACCACCATAAGCTGTCATGGGAGGTTATGGTTTGAGAGGTCCCCACCACCCTAACCTCTCATGGGAGGTTACGGTATGGTGGTCCCCACTTCCAACTTCAACATGGTGGTTTAGTTCTGGTGGACCCCACCACCCCACACCCACATGGGTAATGAAAATAAATTTCACACACATTAGTTTTTATTTTATTTTTGCACGAAAAACCCAATAACTATCTTTCACTATCGACCCACTGTCGTCGAGATGAAAGTCTCCTTAAGCGAATTTCAGTGCTGCGAGTTCAGCGGTGCCTGCGAATTCCAATTCCGAGCACCTTTTTAAAAGTTAGGAAAAAAAGATCACACATTTACTAAATGTACCCAAACAAATGATCAGAAATTCATTTCGGGCACTATGGGCCTCAGAATCACGTGCTATCAATTTTCACGGACTCGTAAAATTTCCATCTTTGTTAAAAAAAATTATATGGAAATTCCAGGTCTTTACATTCTCCCAACCTCAGGGCATTACATCCTTTTATGCTATAACTCAAACTAAGGTAACAAGTGGGAGTAATAATCAAGCACATGAGACTCCTTGTCCCATGTTCTCTCCTAGAGGTTCCTGTGCTGCCTGTAAATGCACATCAAGGGTATCGACCATACATGAAGGACTGGCTCTGGTCGATCCTAAATCTCTACTGGAACCTCTGTAAAAATCACCCCATCATCGAGGTCTTTCTCTCTATGTTTGATGATGTGAGATGAGTCGTGCACGTATTTCCATAGTTGGGATACGTGGAAGAAGTTGTGAAACCAGGGAAACTGAGGTGGAAGAGTTAAGCGGTAACCACCTTTCCAACTATGCCGAGGACCTGAAACGGTCCGATGAACCTCAAAGATAATTTGCTGCCTCGATCAAATCTCTGTAGACCTCATCATGGTGAGACCCATAGAAAGGCGTGGTCACCATAGTTGAACACCAGAGGTCTCCATCTCCTATCAGCATACGACTTTTTCATGCTCTGTGATGTCTTCATCCACTCATGGATTATCTGCACCTTCTTTTTGGTAGCTCGTACCACCTTTGGTCCCACTAGTGTTGACTCCCGTGGGTTAGTCCTGCACAAAGGTGATTTTTTGGGTCCCCCATACAATGGACCGAAATGTGTCATCCCAATGGTGGAGTGATATCTATTGTTGTATGAAAACTCCACCAATGGTAAGTCATCCTTCGAGCTGCGACCGAAGTCGATGACAGAAGCACATAGCATGTCCTCGTGGGTCTGAATGGTCTAATCAGTCTGGCCATCCATCTAAGGATGGACGGTGGTGCTCAAATGAAGATATTTCCTGAAAGCCTCATGCAACCCCTTCCATTTATGGGATTTAAATCAAGCATCACGATCAGAAATAATCGTCAAAGGTACTCCATGTAGCTGCACAATCTTCTGCACATTGTGGAATCCCAATCTCTCTACAGAACCCTCCTAACTATTATGTGGGAAGTGGGATGACATGGTGAGTCGGTCGATGATCACCCAAATCGAGTCATTACCTCTGGATTTACATCGTATACCTATAACAAAATCCATGTATATCTCATCCTAATTCTACTATGGGAAATCAAAAGGCCGAACTATTCCTGCTGGTACCTGATGCTTTGCCTTCACTAGTTAACAAGCGAGGCACTGAGAAACAAACTCTGAAACTACTTTCTTCATTCCTAGTCACCAGTGTTGTCGATAGATATCCTGGTACATCTTTGCCACTCCTGGATGTACCGCTATAGGGGATGGTTGGAACTCTCTCAACACATCCTCCTGAAGGGAAACCCATACCATGGTATGTCCCTTGAAGAGGACAATGTGCTCTCCACCTTCAAAAAATCCATCAGGTGCATGTCCTATGGATTTCAGAGCATGTCATGTCTCGCAGTATGCATCCCCACTCTGCACCTCCTTGACTTGCTAAAGAAGTGTGGGAGTGACTGTAAAAGACTTTAGAAAAGAAGATCTTTCTCTATCCACAAAGGATATCTACAAAGTGGCCAGCTACTCTGTCGCCTCTCCTACCAGCTATATACAAGATCTTTTGCTTAGTAAATCTGCTACAACGTTCCCCTTCCCTCTATTATAGACTATCAAAATGTCAACATCCTGGTAAAACACAATCAAATATCATTGTCTCAGGTTCCGGTCCTTCTGAGAGATGATATACCTGAGACTCTTGTGATGAGGGTACATGGTAAGACGTTATCTGATCAGATAATTTCACCACATCTTCAATGCGAAAACCACTACTGCTAACTCCATGTCATGGGTAGCTTAGTTCCCCTTGTGTAGTCTCAGTTTTCGATGACCATATGTGATCACTGCTTGAACCGGCATCCGGACACATCTATTCCCAGTCCCTGATGCGTGACAGTAAACTACGTACCCTACGCCTTCCTCTGGAAGCCTCAAGATGGGGGCACTAGTCAGCCTCTACCTCAACTCCAGAAAGCTCAGATGTCATGTCTCCAGCAACACGAAGGGTTTCCCCTTCTTCTTCAAGGCTGATAGTGGTGTTGCAACACTGGATATGTCTGGCACAAACATCCTGTAAAATCCGGAAAAACCCAAGAAACATAGAACCTCCATCACACATCTAGGTGGCTCCCAAACAAGTACCACCTCAATCTTCGCTAGATCCACTACAACTCCAACCTCTGATATGACATGTCCCAGAACGTGAACCTATAAGATCCAGAACCGAAACATAAAGAGATTACCATAATGTCGGTGCTCTCGGAGTGTGTCCAGTACTACCTGCAAATGATAGGTATGTGGCTCCTCAGTAGTCGAGTAGATCAGAATGTTGTCGACGAAGACTTTGACAAAGCGATAATGGTGTGGATTAAATACCATGTTCGTGATTCCCATGAACACTTCTGGAGCGTTGGTTACAGCTAATGGAATAACCATGAACTCTTAGTGGTTGTACATACATCTGAATTCCATATTATTCACATCCTCGTCTCAAAATCTGAGCCGGTTATAGACTGATATGAGGTCTATCGTCGAGAACCACCGTTCTCACATTAGCTGATAAAAGTGGTCGTCAATAATCTGGAATAGGTAGTTGTTCTTCATAGTCACTTGGTTTAGGTGTCGATAGTTAGCACAAAGCCTCAAGTTCCAATCCTACTTCTTGGTGAACAGAATCGGGGCTGCCCAGCGAAAACACTTGTCCATATGAATCCCATCCCCTAGAAGTCCTCTAACTGTACCCGTGAATCACAATGCTATGCGGGAGTTGTCCGATATGCTGGTTTAGATATCAGTGACATCCCGGGGTACCATTCAATGTAAAATTCCACATATTTATGAGGAGGTAGACCTAGGGAATCATCTGAGAAAGCATTCGTGTAATGGTCCACCACTAAAGAATAACTCAGACTCTCCACATCAACATCTCTAGGGGTAGGGCTAGCCAACTGATGATTTATTAGCTACACTCTCCTCTGAGAAAGTCCATCCTATACTGAAAAGGCTCCCTTCTCGCTGGTGAAGGTAACCCTAGTCCAATCTTTGCGGACACAACACACTATGTGCCTAATATAGTCAATCTAATCATGGACTGTAGATAACTAGTCCATGCCCATGATGACATCGTAATGCCTCGATGCAACTACTAGGAGATCCCAGCCGAAGCTCTATCCTCCTAGAGTAAGCTCACATTACTGTCACCAGTGTGTAATCGTCGAATTTGCGCTTGTATAAATCTCTATCTATAAGGATCAAGGCAATGACTCCATCGTAATCTCTAAGCTCCGAACGAGGGTAGTGGAAATAAAAGAATGGCCGGAACCGGAATCTATATGTACTGTAGCTAAGGTGGAGTAGACATAGATCATACCTCGTATCTTCTCCATAGCACCGTGGTTATAGGTCTCAGCTACCTGGAGCTGAGCTCTCCCCTGTCCACCTGCTCCTTACGGTTGGGGTGGACCTCCTGGTGGTGGTGGCGGTAATATCTCAAATCATCGCCCACCACCAGTTGAACGACCAACTCATCTTCCATGTCTGACTTCTCTCTATGGACCACCTTGGTCGAACCTCTATCTCTACCTAAGAGGACCTTAAACCATATTATGATCTTCTGTATGGATGGTCGGATAGTAACCAACCATGTGGCCCTACCTGTCGTATGTGAAACATTGCCCGCTCCTGGCATGTATGTCTCCGCTTAGGGTTCCCCGAACAACTGATACTGATCATGAGGTCATCCACATATAGGTATGGTCCTTTGGGACCTCTGTGACATCTGTCTTCTGCCAACTGTAGAAGACTCTACTGCATGACAACAAGTGGTGGATCTCATTGTTGGAGACTGCTCAGCAAGGAAAGTCTCATCTAGGATGGCTATCTCTAAAACCCCCACCTGCATCGGGAGGCTAAGTGGGAACAATAAAGCCCTGATCTCCTTCTTGAGTCCCTGATCAATGTTTTGGGCCCTGACGAATGGGTCATGTACCATATCGATGGACTAGCGTGAGAGGTCAGTGAACCTCTATGAGTACTAAGCTACAATCATGCTGCCCTGCTTTAGATGAAGTAGCTCATTAATGTGCTCTATGTAATGATTCGTTGGGAAACACTCTTCCCAAAACATGCTCTCAAAGCCTTCCAAGAGATGTGTAACCTCATCATGGACCTAGAGCATCAACCTCCACCATCTGCCTGCTGCTGCCTATAGAAGACTGGCAGCTGGAATCACTATGAGGTCGGCTGGTGTCCCTTCCAGTCAGAAAAATCTCACCATAGCCTCTAGCAAATCCTCATACACCTATGGGTTTGACTCTCTTCTGAACCTAGGTGGCCTCTGGTGCTAGAAAGCATGCAGTGCGATCAAGTGATGTGCACAGTATGCTGCTGGGGCAAGTGGATTCAGTGGCCCCAACAGGTAATGGTACCGCTGGTAAAGGGCTCTGCACCGAGGCCTCGTCACTCGATGGTATATCTGTGTGGACAACTCTTGGAACCCTATGTGGCAGTCTGCGTAGAGGCATACTAAAAAGAAATAGGTGCACTATAGTTAAAATTGATACCTTGAGATCTGACCTGGTGAGCTGACTTAAAGAAAAATTGTTAAAACACACATGCAGTCAGGGTTTTCATGAACTGAGTCAGTAATCAAGAGATAGGGTCCTGTTGTATGGATATATGAACTGCCACACCAATACTTGACAACCAGAACTGAGAACCACATAAACTACACAAAACACTATTGCTTCATAGAAAATATCAGACTCATATGTTCTGTGGTAGAACCGACTTCTCCAATAACAATTTGTCACGACTCATCCCTCATGGCTAGTTCCGTGACTACCCCAAGCCCTCCTTCCATAGGCTAGGAGCTTGCGACTAGCACCAAAGGCATAATTCTCTAAAACTACGAAGGAATTTATTTTATAACCTATAAATAAACACAGCAAGATATGAACACGAGTAAACCGTATAACCAAAAGTGTTCTAAAAGTAAAAGGGGATGGAATAAAATCCCAACCGTAAAGGTAAAAGTACAACTGAAAACAATACAACTGATGAAAAGGAAAAAAAGAAGCTACATGGTCTTCCTCTGAGATTCTGACCTGATGGGTAGGTACAGATAGCCTCTGCTGCACTCTGTGTCTATCCATCTCCTCCTTGTACTGACACACCGTATGATCCACCACCAGGCACCATCTAGACCTGGTACTATCATCCTCAGTCAGGGCTGTCCATCGTCTGCAACCAACACAACAAGGTGCAGGAATAGCACATGGAGAGGTGAGTATAACGATACTCAGTAGGGACCCCAACACCCTCACGGTCTCACAAATTCCAACAAGGATAAACCATAATGTATGAAATAAACAAATAACCTTACATAGGTATATTCCCATACAGATTCCTATGTTATCATTGATCCATCTCAATCATGGGGAAAACAAAGAAAAACGACTCAGCAGAACCAGGATTTTATTATATAGGTAGTATCAACTAACAACCCAAATCACATTGTAAAAAACTCAGCAGCTGGATAAATCCCCCTATATCGAGTAAATTGGTCCTGTTGCGACACCAAACACACTTCCCACTAACCAAAGTCAACTAAGGTACATCTCTTTTCCAGTATCGTGGATCTGCCACATCACCAAGCGCACTCCCCACTGTGGGTCTGCAGTGTCACCAAGCAAGCTCCTCCTCCTAGCCTGCTGAGGTAATCTTCCAGTTGAGTATTTTGGGTCTACTGCGACACCAAGGTGATCCCCAATATGGGTCCTTAGTGACAAAAAAGTGCTACCCTCTTGGCTATCAGAGTCACTCTGATTCAAAATGATCAGAAGTCGTCATGTCATAGCTAGCTACTAGGTCTTTCCACTACGCTCGCTCATCTCTGGGTGGATTCTCTCCACAAGCTACTGGTTGATACTCCAACATTCTCTAATTCCCACAATGAATAATCTCAATGGTCTTCCATGTCATAGGGGTCTCAACGCAACTGATGACGCGTCAAACAGATGCATAGACTCTGAGTTATTAGCCTTTTAGTCTTGGGGGCCCAGTTGGATTCATGCACGATCCAACCTAACAATACCTCAACAATAACCAAAACTCTAGTAGGGTATACTCAAAACGACCTTCTCTCTACAAGAATTATATAACCATGGATAATTCATCAAACAGACATCTGTTTCAAATGATATGGTCGAAGGAGCATCATTGGATCATAGTGGGCCGAGGTCTGGTCCGACCTGGTCAGACTGACCCATCCTGACCTAGTCTGGGCCTAACCAGTTTGGGTCACCCCGGGCTAACCCTTTGGGTCTGTCACAACCTGTTGGGTTAGGCCGGACCCGCTGCGCCCAGCCCAGTGGGACGTGAGGGGCCGTGAAGAGCCGTGAGGGCGCGAATTGTCCATGAGGGCACGGACCGACCACAGGTCTATGCGTGGGCGGTTCGGCCTAGTGGGCGCAGTGTGGGAGGCATGGTGTAGAGGGTGACACAATGGCATCTTGGTCCGGAGGGCGCCGCGATGGCGGCATGGCCCGGGAACCATGGTCAGTTCGGCTCAAACGGTCGTCGGGGCGCGGCTCGGGGCAGCTCGGCCTGGTGGCAGAGGAGGCATGGTCAGGGCCGGTTCGGACAACGGGTGGCATGACTGAGGCCGATTTGGCTGGCAGGAGGCACGACCAGGACCTGTTCGGCCAGGAGGTCGGAGTGGTCATGGTGGTCCGGCCGGGGAGCCACATGGCTAGTTCGGCCAGCGGCGACATGGGGCCAAGTCGGCTAGGAGGTAGGGGCACCGTAGGGATAGTTCAGGTCATGGAGATCGTGGGTGGCGGCACCATTTCCATCATCACCTTCATCGCCTTCCTCCATTTTGAAGAACACAACAAATAAACACAAGGGTTACAGAGAGGATGGGCAATGTTAGTTTGGTCCGCACTCTACATGTTAGGTTGGTAGCAAGAGGTTCACAAGAACAATGCACATCAAACCCTCCCGCAAAGATTCTTCCCAACCTGCAAAAGGAAAGAAGGGTGTACTCATGATGTGGTAATCAAACATCATTAAAACCCTACCTTGTTCACTGATCGTTGATGTTTGCATGAGAATCCGGACATTGATTTGTTTTAGACAAATAGATCCTACATAAATGGAAGTTCTGTGGAAGAATGTCGAAGTTGATGTCGTTCTTCGAAGATGAAGGCATTCATCATTTGCGTTCTTCATCATTGGAGCGTTCTTCATCAGTGGATAATTCTTCTTTGGGAGCTTTCTCCCAAGTTCTTCCTCTCGCCAATTCCACCCAAAATGAAAAGGCATCCCAAGACAATAGATTATCATATCTATGATGTCGTTGGAATAATACTCAAAATGGTTTAATTGTTTACGGGGGAGTTGGCACAATTAATATGGTGTGTTGGCACAATTAAAATTGTGGAGGTGTAGAAGTGGCTCCCCCAATATTTATTAAGGAGTTTAGTGTTTCTCCCAATAAAGGGGGGGGTTTAATCTCGGGTGGTCCCCAACACCATAAGCTTTCATGAGAGGTTATGGTTCATTTGGTACCCACCACCATAACCTCTCATGGGGGTTAATGTCTGGTGGGCCCCACTTCCAACTTCCATGTGGAGCTTTAGTTCTGGTGGACCCCAACTCCCAACACCAACATTGGTGATGAAAATAAAAATAAAAATGTGACAAACTTTTAATTTTTTTACATGAAAAACCCAAAAACTATCTTTCACTTTTGACCCACTATCATCCAGATGAAAGTCTCTTTAATCAAATACCGTCGCTGCGAGTTGAACATTGCCCTCAGATTTCAATTTCGAGAAACAGTCACATGACCAACACACATTCATATAGATAGTCATGCATGGTGATTAAACCATAAATGATCTAACTGAGTCCCTTTGACAACTCATTCTACTAGTGCAAATACATAATTAACAAATTATGATTACATTGTTTCATCCAGATAAGCTCCCCTAGGTCATGTGGCTTGTCAACTAGAAGATTATTGAAAACCGATATAAAAACCCTTGGAACATAGGTCGAATATAACTAAATGGTAGAAGTCCCTTACAATCATAAAAAATACACGACACATCACTTATGGAGATATTGATTGGGCAAGAAAATATTGAAGCAAAATCAGAGGATTTCCAACCATTGTAAAATTAACAAAGGAAATAAACAATGAGGTGGTGGGGGCCTCCTATCATTCTAAATATTGTGTAGTGTGCCCCTTTCAATTGGTGAAACACCATATACCCCCATTGACTTTCTCAACTCATATTGGGAATGATTTCTAGCATGTCATCCTTGTCACGCAAAGGTCTTTGACATGTCTAGGAAATATCTTAATCTATCTTTTCATGAAATATGGACAAACATATATAGTTTTCAATGAAATTATCATGCATATACAGAGAACATTGTTTTTTTGAGTAATGAATCACCATGATATATGGTTATTGTATTGAACAACATTCATACAACATCATGAATTCCAAAAACTTTGTAAAATAGGTAACAGAATTAAAATCGGAAAAAATGGGTGACTCTTGTGGTCATAAAACTCAAGGGATATTCCTATGCAATTTGCATCACGGTCTCACATGCTATCATGGAAATCTGGTTTGATTTCATGATGGTCCCCTAATAGGTCATCCTTGCCTCATGGAATGTCCTATATAAGTCTATCGAGATTACATGAATGACATTCTATTGGATCCTTGATCTCACAAAGGTACATGGATGTGTTGAATGGATTGTAGGTTCTGGGTGCTGCGGAAGCTGGGGGGTGGACATGACTACTTGACTTTTTTTTATTAGTAATGATCAATCCAGGATGAATATGATGATAAATTCCAGACCCAACATATCGAATCACAGAAAAAGACAAAGAAATGAATAGTCATAGAACCAAAAAGGAGGATCATCATGTGTTGGTGATAATTTATTTAATTAATTGAAATGAATTGCCTTAATATAATACATTCTCCGTTGATGTCTCTAGTCATGATCTGATGTGATCTGTCACTGCATCATAGAATCCAAGTGTAGGATTACTCTAGTTGTGATTCACATGTGCTCCACATATCTCTAGATGTCTCCAAATGAATATCTAGGAGTTAGCGTGGAGTGCCCTTTGCTTGCGTTGTCCACCCTAAATCGCCTTGATCTGATGGAGGAGGATCTTTCTCGTTCTTGAGAGAGTAATTGGAGGAAGGAGTTTTTTCAGTCTTGAGAGAATTCTCCAGAATTTTTTTTCACAATGATTAGAGAAATTTTTTGGGGTTGTGGGGATATTTATAATCAGGTTTGATTTTATAGAGTTATAAAAATAAATAAATGTGTTATGCATTTTATTTATTTCGTTAAATCATATTGAAAACCCCCATTTTGAATCATTAATTCCATGAAATGCGCCCACACTGATTATAATAAATATCATTTAATATAATGATATTATTTCCTCAAAATCTAGACTGGAAAATCTACATGACCTGTAATCATTAGTACACAACGTGCAATCATCTTTCATTTCCATTCCAAAATGAAAACCACACGGTGTGTACATTCAATGTACATGGAATCTGTATCTTGTTTTCATTTCATTTTTCCTCCAACATTAAAATTAATTTGTCTTACTAGAATAATTATTAAACCACATATGGGAATAATCATTATTCTACTAGAGATACATGGATACACGTTTTGTGTGACCCTCTAGGCATCATTCTCATTGGCATTAGGAGGGCTTGCCTAAAGTCCAAGACTACTGTCAAGGAATGGGTCAAGGAACCCAATAGAAAGAAGTTGATTCTGCATTGATGTGTCACCTCATACGAATGCATACCATGTAATTTAATTCCTTTGTCTCAATATCTAGAATCAAGTGGTTTGCATGCTAGTGCCATCAACCCATTTGCTTGATTATTCTTTCTTTGTCTTTACGAAATTGAACATTCCCATTCGTCACCATAGACATGGATTTATTTATGCTATACCATTTCCATAAAATGGCATAGGATATCTAATTCCGTTATGGATCATAAGGGACAAATCCTTTCTCACATTATCTGTTAATGTAGTATCATTCGTGACGCACCCAATGTATCACACCTCACTGCGAACAGTGTGTCTTTACAATTTTAATCAATATATCTAAGTGCACGTGCTTTAATACCCATTAATAATAATCGTACAGTATAAGGACCAATACACACGTCCGTATATAGGTACATCCAATGACACTATTAAATGTGAATTTCCGACTGGTGAGTCTCGTTCTCATAATATCCTTCCAGAAATTACTAAGGGCACACACCAGGAGAAGGTGCCTCAATATTTTATGATTCCTCACCCCTAATGGCTTGAATTATTTGTGAATTATACATAAAATCATCCAACCATATAACATAAATTTATCAAAAGTCCTATAGCACTTCCGGGTTCTCATCATAGAAGGGATCCTCTATGACCCTTTAATGCAACAACTATCCTTAGGACATTATCACATCCATTTTCACGCATAAGAATAATCCAGATGAGATAAAGAATTAATTTAATGAATAAATAACAAACTAGTTGGTTCTAGGCCACCAACTCCAACATACCCCCACTTGGACTAGAGCTAAATGCTAACAACCTTTAACCCTCTTTCTCTCCCATGATATTCATGCTTCTGTTGAGATAGGCCTTTAGTTAGGGGGTCCTCCACGTTCTCTTCCATGGACACTTTGGTCACTGCAACATCACCCGTTTGATAGAAATACCTCACGGGGTGATACTTTCAGAGTATATTATTTGTCCGTTGATGTGACCATGGTTTTTTTGCAAGAGACACTGCTATAGTATTATCAAAAAACCATGTGATAAGATATTTACTTCTTAGAACCTCATCAAAATCCTAGATAATGTTCAGAATCCAGACAGCTACCATGGCTGCATATGAAGCCGCTATATATTCAGACATTGTTGTAGAATCGGCAAAAACTGGATGCATTGAACTCTTCCAACTCACAACTCTTCCATTGAGACTGAAAAGATATCTATATTGAGACATCAGATCGTTCTGATCTGTTTGAAATCCAGCATCAGCATACCCTCTGATGAAAAGATCCTCATATCTTCCATACACTAGGAACATATCCTTAGATATTCTATGAAATTTAATGATAGTCTGAACAGAAGTCCAATGCATTTCTCCTAGATCAGCATGACATCTGCCTACCATTCTTATAGGATAGGCAAAATCAAGCCCAGTACATAACATGGAAAACATGATGGATCCTATAGTTGAATCGTATGGGATCTTACTCATTCTATCTTTCTCTTGTTGTGTCTGAGGACACATTTTCTTAGAAATATGTAGGCCATGTGACACTAGAACCAATCCTCTCTTGGATTGTTCCATACTAAATATATTTAGTATATGTTCAATGTATGTACCCTGACATAGTCCAAATATCCTTTTGGATCTATCACATATGATTTTGATCCCTAGAATGTAGGCTTCTTCACCCAAGTCCTTCATGAAGAAACACTTGGTCAACCAATCCTTAACTGACTCTCTAACTGGTACATCGTTTCCTATAAGCAATATGTCATCATCATATACTACTAGGATAACAACTTCATTCCCATTAAACTATATATAAACATATGGATCACATTCGTTTTTAATTAATCCAATATCTGTTATGGCTTCATGAAATCGTATGTTCAACGAAATGGATGCTTGCTTTAATCCGTAAATGGATTTCCACAACTTTAAAACCAATTTTCCTTCACCTTCTATCACAAATCATTCTTTTTGTGTCATAGAGATCTTTTCCTTAAGGTTTTCATCAAGTAATTCTATTTTGACATCCATTTTCCAAATCTCATAGTAATGGTAAGCCACTATAGAACGTATGATTCTTGTGGATATAGACATGGAAACTTGAGAGAAGGTTTCATCATAGTCAATTCTTTGATGCTGTCTGAATCCTTTATCAACTAGGCTTGCTTTATAGGTGCGGACATTACCTTCCATGTCCAGATTTCTCATGAATACCGATTTCCATCCAACATACTTTACATCAATTGGCTCATCGACCAGAACCCAGACATGATTCTGATACATTTAATCATTCTTATAATTCATATGTTCGATCCATCAGTCAAATTTTGGGAATTATACTGCTTACTTTTAGGAGAAAGGTTCATCATTTTCCAATAATAATTATTTACTATCCTCGGTGACTGGGATGCCAAATCTCAATGGTTTCCTTAACTCTATTGAGATCTTACACAGTACTTGTGTTTTTGGAACCTCTTCCATGAGGACCTATAGAACTTGTTATTGTACCAAAAATTGTGTATCTTGAGGATTAAATTTATCGAATTCACTCTATCTCCCACTATCCTTTTTAATTATGTCCTCCCTTTAATGAAATACAACTTGTCTGGAGATAGTCACTTTCTTTTCTGAATGGTTATACAGGTAATATCCATTCGTTTCCTTGGGATATCCTATAAAGATACACCTCGTGCCACGGGGTGCTAGATTGTTTTCTAAGAAGGCCTTATCAAACACCTATACCCATACATGTTTGTGTGACCAAATGGGTTTCCTTCCATTCCATAAATCAGAGGGAATTTGTAACACCCGAGACTTTTATGTTATATGAATCATCAAAGGAATCTTTTTCTACACAATACTTTCTTGGCTTTCTTTACACGCAATCGCGACCTTCCTCGATAGCTTGCGTCGTACGCAATACCGAGTTTCACTAAACAACAATATGCTATTAAAACTAGCCGTTATGAATAGTAATAACCACTTTTTGAAATTTTATAAATTTTATTTTTCAAAATGGACTTCATTTTTTGGACTCAGAATATCGAAATTAGCCTAGGGTGAAATTTTGGTATTTTTCTGAAAACTTTCAATTTTTGATGAATAGTGAAACCACTAAGTGGTACGTTAAAAACTGAATTTTGCATAAAACTTAATTTTACCGCTTCTGTGAATGGAATTTCAAAAATCCGACAGACACGGTTGATATCAGTAAGTAAAATGTGGTTCAATGAGATAAAAATATTTTTTTTGGTGAATAGTAACTTTTTACTATTTTTACCGCGGTTAATAGTAAATAGCGTAACTAAGGGTAAATATGATATTAATATTACCCTAACACATGTCCTAATTCTATTGGACAAGTTTAATTCGACCAAAAACAAACTTAGGAAACAATTATGACCATTTAGGCCCACTTGGATTAGATTAGGACATTTATTATTAATTTATTTAAAGAAGGGTTAAAATAGTTAAAATTAAAGTTTAATAAGTAAATAATTTTTAATATGGGGTTATACATAAGATAAATTCGATTGTAAATATTCATTAGAAAGAAAAAAAATTTACTACATGATGGTATTTTATTTGTAATTTTTAGACATCAAATAATTTAATTTATTTATGACACAAAGATGATGCAGTAATTATCTTATTAATGAAATATTGACATAATTGATAATATAAATACCAAAATAAATGTAATTTAAGACTTTTCATGAATTCCACTAATTTTCTAGGTTACTATGATATATTAGTGTTGATTTAATCAACTTGGTTCGAACATATAATTCTGTTATGACTTTTACAAAAATCATATATCAAATAGTGTCAAAATTGACACAAAATAGTTTTTAAATCAAATATTATATTATTAATTGTTATTTTATTCCTAAAAATCTAAGCTTCGGCCAAATGACTTAGATAAGGATATATATTTTAATAATAAAAAATTTGGGGTTCGTTTGGCATGTTATAGTAAGTGTATTAACCATATAGTGAAAGAAAACAAAAAGACACGGTAAAAGTAAAATTATTTAACTTAGAGTTAAATCTAATTGATAAGGTTAAAATAATACCCTAAACTTGTCTAAATCTTATTGGTTGATAGGATTCCGACCCATCCCCACTTTAGTTTCAAAATAAGACCCTTTGGAACCATTATAAACCGATTTTGACTTTAATATAAAATAATATTTTGAGATATTCCTAAGGTGCCCCTCTCCTCCCTTATAAAAGGGCACCTCTTCCCCCTCCTCCTCACACCAAATTGAGCACTCAAGCTCGGCCAACCCCTGCCATTTTCTCCTCTCCACTTCCCTAGAATAATCCTAGAGGTCCTGGTCTTCTTCAAAGACCAATTTTAGTTTCCTAAGTGGAGAATTCAAAGAGGCGTTCCAAAGAAGAGGTAATATCCATTACCGATATTTTCAATTTCTTTCTTCTTCAACTTCTCCTTCTTTAGTTATTTCATGATAAAGTAATAACATCAGTATTACTTACATACTGATATGTTATTATAAATATGAAACAACCCTAATTCACCTTCTATCCATCCTACGGAAAAATGAAATCATCGCGCGTGCGTACGTACGGAATACCGTCTCCACGCTGTGGTGTAATCTATTTTCCACCACCACCTTACAAGGATGG